>JBBDGP010001218.1:1267500-1783364 GCA_037952835.1 Lithobates septentrionalis
ACATACCCAGGGGGGCTGAATACAAATGCACACCACACTTTTCACATATTTATTTGTAAAAAAAGTTTGAAAACCATTTATCATTTTCCATCCACTTCACAATTATGTGCCACTTTGTGTTGGTCTATCACATAAATCCCAACAAAATACATTTACATTTTTGATTGTAACATGACAAAATGTGGAAAATGTCAAGGGGTATGAATACTTTTTCAAGGCACTGTAGTTGTCCAGATCTCATGACAAGCACTGACTTCCTGGGGTGAGGCCAAATTGCTTTCATTTGCTAAGCAGCCAAAGACAGGCTGCGAGTACAAGTACTGTAAATATGGCTTGTTTGAAGAATGTGCTCAGACAATACCCAAGTGTGCTGATATTAATGCTTGAGCAGAATATATTATAATAAGCTGTCTTTTCTGTGACTCATTTGAATATTGTCTGGAACTAAAGTCTATGCTACAGGAGGTAATTTTTCTGTAATCCTCTGTATACTGTGTCTCAATCAAATTAACTGCACAGAAAAAAATAAAACATTTGTCCTATGGATTTTTAAGGGACAGTTGATTTTAATTATGGTGATGGTTGATGAATATGACAGCAGGCCCACAATAAAGTTGTCCTTCAATAAATCTCCTACCCCTCTGAGGGTATGCCACCTTCTGTAATACTTGCCTTCCTCCCTGATTCAGAGTTTTTTCCTCCGATAAGCTCATGGCTGGCTCCTCTTCATCCTCACTGCAGCTCTATTCACTCCTATAAGCAAGCCAGTCTCAGAGGGACGGCTTGTGGCCATCATGAGTACAGTTTTCCCATAGGAAGGGATGTATAGGGCTGCAGCATACATGTGCAGTATCAACAGGACCTGGCCAGGACCTTGTCTGAGGAACGATCTCCAAATTAGGGTAGACAGAAGGTATGCATTATCCCAGGTAGGCTGCACTCAGGGGAGTGGGGGATACCTTGAATGGCAACTTCACCAATAGTGAAACACCCAGTGACCATGAGACCTAAACTAGAACATCTCTGAATACTGGCAGCTAAAAAAAAATGGTTATCGTCTAATTCTCCCATTCTCCAGAGCAGTGGCGTCGGGGAGGGGGGCTCACCTGGGCCATAGCCCCGAGTGAGCACCTAAAAAGCCCCGGATCTCCTATTGCTCATTGAGAATTATTAGCCCAGAGTCCCAAGGCCTGGGGTTGGCCGGGAACGGTGCCTGTCAATGCCTTATTAGCTCCGTTGTTTCCGGCCGCTCTCCTCCTCCCGCTCCTCCTCCTCCGAGTGTAGCTTTAGATTGATGGAGGACAGCAGCTACATGACCGGCCATTAAACAGAGGAGAGCAATCATGTGACCGGCCATGAAAGAACGGAGCTAATAAGGTATTTAGAGGCATCAGTTTAAAATGACACTGACACAATGCAGAAAGGATCTATGAAAAAGCCTGGAAGTGATATATTTTTTTAACCACTTCAGCCCCGGAAGGATTTACCGCCTTCCTAACCAGAGCACTTTTTACAATTTGGCACTGCGTCGCTTTAACTGCTAATTGCGCGGTCATGCAATGCTGTACCCAAACGAAATTTGCGCCCTTTTCTTCCCACAAATAGAGCTTTCTTTTGATGGTATTTGATCACCTCTGCCGTTTTTATTTTTTGCGCTATACACGGAAAAAGACCGAAAATTAAAAAAAAAATTATATTTTCTACTTTTTGTTCTAAAAAAAATCCAATAAACTCAATTTTAGTCATACATTTAGGCCAAAATGTATTCGGCTACATGTCTTTGGTAAAAAAAATGTCAATAAGTGTATATTTATTGGTTTGCGCAAAAGTTATAGCGCCTACAAACTAGGGTACATTTTCTGGAATTTACACAGCCTTTAATTTATAAATGCCTATGTCGTTTCTTGAGGTGCTAAAATGGCAGGGCAGTACAAAACCACCACAAATGACCCCATTTTGGAAAGTAGACACCCCAAGGAAATTGCTGAGAGGCATGTTGAGCCCATTGAATATTCATTTTTTTTGTCCCAAGTGATTGAATAATGACAAAAAAAAAAAAATTACAAAAAGTTGTCACTAAATGATATATTGCTCACACAGGCCATGGGTATATGTGGAATTGCACCCAAAAATACATTTAGCTGCTTCTCCTGAGTATGGAGATAACACATGTGTGGGACTTTTTAGGAGCCTAGCCGCGTAGGGGGCCCCAAAAACCAATCACCGCCTTTAGGATTTCTAAGGGTGTAAATTTTTGATTTCACTCTTCACTGCCTATCACAGCTTCGGAGGCCATGGAATGCCCAGGTGGCACAAACTCCCCCCAAATGACCCCATTTTGGAAAGTAGACACCCCAAGCTATTTGCTGAGAGGCATGGTGAGTATTTTGCAGTTCTCATTTGTTTTTGAAAATAAAGAAAGACAAGAAAAAAATTTTTTTTTGATCCGTTCAGATACTATACCACCAAGGGAGGCGTATGCTGCGTGCGTGGGTGTTAGCGGTACTGGCGCTAATCTGACGCTGCCTGGGGCGACGCATATCACCACCGGGCGATCAGGGGGCTAAACCTTTATTCGGTAATAAGCGGCGGGTGCCCTGACACTATAAAAAATAAACAAACTAAACAGCGTCAACCGTAACGGTTATACGGTGATCAGTGGTGAAAGGGTTAACTAGGGGGCAATCAAGGGGTTAAAACATTTATTAGATAGTATATGGGGGTCCCTGACGCTATAAAACGCTGACGGCGAACCTAAATATTTACCTCCCTAACTAGCGTCACCAGCGACACTAATACAGCGATCAGAAAAATGATCGCTTAGTGACACTGGTGACGGGGGGGTGATCAAGGGGTTAAAACTTTATTAGGGGGGGTAGGGGGGTACCCTAGAACTACAGGGGGCTAATACTCACTGCCCTACCACTTCTAACTGTCACAAACTGACACCATGCAGTAATCAGAAAAAAAAATAAAAATACTGCTTGGTGTCAGTGTGACATATGGGGGGGGCGATTGGGGGGTGATCGGGGGCGGGGATCGGGGGTGTAATGTATGCCTGGCATGTTCTACTGTGTGTGTGTTGTGCACTCACATGTCTTCTCTCCTCTGCGCCGGAACGGAAACTGCCGAGCCGAGGAGAGATGACATCACATCCTCTGCCTGTGTGTACTACACACAGGCAGGGGAGGATTCCCATTGGCTGGGAGCGATCGCGAGGGGGGGGCCACGATCGGATGGTCTCCCCCTCACCTCTCATCGCTCCGTCACAAGCCGACCGCCGCTGGCACCGGGGGGGTCCGATCGGACCCCCCGCCCGCGGGAGGCAGATCACGTATGGGTACGTGATTCTGCCTGCCCGTGCCATTCTGCCGACGTATATCGTCGTTAGGCGGTCGGCAAGTGGTTAAAGTGGATGTAAACCTGATTCATGCAATTTGACCTAAGCATATATATCTGTAGTGTTTTCTTGTATTGGACAGAAACATGGACTTTATAGGCACCAGTAGTAAACAGCATACCGGTGCCTATAAAGTCCATGTTTCTGTCCAATACATATACTCTGACTATAAGGATGCGGCACTCTGTACCAATATTCATGCACCCACAGTACCATGCTGTGGTGGTGTAAACTCTCTAAATATCTGTAGTGTTTTCTTATCTCTCTCCAAAGCCCTAAGTTCCGTGTCTGTCTGCTGCTCCGTTCTTCTGGTATCAGCATAATAACTTCTGACAAGTTCTCCGACAACCGAGCCTGACATTTGTATCAGTGTGGGTGCTATAAATAGATTAGCAGAGAGCTGGTCTATTCACAGCAGAGCTCTGCACATTCCTTCCTTCCTTTGCCTATGCGGAGTGGGGGTGTATGCCTTTCCTCTAATCAGCTGTCACACAGTGTATGCCAAGAATCCACACCCAGTGTTGAACAGGAAGAAAAAAAAATCTAACACCATGTTCACTTTCTAAAGAATATAGCAAGCTGAAGATAGCAGAAATGCATGTAAAACTTATGAAGAGAGATTTGTTTAATTTCTGTGTATCATCTGAGGCTGTTTACTTCACTGGGTATATGTGAGGGTGTACATCCACTTTAACTTTAGAGTACACTGGCAGGGCTGTCCAAGGAGACTGAGGTCTCCTGGGAGTGCAGGGGACTGTGTAATGTAAAGGTGGCTGTGCAATGTAAAGGGGAGGCTACATAATGTAAAGGGGTCTGTGTAATATAAAGGGGTCTGTGTAATGTAAAAGGGCCGGGGGCTGTGGAATGTGCAGGGGGGCCGTTAAATATGCTTTAATATTACGTTATTTACCTAATAAGTGGTATAAATATTAATTTAAAAAAGTTCTGAGCTACCCTTATATTGTGTCAAAGTTCTTTATTTAAATATGAACTTTTTTTCCTGAAACGTCCCTCTTAAAATTTGGGTGCGTGTTATATGCCTTGCGATAATTACGGTCATTTATTGGGGGGGGGGGTGGGCAGGTTACACCGGCTTAAGTATGGGGTCCATCCAGTTCCGGCTTCCGGGTCTGTTTTAAAGCCCTCCCCTCCGCATCATCAGCAGCACACACTCCACAGCCAGCTCAAGTGAGCCCTCAGCCCAGACTCAGACTCGACATTTTATGGTGGGGCATTGGGCAGGGGTGAGGGGGGGCACTGGGTGGCGCTTGGGCTGGACTTACTTTAAAATGTGGGAGGGGTTATCAAATTTACCTTCAGCTGAAGCCCCTAATCTTTTTCCCATCTAGCAACACCCCTGCTCCAGAGATCAGCTCATGTGCTACATAAACGTATGATACTTAACAAAATTGATGCTAACACAAACAATCCCATAATGCAAACGATTTTCCATACATACAGAAGTTCTGAAATGATTTATCTTTGTCGCTTTTTTTACATCACAGAAACCTAACATTTTAACAGGGGTGTGTAGACTTTTTATATCCACTGTATACTCCTTTCTCAAAGCACATACCTCAACAGAACTGATGAAAATCATTGGTGCATTCAAAAATACACCATAGTACCAGATAATACAATACGCACATAGTACACAGACCGCTTCATACCAGTAATCTGACTGTTGGGTCTCATAGACATCATTAAATATACTTATTAATTATTCTATTAAACCTTTGGAGGCCTTACTGGTTTACCTATCCACTATATTTTTTCTTTTGATTGTAATTGTGTCTGTTTGTGTGAGCTGCCATCTGTGGCAAGGCACTGCAGAGCATTAGATAATACCAACCTCACCATAGCTACCATGTTTTATAGTATTTATCCTGTGCCATGAAATATTTTCTTTTTTCCTTTTCTTTGTCTCTTTGCCTCTCCAGCCTATCTTCCCCTTGTTATAAACTTTTACTGTTGTCTTTACGCACTGAATTTTAATGAGAAAAAATGAAAATCTTTAAAAGCCAATTTGAAAAACAGCTTTTATACGTACACAATGCTCTTTTACTATGTTTTTATGTCAAAGAATTTTACAGCCTCAGCTGTTGCCTAGGCTGTCGCCTACCAAAACGACTTCAACATTTTGACTTAGTAGTACAACCTATGTAATGTGAACATTGTGCACATTGTATTCTGTAATACCAGTTATGTATTTCTCAGTAAAATAATGTGAAAGATAAACTATTTTAGTTATTTTGTCATGAAGGCCACTGTTCAGGTATTTCTTGCTATAGGGTGACACCACTCTGTCCCCATCCCCAACTGTGCTCTTGTGTTGTCACCCTGTCACACACCTTCCCAATGAGGACTACAGTAGCAGTGCTGAAAGACATTTTCCACGGTTGTCACCGTCAGAAAACCTGCCCTCAGAAAAGCACTCGTTGGAATGCATGTTGACAGGAAGTGGCTGCAAAAAGGCTGAGATGCAACAAAGGTTTTCAACGTTGGTGAAAACAAGTATTTTATTAAAGAAGAAACATGAAATGTAATTTACTTAGTGTTTATATCTATTTTAACGAAGCTATTATGCCTGGGGGGGGGGGGGTGAAGGTCTGCCTGAACAATTTCCAGCACTGCCTTAACCCTCTTGGGCATTAGGTTCACCAGAGCTTCATAGGTTGCCACTGGAGTCCTCTTCTACTCCTCCATGACAACATCACGGAGCTGGTGGATGTTAGATACCTTGCGCTCCTTCACCTTCCGTTTGAGGATGCCCCACAGATGATCAATAGGGTTTAGGTCTGGAGACATGCTTGGCCAGTACATCACCTTTACCCTCAGCTTCTTTAGCAAGTGGTTGTCTTGGAGGTGTGTTTGGGGTCGTTCTGTTGGAATACTGCCCTGCCCAAGCTGTACAATCACTACTTTACATTGTAGCAAAGTGTCATTTCTTTAGTGTTGTCACATGAAAAGATAGAATAAAATATTTACAAAATGTGAGGGGTGTACTCACTTTTGTGAGATACTGTGTATGTATGTATATTATATATATATATATATATATATATATATATATATATATATATATATGTATATATACACACACACACACATACATATAATTTATTTAAAGTGAGTATAGAAAAAAATCGCCCCCTATAAAATAATCACGTTGTTGGTTTTCAGCCTGAAATGTAGACAGGCATATTTTTTCATTCCAGCTGTCTTTACAACTTATAAGATCCAAGTAAAAGATATAACACCAATATGTCAGAAAAAAATAAAACAAATTCAAAAACAGAATCACCGAGTTGGAAAAGGGATCACCCCCCTCCTAAAAATGACTAGTAAACTCAAATCAAGTGTAGCTAATCACCTTCTCAATGGCACACAAAGCCATTTGGCTTTCAACTGTGATCATTTTGATTATCTCAGCATGAAAAGAGCTTTCCTGGAGCATTTCAGGCCCCGATAGTGCAACTAAAGCAAACAATCAACTATGGGTGGAAAGGCACTGTCAAAAGCTATCCAGAATAAGGTTGTGGACAGGCACAAGTCAGGAGATGGATACTTAAATATTTAAAAGACTTTATCAATGCCTAGAAGCAGAGTGAAGTCTATTATTAAGAAGTGGAAGGTATTTGGTACAACACAGAATCTCCCTGGATTAGGACGTCGCTCCAAACTGGATGAAAGAGCCAGGAGGAAGCTGGTCAGAGAGGCTACCAAGAGGCCTATAGCAACTCTGAAGCAGTTGCAGGAATTTATGACAGAGTGGTCATTGTGTGCATGGGACAACAAGATCACAAATTCTACACAAATGTGGCTTGTATGGGAGGGTTGCAAGAAAAAAGCCACTCCTCAAGAAAGGGCACATGCAGTCACGAGCTTTGCCAAAACCCACCTTGAAGATTCTGAGGCCACATGGAAAAAAGGGTTATAGTCAGATGAGACTAAAATGTAATTATTTGGCCTCAACACCAAACAATATGTCTGGCGAAAATCCAATACAGCTCACCATCCAAATAACACCATTCCTACAGTAAAGCATGGAGGTGGTAATATCCTGTTATGGGGGTAATTCTCTGCAGCAGGTACTGGAGCACTTGTCAGGATAGAAGGAAAAATGGATGGAGCAAAATACCATCCAATTCTTGAGGAAAATCTGCTGCCCTCTGCCAGAAAGTTGTCAATGGGAAGAAGGTTTACCTTCCAACATGACAATGACCCAAAGCACACAGCAAAAATAACCACACAGTGATTGAAGGAGAAAAAGGTGAATGTCCTTGCATGGCCAAGTCAGAGCCCAGACTTAAACCCCATTAAAAATCTGTGGAATGACTTGATGACTATAGTCCACAAACAGTCACCATTAAATTTAACCCGAACATGAGCAGTTCTGCAAAGAAGAGTGGGCAAATATTGTAAAGTCTAAATGTGCAAAGGTAGTAGAGACATATCCCAACAGACTAAAGGCTGTAATTAAAGCAAAAGGTGGTTCAAAAAAATACTGGCACAAAGCGGTGATTCTTTTTCCCAACTCAGTGATTCTGTTTATGAATTAAAAAAAAAAAAATTCTGACAGGTTGGTGTTATATCTTTCACGTGGATGTTATAAATTACACTGAGTAAATACAGCTGGATAAAACTGTGTCTTCATTTCAGACTGCAAAGCAACAAAATGTGATTATTTTAAAGAGGGGTGATTCTTTTCTATACCCACTGTATATGTATATAAGCTGGCCATACACAGGTCAAAGTTTGGCTGGTTCAGCGGGAACCTGTCAAATTTGGATACAAGTATGGCCATTATGGTTGTATTATGGTTGTATACAAATTGATCCACCGATCAACTTCTGTACAAACGCCCTGTCAGTTTTTTTCCTGCTCATTCAGCGCCGCAGGTTATAGCTGGCAGCCCTGATCAGTGCATTCTGGCGGCGGGGAATTGTCCCCACTGTCAGAATACAATAGCTCTGCCAGAGGATTCTCCCATCCACTTTGAATGTGTGGGTGGCGGAATCGGGTCAGTTTTTTCATTGTACTTGCTGGTTGAATGAAAACATCTGACTCATGTATGAGCTGCCTTACTTTGATGCAGTTGGACAGCTAAAGGTGTTTTAGTGTGGGCACGCACCTTTAGCACCTCATAGGTTATATACATGTATAGGCTATTTAGATTTATTCTATTGCACTGTGATTGGCTGTCACAGTGGTCACATGACCAGGAGACAGTCCTGCTGGCTCCCGATCATTACTAGAGGCAGGGGGCGTTTTTTTACTGCTCTGTCACAGTGCTGGGAACACGCACAGTGAGCGTGCCTATAGATGCATTCTTCTAGTATGTTTGCATTAAAAGTCCACCCTCTCTCTTGCCGCACATATGCATCATGTGGGGGGCAAGAGGTTCAAAAAGCAGTTTCTGTTTTCTGTTAATGCTGTCACTCTACTACAGGATGCTTAGAGGGAAATGTAGGTTGCCCTCAACCCCAAACCAGGGAAGCACACCCAAGGGTTGGCAACCCAATGACCGTAATCTGGGCTTGTCGACCCGCCATCCCAGAGCATCAAACTGGCAGCGAAGTAAGCAGGCAGATGCAGAGGAAGCAGGAGCCACATAAGCTGATGCTTCCCCTGCAGCGCTGTCTCCTGTCCCAGGTGAAGTGATACCAAGTGCACTTCGCCTGGGACCTTTCTAGCAGCCTGGAGACAGAAAGCAATGCCAGTAGAAGCTGGAAGAGGAAAAGAAGGTCAGTGTATTGAACAAAAAATACACCACGGTTTTGCAATGGGCATATTAGCACCTATGAAAGGGTTAACAACTATTAGGCTGCTTCCACACAGAGTTAGCTGCACTGAGCCATAGACATCTATTATATCCTGCGGGTTTGGTGCAATTTCTGAAACTCTTGAATGCACCACACCCGCAAGATATAATAGAAGCAAAGCACAGCTAACCCGCAGGAAAGCCACAGGTACACCGTGCTTCACCCGTGGTGCGGGTAAACCATAGCACATCAGTGTAAAAGCCTTATAGGGGGCTCAGGACAGTAAGGGCTTGTTTACATTTGCAGTTTTGAGGCTGTAAAACCAAATTGTTAAGATGTGTTTTTACCACGCACCCCCAAACGTTGGTGTAGCGTCAAGGTTCACAAAAATCGCGACCCTGCCCCATGCTCCAGGGGGCCCGTGTGGCCTCCCTGTCACATTCTGTTTTACACTTGGATAGGAGGGGTGGCATATACAGGAACCGATCCTCTCCATTTTCCTCCTGCAACCGCTGAAATCCGGCTTCTCCTCTTCTCCCTCCTGCTGGCATTCAGCGGCTGCAGGAGGAAAATCTTCATTATGCCATTCAAAACAAATTCAAAATTCTGGGCCATTTAATTTCATTGTGGCCCGGGACTGGTTACCAAATCACTTAAGTGGCCCTCGCTCTTCAAAAGGTTGAACGCCTTTGTGTTACACCCATTTTAAAGGTATACTTAGTTTTTAAGCATTTAAAATCAACAGTTTTTTATTTTGTAAAAGAGGCTTAAAGTAATTGTTATTTTTAACTAAAAAAAAACAGAGAATTTACAAAAATGTTATACCTACCTGCTCTATACACTTGGTTTTGCACAGAGTAGCCTGGATCCTCTTTTTGAGTCACTCTTCTGTGCTCCTTGCCCCTCCATCCTGTTGAGTGCCCTCACAGCAAGCAGCTTGCTATGGGGGCACCCAAGCCGAGTCACAGCTCCATGTTCTTTCAGACCCATAGCCGTGACCCGGCCCCGTCCCCTCACTCTCCCCATTGGCTGACTATGATTGATAGCAGTCTCAGCCAATGAGGAGGGGAGTCCCAGGTAGCTTAGACACTCCTGCAACATCGCTGGATAAAGACAGGCTCAGGTAAGTATTGGGAGCTGATGGGGGCTGCTGCACACAGAAGGTTTTTTTATCTTAATGCATAGAATGCATTAAGATAAAAAAACCTTCTGACTTTACAATCCCTTTAACACATAAAGAAAAGATGAATGTTACAAGCACTTATTTCAGTGCTGCATGGTTTGTCCAAAACCCTGTAACAGAAATGTTTGCTGGACAGCTTGGCTTATTACAGAAATGGAAAAATAATGGATCTACTGGCAAGAACAGGAGGTAATAAAATTACTGTTATGGAATACTTCGAAAAACAAAAACAGCTGTGTTAATGCCTCTAACAAACTGTGTCATATGTCATTTTTGATGGCTCTCAGAATTCCACTTTAATGCGATTTTAAATAGCACAGGCATGAAATTAGAACTGGAGTTGTCTTGTAAGATGAATGGGTTGCTGCAACATACCTTGACACCAATAGCAATGATAAGATGTTTTGGAAGCTCAGCATTGTCAAAACAGAACGGGCATTTCTCCATCCTGGCAGCCAGCCTCCGATGCTCAGATATCGCCTGTTGTCTTTCCCTCTCCTCCTCCTCACTAAAATGTTCCTTCTTTGCTGCTTTGGAGACAAACATATCATCCAGGGTGTAATAATCTTGGTCAGTCTTCTCCCTGAACTGAAATAGAAAATGCCAGACTTATTACAACTGCTTAAATTAACATCATAAACAGCCATTAAAGTAAGGCAAACTACATTCTAATAGCATGCTGAGCAACATAATAACCATTAAAAGGAATAACTAAAATGAAAAGAAACAATATAATTTACATGTAAAATGAATTATTCACCGCCCTCTTTTTATTTTTTTTGTCCAAATAACATACTTGATGTAGACAGCTACTCTCCCTCACTTAGCCTAGGTTCACACTGAACTCCCACGATTTCATACCCGCATGTCAGTCCGACTTCGGGAGTGATTTCTGAGACATCTGTACGGGTTCCTGCACAGATGTCTATACAAATCGCAAAAAAATTGTAGAAGTGGTATACCGCGCTAATATCAGAAACTGTGAGAAATATTGTGAGAAAAAGCAGGGACACAAACATGCTAGATAGTCATGTACAAAAATTATTAGACCAAAATAGTCGCACTAATTAAATATAGTGAAAGAAACATAAAACTAAAACCTTAAAACACTTTAAAACACTAAAGTGTAAAAATATCTATATAATACATATAATTGAATATAAAGTGAAGAGTTATTCATGAAATAAAGTCTCTGAAAGATAGCGAATGAAGCAAGTTCTATAACGGTAGAAATTCAGAAGGATGAAAAAAATTCTCAGGGTTTTCACCACCACCAAGGGAAAGAGATGGAGCTCTCCGTGTGGCAATCACCTGAAGGAGTGGAGACTCTTACCAGAAGGAGTGGACCTCCTGTTGCAGCGTGGTCACACACGCCTGCAAATATAGCCCTCTGCGGGGTCTGAGATGAATCCTGGCTCTAGGATGCGCAGGCAGACTGGGGGCGTCCTTCTCAATGTATGGCCACCGTCCGTCTCCCTTCCTCGAGAGCACAATCTTCCAAGTTAGCACTGAGCACGTAGATGAACAAAGGCTCCAATAGTGCATTATCTTTTAAAAACTTGGAGTGTTTGCTTTCCAAAATGTGGTAATTTTGTGGGTGTTTCCCCTGTCCTGGTGCTCTAGGGTCTCCTGCATAATTTGTATCACCCGCAAAAGGGATTAGCACCACAAATTCATCCTTTCAGCTAGATCTATCCCCACACTTCATTAGACTTCTCCATAGGCGACCAGCAGCATAGACGGATAGATGGATACATTTTGGAAACTAAACACTCCAAGTTTTTAAAAGATAACACACTATTGGAGCCTTTGTTCCTCTACATGCTTTGCGCTAACTTGGAAGATTGTGCTCTCGAGGAAGGGAGACGGATGGTGGCCATACATTGAGAAGGACGCCCCCAGTCTGCCTGCGCACCCTAGAACCAGGATTCATCTCAGACCCCGCAGAGGGCTATATCTGCAGACGTGTGTGACCTCCCAGTAACGGGAGGTCTACTCCCTTCTGGTAAGAGTCTCCATTCCTTCAGGTGATTGCCACACAGAGAGCTCCATCGCTTTCCCTTGGTGGTGGTGAAAACCCTGAGAATTTTTTTTTTATCCTTCTGGATTTCTACCGTTCTAGAACTTGCTTCATTCACTATCTTTCAGAGACTTTATTTCATGAATAACTCTTCACTTCATATGCAATTATATGAATTATATAGATATTTTTACACTCTAGTGATTTACAGTGTTTTAAGGTTTTAGTTTTATGGTCTTTTCACTATATTTGATTAGAGCGACTATTTTGGTTTACTATACAAATCGCAGCCCCCGCCAAAAGTAGTACAGAAAATAAGTCGACGTCGCATTACTGGCAATAGCCACTGATTTGGCATGCGGTTTGACATGCCAAATCGCATCAATGTAAACCGAGGATTAGTCATCACCGTAATAACATAACGCAAGCAATGGCCAGCGCTGGCCACGTGACCGCACTGAAAATCTCTGCATTGTTCTGGGATGCCGTTCTGGAAGAAAGGACCTCAAAAAGATCCAGTGTGGTCACTGACCAATGAGCGCTTGGCATTGCTCTCATTATGTTTCACATGCTATGTAGTTGTGTTTTACAGTGTTGGATAGTTATATCAGCTGGAGAGGGTGGCAGAAGATGAGGGGCATATAAAGGTACATGCAGCAGGGACATGAGGGGTAGGAAGGGTGTTACGAGTTCATTCACTTTTTCTTTTTTTTTTTTTGTGAAAAAGTGCACACTTTAAAGCGTTTCAAAAGTCAAACCTTTTTTGTGGGCAGGATATATATAGAATGATTAAAATCCATGTCACATTTATTATCTCATCAGCAAAGACATAGGCT
Organism: Lithobates septentrionalis; assembly: GCA_037952835.1. NCBI lineage: Eukaryota > Metazoa > Chordata > Amphibia > Anura > Ranidae > Lithobates > Lithobates septentrionalis. Next base: position 1,280,705 of record JBBDGP010001218.1, read on the forward strand.
GTCATAAAACCCTGACGGGGTTCTAACCCCTCATCACTTTATTCAAAAGATTTTTTTTTTACTTTAGATACGCTTTACAAACTGTTTGGACAAGACATATCCTAGACCAGCCATTCTCAACCAGGGTTTGGTGGAACCCTAGGGTTCCTCCAGAGGTTGCTCAGGGTTCCTTGAGCTGTGGCTAAGAGACCTCCCATTTAATGGTGCTGGCATAGCTCCAGGTTCAATCCACTTGGCAGAGCCAGTTGCATGATACCAATGATGTTTTTATCTGTAAGGGGGGGCATTCTGGCCTCCACTGTAGGCATCTTTCCCACTGACCACTAGCCAACTGGTTTTAGCAAGGGTTCCATGAAACCTGAAAATGATTTCAAGGGTTCCTCTGGAAAAATCTGTAGTGTTTATTTATCTCTAATCAAAGCTCTAAGTGTCGTTTCTCTCTGGTGCTTTGTTCCTTTGTTATCAGCATGAGTCACTTTTGAGAATTTCTTCGGACACATGAGATAGCATGGCGGGGAGGGAGATAAGCAGAAAGCTTGTCTATCCAAAGACATGCCGGTAGGTTAATTGGATCCTGTCTAAATTTGTCCCTAGTATGTGCATGTATGAATGCGAGTTAGGGACCTTAGATTGTAAGCTCCTTGAGGGTAGGGACTGATGTGAATGTACAATGTATATGTAAAGCGCTGCGTAAATTGACGGCGCTATATAAGTACCTGAAATAAATAAATACAAAAATAAATATTCAAAATATAGCTTTGCATGTTATTTTGTTCCTCTGCCTGTGTGTGTGTGTGTGTGTGCGTGCGTGTGCGTGTGTGGGGGCTGTGTCTCACAAACTAAGTCCAGTCTCCCCACCCACCCCTATGTGCTGCTGAAAGAGGAAGAAGGATTTCTATCATGATCTGCACTTTTCAAATAGTGTAGAAAGGAGAAGACAACAGATATACAAGTAAAACTTATGTAGAAGGATTTTTTTAGCTCTGATCGCTGTATAAATGTCAATGGTCCCAAAAAAGTGTCAAAAGTGTCCGATGTGTCCACCGTAATGTCGCAGTCCCGCTAAAAATCGCAGATCACCGCCATTATTAGTAAAAATAAAATAAATAATAAAAATGCCATAAATATATCCCCCATTTTGTAGATGCTATAACTTTTGCGCAAACCAATTAATATACGCTTATTGCAATTTTTTTTACCAAAAATATGTAGAAGAATACATACTGGCCTAAACTGATGAAGAAATTTTATTTTTTTACTTTTTTTGGGGGGGATATTTATTATAGCAAAAAGTAAAAAATATATATATTTTTTTCAATATTGTCACTTTTTTTTGTTTAAGGCGCAAAAAATAAAAACTGCAGAGGTGATCAAATACCACCAAAAGAAAGATCTATTTGTGGGGAAAAAAAGGACGTCAATTTTGTTTGGGTACAGCATCGCATGACTGCGCAATTGTCAGTTGTCAGTGCCGTATCGCAAAAAATGGCCTGGTCATTAAGGGGCAAAATCTTGTGGTCTGTAAGTGGTTAAAGTAGAATTTAGTAGTCTAACACTAACAATGCTTAAAAATGCCCCCCCCCCCCCCCCCTTTACTACATATTCTGCCTACCCTGTATGAAAAGATTTGTACAGTTACCTATTTGAAGTCGGCTCCAGTCCGATCACCTGATCCCACTTTGTCAGTGAGCGGCAGCTGCAGGGGAGAACGCCAACAATGACTAGGACATGGGAGTGACGTCACAACTCCCAGTTGTTGTTGATCGCTCCCTCCTCTCCCCTGCAGCTGCCGCTCACTGACAAAGGGGATCTCTTGCCAGGACTGGACTAAAAAAAAGGTAGGTATACACATCTTGTTTACAAAGGTTAGGCAGGAAAGGTAGCAGGAGGGGGAGGAAACATTTTTAAATATAGTTAGTGTTAGGCTGGAATTCCACTTTAAGTAGGCAGTAATGTGCCGATAGTCCAGTGCAGTACCTGGCAGATCAGAAGATGAATGTACTCTGCACCCAGAGCTTATGGTTAAAATACCTACAGAGCAACTGGAAGCTTTGCCCAAAAAGGCAGGTAGAGGACAAAGGACTACCCACCAGTGGTCTCTCTGCAGCTGATGTTTTCACCATTACCAACTTACAATGCCGTGTTCTTAACTGTGTTTCTGTGTGAAGGCAGACATCTTGGTAGAGGTAGGGCTTTGTCTTCTTGTGTCAGAGCCTCCAGCAAGGGGAACAGTGAGCAGCACAGTAGTGACATCACCATATCTCACTCCAAATCTTATGAGACTAGCAGTCAGAGGCAGCAGTAAATAAATGGGTGTTTTGACGCACTGAGATGGAGCCATCCAAGTATACAATGAATAAAGGAAGGTGTAATTAAAAGCCCTAAAATCCAATGAATCCAAAAGTTCACAAAAAGCTTGACTCAATGGTAGCGAATTAATCATAAGCTCGAAGATACTTTGTATGAATGCAAAATACAAGAAGGGAAGCAGCGCCATGGCTCGATCAAGGAGCATGCATGCTCCGAATTTGTGCCACATCCACCACTTCCCATTGTGAGGTCATCTCTGCCCGCCCAGTGGACCCAAGCCAACCAGGAAGTGCTGGGAGCCACCAGCACAGGCCGTGACAGCCTTCCAGGAATCTGTTAGTGGGATCGGACTGGAACCAAAGAGTGGTACTTGTAGCTAGATGAGCGCTCTACTTGCTGTTTCTTGTGAGTTGATTACTTGTGGAACTAAAATAGTTTGTTTTTTATGCTACACTTAGATGTCATGTTTCCCCTTCTTCCATTTTGCATTCATACAAAGGCAGGAGTGTCTTAGATCTCACACTGCAGATATACAGCTATGGGGTTTTAGGAACAGGGATTCCTAAGTCCAGGAAAGGCACTACTGTTTACAGGAAGAATTCAAGAAAAAAGGTCAATTTCCAGGGTACGGATTGGGTAACACTAACATTTTTACATGTTATCATAGCAAATATTCACTTTTTAAATTCAGGTCCATTTTTTAAGTATTGTGGACCTATAAACAGTAAAAGCTCTTCATAGAAAGGGTTGTTATATTGAAAATGCATTTACAGCCAGTTAAATTTTTTTAAGCAGCATATTTTTGAGAAACTGAACATACAGTATTTACTCCTTTAATTTAGCAGACTATATCATAAGGTCATTTTTGATCCATAAATATTGTGTTGGAAGTAAAGTCTTTACTCCCTTGGCATAAAATTTATTGTAGTTGAGCTTATTATTCACCGCTGCAATCAATGCTGATTATACTTGTAAATGAGTAGTGATCTGTACAGGGCCCTTGTGACAGCTTTTCAGCACTTATGTCTGCCAATATGTATGCATCAGAATAGTCATGTTACTTGGACCTCTGCAGACTGTTTGTTAAATACTGAAGCCTATGGTAAAGGATACAGGATAGAAAAGGACTATTTGACTTTATCTAGGGCATATTTATATTCATTTGAAGGAACTTCTACACTTGTCATATGTTATAATGTGACCAATCACAATAAAGTATACAGTGCATCCAGAAAGTATTCACAGCGCTATACTTTTTTCCACATTTTGTTATGTTACAGTCTAATTCCAAAATAGATAAAATGTATTATTTTCCTCAAAATTCTACAAACAATATCCCATAATGACAACATGAAAGACGTTTGTTTTAAATCTTTGCAAATTTATTAAACATAAAAAGCAAAAAATAACACATGTACATAAGTATTCACAACCTTTGCTCAATACTTTGTTGAAGTACCTTTGGCACAAATTACAGCCTCAAGTATTTTTGTGTATGATGCTACAATCTTGGCACACCTATTTTTGGGCAGTTTCTCCCATTCTTCTTTGCAGGACCTCTCAGGTTGGATGGGAAGCATCGGTGCACAGCCATTTCCAGAGATATTCAAACGGGTTCAGGTCTGGGCTCTGGCTGGGCCACTCAAGGACATTTACAGAGTTGCTATCATAGCCACTCCTTTGTTATCTTGGCTGTGTACTTACGGTCATTGTCCTGTTGGAGGATGAACCTTCGCCCCAGTGTGAGGCCCAGAGCGATCTGGAGCAGGTTTTCATCAAGGATGTCTTTGTACATTGATGCATTCATCTTTCTATCGATCCTGACTAGTCTCCCAGTTCCTGCAACTGAAAAACATCCCCACAGCATGACGCTGCCACCACTGTGCTTCACTGTAGGGATAATACTGGCAAGGTGATGAGCAGTGCCTGGTTTCCTCCAGACATGACACTTGCAATTCAGGCCAAAGAGTTCAATCTTTGTTTCGTCAGACCAGAGAATTTTGCTTCTCATGGTCTGAGAGTCCTTCAGGTGCCTTTTGGCAAACTCCAGGCGGGCTGCCATGTGCCCTTTAGTGAGGAGTGGCTTCCGCCTGGCCACTCTACCATGCAGGCCTGATTGATGGAGTGCTGCAGAGATGGTTGTTATGCTGGAAGGTTCTCCTCTCTCCACAGAGAAACGCTGGAGCTCTGTCAGAGTGACCATCGGGTTCTTTGTCCCCTCCCTGATTAAGGGAGGCCAGGTTTGGCCGGGTGGCCTTCTGGTGGTTCCAAACTTCTTCCATTTACAGATGATGGGGTCCACTGTGCTCACTGGGACCTTCAATGCTGCATACATTTTTCTGTACCCTTCCCCAAATCTGTGCCTCAATACAATCCTGTCTGAAAGGGCTACAGCCAATTCCTTGGACTTCATGGCTTGGTTTGTGCTCTGACATGCACTGGTAACTGTGGGACTTTATATAGACAGGTATTTGCCTTTTCCAAATCATGTCTAATCAAGTGAATTTACCACGTGTGGACTCCAATCAAGTTGTAGAAACATCTCAAGGATGATCAGTGGGGAACAGGATGCACCTGAGCTCAATTTTGAGTGTCAGGGCAAAGGCTGTAAATACTTATGTACGTGATATTGTTCCTTTTTAATAAATTTGCAAAGATTTTAAGCAAATTTCCTTCACGTTGTCATTATGGGGTATTGTTTGTAGAATTTTGAGGAAAATAATAATCCATTTTGGAATAAGGCTGTAACATAACAAAATGTGGAAAAAGTAAAGCACTGTGAATACTTTCAGGGGGCACTGTAAGAAAAAATAGCAGCCTAAGACACAATGCATTCAATCTGTTATGCTTGTGGTAAGAAGTCAGAATGCCTGCCATTGTGGGAACAGCTTGCATACCATTCAGCATCAGGGGGTGCTGCAAGAGTGGTTAGGTTCTATGGATATGGACTGCTGCTCATTTATATACGTCCAGAAATTCTTAACTACAATAAAAACCCATGCTACGCACCAAGTGCTTATTCTCTATGGTCAGCATACTAAACTTCAAATAACCTGACAGTAAAATCCCACACCATAACATGAGAAAAGGCCACGAGCCAGATCTTTTTAGTGGAGATATGTCTGACAGCCATGCTATTTCCAAGTAAATGGAGAAGAGTTGTCAGTGGCCCCCCTGGAAATGGAGTCAGGAAACCTGGTTTAGATTGATGGATGGACTTGCTGGGATACGCTTGACTAACCTCACATGTTAGAGAAAACCGTTTATTCTAAGAACCCCAAATAGAGCCTCATCAAAGATAAATTAAAGATTTTTATAAATTACATTTTTTATAGATTACATAAATTAAAGATTTTATATTTTTAATGTGGGCTCTTATATATCATTATATAAAGAGCATGCTGGTGTCCTTTGGAATTCTCTGCCAAATGAGGTGATGATGGTGGCCAAAAGAATAAATTAATTTAAATGTGCCCTGGATGTAATTCTTACCACAACTGTCACTTCAGCTGCAATTAGAGACTTAATGAGTGGAGTAATTGGTCTGGAGAATTAGGCTGGCAACAAATGACACAATAAAGGCAAGAGATGCAACAGATCTAAACAAGATTTGATAAAATCAGGCCGTGTAAAGGTTGTCTTGTTGCCCTCAGTTTCTGAATATGCCTTGATGCTAGTTTCTCATATTCCTGTACAATGCAGTGATAATAGTAAAACAGGGAGGGCTACACTCGGGTTGTCCTGGACTCCTGCTACCACTTTTTTAAGACTGAGGTACAAGTACCACTATTTTTTTTCAAGTACTCGCTGATACCAATTACCGATACTTTTTTAAATGTCATGTGACAGTGGCACTAATATGCAGCACTGATGATGTGTGGACTGTCAGTAGTTTTTATTTATTTATTTTTCAAATACAATTGAATTTACAATTATTTTTTTAAATTATTTTTTTTATTTATTTATTTTTTTTATAATTCTTTCTTTTTTCCGGGGGAGTGGAGGGCACTGAAGAAGTCACGTGATATGACGCAACGCGTAGGCACGTCACCGGAAATACAATAGTGCGGACCGGAAGTGACGTAGCGAGTATCGCTATAACGCTGTTCCCATTTATGTCTGGCGTTTTTTCGTTTTTATTTATGTAAGCTGATTTTCACCTTCAATAAATCCATTGGCCTTAACTATATTACACTATCGGAGTCTTTTCTATTATCCTTATATGGAGCTTATCAACTGGAGGAAGTGACGGCCCTGTCCCGCAGAAGGATTAGGACACCATCACCATCACTGTACAGGAGTGACCATCACAGATTTACTGGAAGCACCTAGACACCCCTACTGTGGAAAAAAGGCCCTATTAAGTGGTGGAAGTGACGCCCCCCTCCCTCCAGAAGGATCAGGACGCCATCATCACTACTGCACCAGAGGAACCACGGATTCATTGGAAGCACACAGGCACTTTGATTGTGCCATAGAGGTGAGAGTTCTGGGAGCCCCGAGTGGGTAACCGTTACCACGAACAGTCACCAGATCACCTAGCAACACATGTTCACCCACCAGTCACAGTTTATGTTTTTTGTTATTGTTGAGTGACTTTTATTGATGAGCACTTATTTCACCTTGATGCACTTTATTTATATATTTTTCAATCTGCACATATTGCTCTACCCCACTAGGGGATTGTCTTTTTACTTTTAAGGTGTGCAGAGTATTTATTTATTTATTTTGTGTTGCGCAGAATCATTCACACAATCCTGTATGATTGTGCCCATTTTATACTTAACTAATTAAACTAAGTATAACATGTTTGTTATAAAAAAAAAACACAAGACTTTACAATGTCTTTAAAGGCGCCAAATTTAAAAAAATGACAGTATTCAAAACAGCCAAACTTAGTGGTTTGACTACTTTTAAGGGTAAAGCATGGATTTGGGGTCTTATGGACCATAAAGAGTCCTGACGAAGCACGTAAGACGCACCAGTGGGCTCGAACCCACTAAACAAGCCAGCAACAGTGATTTTATATACCGTTCCCGGAGATCATTCACAGCTCTGTGAGGAGGGACTATTTGGAGTATTACCTTGACCCTTGTCCCTGTGAGCCCCGCTGATGACAACCTAAGATCGTGTTACGACCTGCAGTAACTCTGCATAGATGTCCAATACATCTGTTCCGGAAGAACGGAGGATAGGTGTACCAGGCAGTGGTGAGAGCCTTCGGGCAGCCCCCAATCTAGTTCCATGTCATTACAGATGACGTGGTAATTGCTGAATAAACAGTTTTTACCCCAATAATTTTTTTTTGTAAATTTCACCGCAGTCGGTTTATTAATACCATCTTTACAAGTGGCCATCTTTGAACCTCTGTTTTAGTTTATGGTTGAACTTTACAGGTATTGTATTTCACGGAACGCAAAATACCGAATGACCCAGCATACTTCCTCCTACACGCCACCAATATACCAGGGAAAATGTACAAAAAATCTATTATCTGGCACCTTCTTGACGCTGCTAAAGCTTGCATCACTCTTAGGTGGAAGTCCCCGCAACCCCCAACAGTAGTGATGTGGATCCGGAAAGTAAAAGAAATAGGTAGATTGGAAGATCTAGTACTAACTGCGAGACACCAACAGGAGCGATACTATAAGACTTGGTCGCCATGTCTTTATCTTTTCAGACGAAGGAAGAACCCTCCTTGACAATGACCTGAATAACTAAAAGTCATCCTATTACCCAAATGACTAACTATTGACCCTACTGGCCACGGAGCATCCAGAAGTCCTGACTCAGTGCCCCCCGCGTGTGGTGGGCTCACACAGAATTATCCTCCAGATCCCCACCCCCTCCACTCCTCACTCCCCCCCACCACTCCTCACTCCCCCCCACCACTCCTCACCCCCCCACCACTCCTCACTCCCCCCCACCACTCCACCACTGCTCTTCTCTTGGCTCTATGGACCCGAACTAACGGGATCCAATCCTTCTAGTATAACATAGTTAAAATGCAATAGGACTGGTCGGGAACCCACTGGGGGGCAACACACCAGCACCATTAACGTTACTGCCCTATGCACACCCAGCACCAAGATGTTGCTTTAAGCACCTATCACAAAAATAAAAGAGACGTCTCAGTTAAGCAAAATGTCATAATGTCCTTTGGATGTAATATAATAAAATGTTCTCGTATATAAATGTAAACATGCAATGTATTGTAAGATAACAACCTGTGACTGCTCAGATGTCTGTCTTTGACCGCGTTCCTTGATTAAATAAAATAATTGTAGAAAAAAAAAAAAAAGAACTTCACAGGTATTGGACCCCTCCTTGCTCAAACAGGTGAGTCAGTGTATCACCCATGCAAATCAAGGGTGAACCTAAAAACAAATAAGTGCCAGTTGATTCCCTGGTCTTGTTTTTATATCTCTCCATAAAGAGTACCCGTCACTGCTTATTACTGCCACAAGGGATGTTTACATTTCTATAAATAGTGCAAAAAAAAAAAAACAAATAAATAAAACAAATAAGAAAAAAATTAATAAAATTTAAATCGCCCCATCCCTCCGTGCTCGTGTGCAGAAGCAAACGCATACAAAAGTCATGACTGCAAATGTAAACAGTGTTCAAACTACACAAGTGAGGTATCACAGCGATCATTAGAGTGAGAGCAATAATTCTAGCACAAGACCTCCTCTTTAATTTTAAACTGGTAACCTATAGACATTTTTAAAACGTCGCCTATGGAGATGTTTAAGTACCGTAGTTTGTCGCCATTTCACAAGTGTGCACAATTTTAAAGCATGATATGTAAGGTATCTTATTTACTCGGCGTAGCATCATCTTTCACATTATACAAAAATATTGGGCTAACTTTACTGTTTTTTTTTTTTATTTCATGAAAGTTTATTTTTTCCAAGAACAAAAATTGCGTTTGAAAGACCGCTGTGCAAATACTGTGTAGCATAAAATTTTGCAACAACCGCCGTTTATTCTCTAGGCTCTCTGCTAAAAAATATGTTTGGGGGTTCTAAGTCATTTTCGAGCAAAAAGTGTCACTAAACCCACATCATAAAAAACTACCGGTAAATGGTGTATTACATGCTGGTCATGCTTACTCAGTCACTATGAGACTTATTTTCTGTATTCTGGAAATAACCTGGTTGATCCTGTTGTTCTCTATCCCCCACTCCTGATTCATGTCCCCAATGCAGTTGAGGATTCTGCAGAGCAGTGTTGGCAGCTCTGCACATGCTCAGTTTTCTGAATTTCTACTCTTAGCATTTACTTCTCATCACATCTGAGCAGTCCATGTGACTAGAGAGTCACACATGTGGGCGTATACACAGTGGTAAATGACAGACCACTCCCTGACTCCTCCTCCGTGCCAATGAACCAGCTAAACACTTTGGGTGCGGGATATTACATCTTCATTGATGGAGGCTTCTCCTCCCTGTTATTCTAAGACACAGGCTGGAGGGATGTGACACAGCCTGTGACTGGCAGAAATCCACCCACACCATGTTATTGTTAAGATATCAAATATATATTTGTATGATGTTTTAAAACATTTTAGTGATATTAATTATTTTTACTCTGTATCCTAAAGGCTGTTTTTTATTTTATTTTGAACATGTGACCAGCAGCAGATGACTAGAAGCTCCTCCTACTTATGTTTCCCTGCAGACAGGCTGGGACAGAGCTGGGTCATGTGACAGCTGTATATTGATTAGGAAAAAGGTACTTAGATGTTTGTTTTTTTCTTCCAATAATTACAGTGACATCATCCATATACAGAAAAAGAAGGCATTATGTTAATTAAACAGTGTGTGTTTAGTATCACTTTAATAGAGGGCACAGGGATGACCTAATCAATATGAAGACTTAGCATGGGCCCTTGACTTAGTTGTATTACCTAACTGCACTAAAGAGAAGTCGCCTACCTGCAGTGCAGTCTGGTAGGGGGGTCAGCACAAAATGTTTTTAACTGTTGGCTTGGAGTTTAGCTTTAACCAAAGCAATATTTAGAAAGACAACGAGGAAAAAAGTAGAAAACTTCTTTAATATTTTTACTCAATAGAGCTCCTACGGAATGACACCCAAACATTAAACCAAAGCATTGTCTCAATATCTGCATTGATGTGGTTATGGAGATCCTAAATGTGTGCCATGGCTGTACATCTGATTCCACTAAAAGCTCTTTTCTCTTGATTACTTGGTACAGCCATTCCAGGCACCTGTCATCATATGACAGGTCAGATCAATCTGAATCAGGATGTGTTTCCAGGATGTGTCTGCACATCTCACCCACCTAATACAGATACATGAATCAGTGTGGATAATGGAAACGCTAAAATATGTGGATGACTGCTGTGCACGCTGCCCTTTAATCTTTATAGAAGCAAACAAAATGTGAAACTCCTGAGGACCTAACATTTTATGTAGTGCATTTTTTAACCTCTTGCGGACCGCCAGCAGTACATTTACTGCTGGCAGGCAGCAGCCCTGGGCACCGCAAAGTAACCATATGTTGCAGTGCACTTCCTGGTCTAGAGGCGTCTAGACATGTGCGCTCCCCAGCTGCAAATTAAAAGTTCAGTGCTTTCACCCAATCATGATATTCGTAGAGCTCACGGGTGCTCGATCCACAGTCATTTGTCTGAGAGAAGTAATCCATTAAGATAATCCGCACAACCAGTTGTCGCTTTTAAAAATCGTAATTTTATTAGAAAAACCACAGGGTACAAACGCAGATAAAATCAGTTGACGCATTTCAGCCTACAAGGCCCTAGGGCACTTTCACACTGGGGCTGGGGGGGGGGGGACGTTGGCAGTAAAGCGCCACTAGTTTTAGCGGCAGTTTACCGTTGTTTTAGCGGCACTTTTCGGCCGATAGTGGGACACTTTTATCCACCGCTAGCAGCCTGAAAAAGGGTTAAAAGCGCCCGCAAAGCGCTGCTGCCAAAGTGCTTTGCAGATGCTTCGGCTGCTCTGGACATTGATTTCAATGGCAGGGGCGTTTGAGGAGCAGTGTATTCTCATTTAAAGTCCCAAAATCCCATTTCTTTCGCCTAACAGGGATGGAGGTTGCATGGTAGGCTCATAGTTGGGTTGCGACTCCCTTTGGATTGCTGTAATCTAACCCACCGTGGTATATACCTGTTGGCATTGTGTCCTCTCATACCTGGTTTATACTTCAGATTTATACTCTATTTACTCTATTGCAGCATGTTTTGTGGTGTGCAGCGAGGGACTGCAGGGCTGCCTTTTGCCTTAATTTCCGGGAGCTGCGATGCTCTCAGGTGCTTTTCCCATTCCCCCATTGGTCACTTAGTCTGGGTGCGGGGATGTGGGCAGGCATTTCCTCAGCGCATCGGCGCCACACACCTGCCTCCGTACATCCGACGCCTGACGATATTGGTATGCTGGGACGAGCTACGTCATCTTGGCTGACCAATGCGGAGTATCGTCTGGCTTCAAATGAGCGGCGGCAGCCACCTTGATCCAGACATCTCTTCCTCGTGTCATGCCAGCGTGACGCTGGTTGGGTCGGCTGGATAACACCGGGAACACTCACCTTGCTCATTGGCTGTAGGCTATCCTTGCTATCAAAACACCTCATTCACTGGGCTTCATTGTTTTCTAAGGTAACTACTATACCGCATCACTTCACTCACTTGTCTTCACTTTCAGCACTAGCCTACTCACCTCACTTGGTGTGTCTTCATACATACATGCCAATGTTTTTCTCTTTCACTTATTTTCCACTTGGGTCGGGGGTCTTTATTCACATTTAACCCACTTGGGCCTTAATCATTTTACTCAGGATTCGATTTAGATTGGAGCCCCCGTTCTCACCTGCCATTTGGATACTAATCTGAGAATCACACCCATGTTCTCTGTTCTCCAAAAGGTCCCACCTCAGCTCAGCTTGCAGACAACCACATCGGTCCATGCGCTCCAGCTTACATACCCTCACAGGCTGTAAATGAGTACGTTATTTAGAGATGGACATTTGGGTTTAATGCCAAAACTTATATGCTATGCCTATGTCCTTCTGCAGATTTAACCTATTACGCATTGGCCCCTGAAAATTGGCAACCATGCCATGAAACGCGTCGGGCTTACACAGATGCAATATGTTTCATTCTCGGGACCAAACCTTGGGTTTAAGGATTCCCTTTGTGAGAGGATTTTCTAACAATGCCATGAATAGTTGTTATACAATGTTTATGTTTTATTTTGCATCATGCTTTTTATATGTTTACTATTTTGTATGTACTTTATAATGCATGCTCTGCTGTGTGTTTTTGACAAATAAACACATCCATATTACACTGTCTTATCATTGAGTTCTCTCATGCATACCTCATTTAAAGTTCCAATCTTTTTTCTATATGTACCCAATTAGGGATGGAGATGTATGTTCATATATTTCTCATTTAAAGTCCCGAAAAACTCCTTTCTTTCGAGGAACAGTGTATTCACCACTCCCGCAATGCATGTGGGTCTGCGAGTGCATGTGGGTCTGCGAGTGAACGTGGGTCTGCGAGTGCATGTGGGTCTGCGAGTGCACGTGGGTCTGCGAGTACCTGTGTATTGTCTTGTGGAGTATTAGTGTTAGGAAGCTACTTGTTAGGTAATTTAGACAGGGTATAATCCCCAATCCTCATTAAATTAGTAGGTACGATGCACGGCAGGTGAGGAGATGTGACTCGGTGTACATCTTGCGGCATGTATGTGGGTGGAGACAAAGAGGTTCAGGCACTAAAAAAAGAGTACATGGGTGACAGGAAGGATAGAGGGGAAAGTGCCAGGGAGGCCGATCCTGGGCAGGAACATCCCAATAAGTACGCTTCATTGGGTGACATTGGTGAAACCAGTCAAGGACCCGCACTGCTGGAGCTGAGGGACTCCCCTAGCTGCCAGGGGAAGAACTCCTCCAGTGAGAGTGGGGGGGAAGTGAAGAGAAAGGAAAGAGATGCTGATGGTAGGGGACTCAATACTACTGGTACCTTGAGCCACACCAGAAAGGCAGAGGGAGATTAGGGAAATAAACAAGTAGCTGAGGAGCTGGTATAGTAAGGAGGGGTCAAAGACTGGGCCGACTTCTCAGTCGTTCACCAGTACTATAGAAGGGATGGACTACACCTAAATGAGGAGGGTGCAGATCAGCTGGGAGTAAAGATGGCCAAAAAGTTAGAGGGGTTTTTAAACTAGGCGACAGGGGGAGGGCCCAGAAGTAGAGATAGTCAGCGCGGAACACATTCCAGAGGGTAGAATTGGGGGCATTAGTGGTAGGTTGACTAAAGCACATAAACCCAAGGTAAGTATAGTAACAGGTCCTAGTTGCAATCTTGGAACACCCAATAAGAGGATAGTATGCAACCGGTCTAAATTACGTGGCATGTTCACTAATGCCAGGAGCTTGGTGGACAAGATGGGTGAACTAGAGATACTGTTGTATGAGGAGGATTTGGATTTTGTGGGAATTATCAGAGACCTGGTTAAACAGCTCTCACGATTGGCTGGCAACCATTCCAGGGTATACCCTTTTTTGCAGGGATAGAGGGTAAAAAAGGGTGAGGGGTATGCCTATATAACAAGAATAATCTACAAGTGAATGTGAGAGATGACATCACTAAGGGAGCTAGGGTGGAGGTGGAATCCTTATGGGTAGAGCTCCAAAGGGATGAAACTAAGGGGAAAATAAATACTGGTAGTATGCTTTAGGCCCCCTAACCTGAGAGAGGAGGAGGAGACGGATCTCCTATCACAATTCTGAAATGTAAGATAGAACACGAAAGACACATAGCGGAGGAAAGCAAAACAAATCCAAAGAAATTCTTTAAGTATATAAACAGTAAAAAAGGGAGGACAGACCATATTGGCCCCATAAAAAATGAGGAAGGACATCTGGTTACAAAGGATGGGGAGATGGCGAAGGTATTGAATTTATTCTTCTCCTCAGTCTTCACGAAGGAATCGGGGGGGGGCCTCAGTAACCAAAACTGCAGTGTTTATCCTTATGACACATCACAGGAAGCACTTCTATGGTTAACAGAGGACAGAATTAAAATTAGACTTAGGAAACTTAACATTAATAAATCACCAGGACCAGATGGCTTGCACTCGAGGGTGCTTAGGGAACTCAGTCAAGTAATTGCCGGACCAATGTTCCTAATTTTTACTGACAGTCTACTGACTGGAATGGTACCTGCTGATTGGAGAAACGCCAATGGCACACCAATATTTAAAAGGGGCCCAAAATACATCACTGGGCATTGCAGACCAGTTAGCCTAACATTAATAGTATGCAAGCTCTTGGGGGGGGGGGTAATAAGGGACTATATACAAGATTTTAGTAATGAGAATGGTATCATTAGCAGTAATCAGCATGGATTCATGAAGAATCATTCTTGCCGAACCAATTTATTAACCTTCTATGAGGAGGTGAGTTGCCATCTAGATAAATGAAGGCACGGAGACGTGGTGTATCTGGATTTTGCAAAAGCATTTGACACAGTTCCCCATAAACGTTTACTGTACAAAATAAGGTCCATTGGCATGGACCATAGGGTGAGTACATGGATTGAAAACTGGCTACAAGGGCGAGTTCAGAGGGTGGTGATAAATGGGGAGTACTCGGAATGGTCAGGGGTGGGTAGTGGGGTCCCCCAGGGTTCTGTGCTGGGACCAATCCTATTTAATTTGTTCATAAACGACCTGCAGGATGAGATAAACAGTACAATCTCTATTTGCGGACGATACTAAGCTAAGCAGGGCAATAACTTTTTCGCAGGATGTGGAAACTTTGCAAAAAGATCTGAACAAATTAATGGGGTGGACAACTACATGGTAAATGAGGTTTAAAGTGATTGTAAGGGTTAATTTTTTTTAAAATAACAAACATATACTTACCGCCACTGTGCAACTCGTTTTGCACAGAGTGGCCCCAATCCTTGTCTTCTGGGTTCCCTTGGCGGCTCTCTCGGCTCCTCCCCACAGCAGATAACCCCCTAGGAGAAGCGCTCTCCCGAGGGAGTTACCTTGTGGGCGTGCTCCCGAGTCCAGCATTCGGCGTTCATAGCCGTCGAATGTATGACTCGGCCCCGCCCCCGCGTCATTAGATTTGATTGACAGCAGCGAGAGCCAATGGTTGCACTGCTATCAATCTGTAAAAAAAAAATGTAACAAGATGTAACAATGTAAAAGAAATGCATTTGGGTGGCAAAAATATGAATGCAATCTATACACTGGGGGGAAAACCTCTGAGGTAATCTAGGATGGAAAAGGACCTGGGGGTCCTAGTAGATGATAGGCTCAGCAATGGCATGCAATGCCAAGCTGCTGCTAACAAAGCAAACAGAATATTGGCATGCATTAAAAAGGTTATCAACTCCAGAGATAAAATGATAATTCTGCCACTCTACAAGACTCTGGTCCAGCCGCACCTAGAGTATGCTCTCCAGTTCTGGGCACCAGTCCTCAGGAAGGATGTACTGGAAATGGAGCGAGTACAAAGAAAGTCAACAAAGCTAATAAAGAGTCTGGGGGGTTTTAGTTATGAGGAAAGGTTACGAGCACTGAACTTATTCTCTCTGGAGAAGAGACGCTGGAGAGGGGATATGATTTCAATTTATAAATGCTGTACTGGTGACCCCACAATAGGGATACAACTTTTTTGTGAAAGGGAGTTTAACAAGACTCGTGGCCACTCATTAAAATTAGAAGAAAAGAGGTTTAGCCTCAAACTATGTAGAGGGTTCTTTACTGTAAGAGCGGCAAGGATGTGGAATTCCCTTCCACAGGCGGTGAAATCAGCAGGGGGCATCGATAGCTTCAAAAAACTATTAGATAAGGACCTGAATGACCACAACATACAGGGATATACAATGCAATACTGACATAAAATCACACACATAGATTGGACTTGTGTCTTTTTTCAACCTCACCTACTATGTAACTATTTAATGCCCCAAAGATGCTGCTTGCAAGACTTTTTTTCCCGCCCTGCAAGCGCAACGCTCCAGTGTGAAAGCACTCAGGCTCCCACACTGGGACTGCAGGGGAGGCGTTTTTTAGATGCTTAACAGGCGATATCTTTAGCCCTTTAGCGCCTGAAAAAATGCCTCAGTATGAAAGTAGCCTAAGTCATAACTACATTCAGACACAGAACTTTGAAATAAATAGACCACAAAATACCATAGGCTCCAACCATCAATAACCTTAATTACAAATAATAAACAGGAGAGAAAGAGGCTATAATGACTGCAGGGAGGTTCCAGGTATGTGTGTGTCCCCAGTTGACCTGTGCTGTGATTGGACACGGCATGAGTTTGACAGCAGGTTACAGCCAATCATTTTGGTCGACCCCCAGCAGTACATTTACTGCTGGCAGAAAGCAGTCCCGAAGCACCGCAAAGTACCCATATGTCGCATCATACTTCCTGGTTTAGAGGCACGCATACGCGCGTCTACAGTTGGCTGAACTGTGATTGGACACAGCACAAATTTGACAGCAGGTTACAGCCAATCATTTTGGCCAACCCCCAGCAGTACATTTACTGCTGGCGAAAAGCACTCCCAAGCACCGCAAAGTACCCATATGTCGCAGTGTACTTCCCAATTTAGGTGCGTGCATCTATAGTTGGCTAAGCTGTGATTGGACACAGCACGAGTTTGTCAGCAGGTTACAGCCAATCATTTTGGCTGTATACCTGCTAATCGGCTGTGGCCAATGACAGCACAGAGATCTGTGTGTTGGTAAACACAACACCCAGATCTGGCTGGATCTGCCCCTGCTTTCAGTTACCAGTTCAGAACTGAAAACAAAGAGAGACCCAGACAGATGATCTGACAGTAAGAGCAGCACACATACACTTGCCTACACTTGTTAGGCATACAGTTAACTCCTCCTGATCACTCCTGTCACCCAGCCAATGCCATAAGTACAGTGTCCATGTACAGTATTAATGATCACTGTGTTAGTGTTACTAACGACGTCAGCGAGTCAGTTCGTGTCCCTCCAAGCCAGTGTCAGTTAGCACCAGATTTCCCACCACATTATCACAGTCACACTATAAGTCGGTGATCACCACCATTAATAGTATACGGATCAGTATCTAGAGCACAATCAGAACTATAATAGTGTCCCCAAAATGTAGTTTGGTATTTATCAAAGACATGTAGCAGAATAAATTTTGGCCTAAATTTATGAAGAAATTTGATTATGTTTTATAAGAGAAAGTAAAAAATATAGTTTTTTTCAAAATTCTCTGTATTTTTTCATTTATGTAATAAAATATAAAAACCCCAGTGGTAATCAAATACCACCAACAAAAAAAGCTCTATTAGTGTGAAAAAAATGATAAAAACGTAATTTGTGTACAGTGTTGTATGACCGAGCAATTGCAAGTTAAAGTAGCACACTGCTGAATAGCAAAAAATGCCCTGGTCATGAAGGGGGTAAAACCTTCCAGAGGTCAAGTGGTTAAAGGGAATCTCTGAACACAATAATACTGCTTATATTTAAAAAAAAAAAAATTCAAAGTATAGGATAAATATGTAATCTGCTTTTTTTTTTGCATCAGGTGGGTCTACATCTGAAGCACGTTCTTCAGGTATGGATGGATGTTCTGAGGTTGAATAATCTCTCATTTACAACACTTGCAGCAAGAGAGACTTTACAGTAAGAAAAGAGGACCTGCAACTATGAATGACTTGACTGACCCTTTCAAGAGAACTCCATGGCATGTCAATGGTGCAAGGAGAAATTAAAATAGATGATTTTGTTTTATTTTGTTACCACCTGCTGCATTAAGGTGCGCATGACTGGTGCGCAGTCATTCCGGAACAGGAAGGGGCCATCCTCAAACTGTTCCCACAAAGTTGGGAGCATGAAATTGTCCAAAATGTCTTGGTATGCTGACGCCTTAAAAGTTCCCTTCACTGGAACTAAGGAGCCAAGCCCAACACCTGAAAAACAACCCCACAACAATCCACCCTCCACCAAATGATTTGGACCAGTGCACAAAGCAAGGTCCATAAAGGCATGGATGAGCAAGTTTGGGGTGGAGGAATTTGACTGGCCTGCAGTCCTGACCTCAACCCGATAGAACACCTTTGGGATGAATTAGAGCGAAGACTGTGAGCCAGGCCTTCTCATCCAACATCAGTGCCTGACCTTACAAATGCACTTATGGAAGAATGGTCAAACATTCCCATAGACACACTTCTAAACCTTGTGGACAGCCTTCCCAGAAAAGTTGAAGCCGTTATAGCTGCAAAGAGTGGGTCAACTCAATATTGAACCCTACAGACTAAGACTGGGATGTCATTAAAATTCATGTGCATGTAAAGGCAGGTGTCCTAATACTTTTGACAATATAGTGTAGAAGGCACAATGTAAATCAAACAGTGTGTGCTTAGTATCACTTTAAGGAGAATAACTGCTGCACTACAGAACCTGTTGGGATGGATTATTAATGATTATGCAGATGCAAAGCAGTATTTTATTTTTTATTTTTTACCTAGAGAAGCTTATAAATAATTATAGTGGCTTCTTTAATTCAATTTTAATTCCTAGCTTTGTTCCTAACTCCTTTAATCCCCTAGTTTGACTTCAACAAAAATATAAAGCCTAAACAAAACAGAACATATACACCAAGGCTCTAGTCTAGTGCAGAGAAATAAAAATATTAACCCTGTCATTCACTACCAAGCAAGAGAGTCACAAAATGAAACCAATGTCGGAGCCCGCTCTCAGCACAGAAACATCACCTTGCTGTCAGGAATGCCATGCTCAAGACCAGGGATCATCAAACTACGGCCCTCCAGCTGTTGCAGAACTACACATCCCATGAGGCATTGTAAAACTCTGACATTCACAGACATGACTAGGCATGATGGGAATTGTAGTTCCTGAACAACTGGAGGGCCATAGTTTGAAGACCCCTGCTCAAGACCATTCTCAACAGAATGCACGTCTTCAAAAGAAATGCCCATGCTCAAAGGAATGAACATGCTCGCAGAAGGGTCTGTAGAACTGTGCACAGCATTAGGACCCTGCACGCATCCACACGAGCACCTGTGATCATTAGTGTTTGGAATGTGCTCATTTGTGTGAGCATGCTTGTTCAATGGAGTTTGGCACCCAGTGGCCTATTTAAAGTCTTACATGACTCAGGTTCATTTCTGTGTGGTCCTTAAGTCCTTCTGCGTGTGACCTGACCCTGCTTCTTGCCTGCTATTCTGGTACTTCTTCCTGCCTAATGCAGACCTTGGCCTGGCCCTGACTCTGCACTCCTACTGCCTTGTTGTTGCTGGCCACTGCCCGTCCAACTACGAAGCTGAGATCCAGAGTCTGCCAGCTGGTCTGCTTCAGCTCCACATCTGCTATCAGGATATTCTGAACCAGATCTCCTACACGCACCCGTGCCACTCTGTGTCCCGTTATACCCCGTCATCATCCCCAGGGGAAACAGGACAAGAGGTGTAAGGTCAGCCATCTTGTCAACTCGGCCTCAACCAGGTACGCGACACCTGCCCAGGTATACGTATGTGCGGCATATGGGTGTTAAAGCCTACCCTTTTGCTGTTGCACATACTGTATGTATTACATGGGCGGCAACAGGATAATCCAACACTGTCCTCCACAGTACAGCTCTCCCACCAGAAGAAGTCCTCAGACTTCCAGACTGAATGGACTCCCAGAGTCTCACAAACCGGAAGATCAAGGACATACTGTGAGTGCAATTAGTTAAGTGTGTAATAAAAAAAAAAAAAAGAGAGTGGTGATGACAACCATGTCAGCATAGCTCTCTGCATCATTGAGGACCCCCAGTCTGGAGAAGAGGCATTAGGAAGATGACCCTGCAGCATAAAAAAAAAAACATGAATTACAGCATGGGGGGCCTAGTTTGCACTGTAAAGATGCAGGTTCTGGGGCTGCAATACTGATTTTTTTTCCTTATTATCCAATTAATCACGCTCTCAGAACAAGCATAAAATACGAGGGGTTAAGGCTTCTTAGGCTTTACTGACTGCATGCATAGCAATTAGGGCTATGATATATCTCTGATCACAGATTAAGATTTTTGTTTTGGATAAAAGTGACACCAGATAGTTAGGAAGGCATCTATTTAGGTATGCATGTTCCCTAGCGTAGCAGGGAGATATGCCGGTATGTCTTCTTTCATGTAACTTTAAAAAACATTTTCTGTTTTCTCCCCTCCCCGCCTCACATTTCCGCTTATACAAGGTTCCAGGCAGAATATTAAAGCCTTGTGCTCTCTAAAAACGATGAGCTTTTATGTAACGGGAACCTGTCAGGACAAAAATTTGAGGAGCAATGTGTAATCTCGAACCCTCGTCTATCTATTTAGAAGAGCAAAGCCCATGGCCAGTGTCAATTAAGAGAAAGGAAGGATCCACTGGTTTCTTTAATCATGTAGCGTATATGATTGTAAATTGATAGTTGATCCAACATATTTTATGCTCTTCTAGCAAGCAAGCTCCACAACCCTATCTCAGAAAAGATGGTCACTAAACCACCTGTGGTCACTAGAGTGGTCCCTAAATGGATGCTGTTTGGCCATCACATTGATTTCTGCTAGCTCTCTGCCAAAACACTGTTACAAGTTTATCTTTTCCTGCTGGTCTTTCTTTACACACATCAGTCAGCCTTGTGGAAAGGGATGCGTGTTGGGTTCCTTTTAGATCAGTAGTTCTCAACCTTGCTAGTACCGTGACCCCTTGATAAAATTTCCCAAGTTGCGGGGACCCCTAACAGTAAAATTATTTTCGTAGCGTGGGTTGTCAAGGCAAGACAAGTAATTTGCGCCCCTAACCCACGGACATTTAGCGCTCCCTGAGTCCCTTCCACTCGTACAGTATTAAAACCCCTTATGGTACATTTTAGAATGTACTACTCTTTCTCTTTGTTCTACTTTCTTTCCCTTTTATCTCTCTCAATCCTAATTTATTGCGTTTTTCCCCCCACCCCTCTCTCTAGCCGTCTTGCTTGTTCCTTCTCTTATTCTTTCTCTCCCTTTTACTTTGTTCCCCCCCCTCTTTTCTTCTCCCTTCCATGTATTCTCTATTTTTATTCCTTCTCTTACTCCTTGGTGGGGGGGGGGGAATGAGATGAGTGGCAGTACTGGCGGGAAGTTGGGAATGGCTCTGATGAGCCAACTTAGGTACTCTTGATCCAGGTCATCTGATCTGAGAACTGTAGTGGGGACTTTTAATGGCAACTATAATCACAGGTAGTGTTACTCACTGTGTCTCCCACTTTGTGGCGTCTCGTAGCAGTGACACCTATGCCAAAATCAGAAGATTGGGGTCTCCTCCAGCCCCTCCCACTTCACATTCCCCACCAGTCTGCTGACCTCTAGTCTCTGCCCCCCAGCCATGCTGTGAACTGAATGGGCGGCTGCAAAGAGGCTGAGTGGGCGGCCGCGGGCTTCAGGGACAGCCCAGCTGGGCGGCCACAGGCTCCAGGGACAGCCCTGCTGGGTGGCCGCAAAAAGCCTGGGAGAGCGGTGCGGGCTTCAGGAACAGCCGAGGGTTTGGTGACCCCTGGCAAATCATCATTTGACCCCCAGGTTGAGAACCACTGTTTTAGATCCTCAATAAAGTGACTGTTGCATCTTCCAATCTCTTAATTAACCTTGGCTATGAGTTGTGACTCCATAAATATAGTGGAGAGCTCAAGATTTCAGATTTTCCCAAATCGAGACATGGGAAGTCCTCAGATCCCATTCCCCTAAATCATCTACTGAGCAGCCCATTACCTGGATCTTCCAAGAACACAGCCTGTGCCAGCAAAAACCCTCCACCTCCCCATGATAGAATTATGGAAAGTGCCACTATTAACTTTGTTTAAAAGATGTAGTCTCCAATGCTGTCATCCTCACCCTTTCTTTACTACTTATTGACTGTCGTAGACCATGGACACAGAGGAAAGTCTTGTCTTCACTGGTTGCATTCTATTTTTAGGTCAATGCTCACTAAGTCGTGCATCAAGAACCACAACCCTGAAGTATGCACCTTTAAAATCTGCTGACAACCCCAATATTTTCATCATGACAGTTTCTTTTGATTAAGTTATTTAAATGCAGTAATGTAACCGTGAAAGGTTTTTGTTTAGGCTATGCAGATCCCAAAGCGATATAACATTTTATGGCCTGCGGCTTTTACCTGAAACACAATTGATTGTAGTTGGTTAGCTCTTTGAAGCAGATAACTCCCTGTGGTCTATCTCTTCACAAGGATTAGGGCGACCTCGGTTGCTCATTTAAAATATGGCTCTGTCAGCTTTTTAAAAATTTCATGAGGCAACTGAGGCAGACTTAACAGCAAGCGGTGAACGCAATGCATAAGCTAGTAATTTTTCTCATGACGATTACATTTACACTATTTCATGGTTTCCAAATCAAATACTTCATGTGTTATCCAATACACATCTTATATTGGCAGCACTGTATGCACTATATAAACAGCCTAGTGTTATTTTACAGCAAATATGTTTTTTTTTATCCCATTCTGCAAGTATTAACATATTAGATAACCACAGCCTGTACTGTATATGAAAGCAATTTGACGTAAGTAGGCCATACATGGGGGGGGGGTGATGGTTTGAAAATTAACTGACAGACCACCAGATGATCTTCCCTTCACAGTTAAAAGGAACTGTTTTTGTTTATATATCTATATATGGAGTATACTGAGACAGAGAGAGACCCTGTCACTGTGAAAATGGAGAAGAATATGACAGTGAAGAGTATTCGCATTGAGGGTTAATGCAAGGTTCCAGATGTCTTTTTGGTTTTCTTCAGATTCTCTAGTCCTGAATCTGAACTTTCAATCCTGTGCCTGGAGACAACTCCCAGTGTGGGAGACAGAAGGTCTCACCTAGGGGTCAGAGGAGCCCCAGCCAGGAGCCAAGAGACAGGAGATTCCACCTAGGGGTCAGAGGAGCTCCAGGCAGGAGCCAAGAGACAGGAGATTCCACCCAGGGGTCATAGGAGCCAGCATCTCTCACTCAGGGGTCAGAGGAGCTCCAGCCAGGAGCCAAGAGACAGGAGATTCCACCCAGGGGTCATAGGAGCCAGCATCTCTCACTCAGGGGTCAGAGGAGCTCCAGCCAGGAGCCAAGAGACAGGAGATTCCACCCAGGGGTCATAGGAGCTCCAGCCAGGAGTCAAGAGACAGGAGATTCCACCCAGGGGTCAGAGGAGCTCCAGCCAGGAGCCAAGAGA
Organism: Lithobates septentrionalis; assembly: GCA_037952835.1. Classification (NCBI taxonomy): domain Eukaryota; kingdom Metazoa; phylum Chordata; class Amphibia; order Anura; family Ranidae; genus Lithobates; species Lithobates septentrionalis. Next base: position 1,304,275 of record JBBDGP010001218.1, read on the forward strand.
CAGGAGATTCCACCTAGGGGTCAGAGGAGCTCCAGCCAGGAGTCAAGAGACAGGAGATTCCACTTAGGGGTCAGAGGAGCTCCAGCCAGGAGTCAAGAGACAGGAGATTCCACCCAGGGGTCATAGGAGCTCCAGCCAAGAGACAGGAGATTCCACCCAGGGGTCATAGGAGCTCCAGCCAGGAGCCAAGAGACAGGAGATTCCACCCAGGGGTCATAGGAGCTCCAGCCAGGAGCCAAGAGACAGGAGATTCCACCTAGGGGTCAGAGGAGCTCCAGCCAGGAGTCAAGAGACATGAGATTCCACCTAGGGGTCATAGGAGCTCCAGCCAGGAGCCAAGAGATTCCACCTAGGGGTCAGAGGAGCTCCAGCCAGGAGTCAAGAGATAGGTCTCACCCAGGGGTTAGAGGAGCCAGCAGCCAGGAGGTCTCACCCATGGGGCAGAGGTGCCCCAGCCAGGAGACAGGAGGTCTTATTCCAGGAGTTAGGTGGGATCCTATTGGGGTGTCAGGAGAACCCCTTTTCAGAGGCTAGGATTTGGCAGTGCAGCAGGGCTTAAAGGCTAAAAGAGCCAAGGGAAGGAGAAGAGCTGGACAACACAATCAGAGGGGCTGGTAAGAAGAGCAGTGGTGCGGCCAACAAGGGAGCCAGGTGGCTCAGTATTTTCATCTGTACATATTGATGTGGAAGAACCCCTACGTGGGCAACTGATGTCTATGTGAACTTTCCGTTTTATTTAATAACAGTGGGCTGCCATGCCCTAAAATACAGTTTGATCTGGCACAACTCATTAAAAAAGCACCTACCACATGAGTATAAACTCCCCAGTACTACTATATATTTATGTGAAAGCATATGCCTGATAGAGAAACAATAGTCTATTTTCAGTTAGTGCATATTTTGAGCTATTGGTGCAATTTTTCCTTTAAAACACACTATATGGGCAAAATTGGTGGATGCCTGTTAATCACACCAGGTGGTCAGTAGTATGTGGAAACTCTTTAAAATGGTTGTAAATCTCAGACATGAAATATGAACAAAACATAACCATCTATAGCGTGTAGTCAATCAAGAGCACAAAGTGTCATTTCTGTCTGCTGTTCGTTCCTCAGCTATCAGCACAAATCACTGACAATTATTCCTGACACCAAGAGAAAAATGGTGACAGGGAGGGAGCTCCAGCAGATTGAAAGTCTCAGCTCTGTTCCTGTGTGAAGGGGGGTGTGTCCCTTCCCTCCAATCAGCTCTCAGAGCTCTCTTACTGGGCTCTGTATTGAGTAATTCAACTCTCCTCCCCCTCTTTGATAGCTCAGACAAGCTTTATAAATTATGCACTTTGAATGGATGTAGAGAAAAGAAGACTGCAGATAAACAGGTACAACTTGTAAGAGGATTTGTTTCACCTCTGTGTATCATCTGAGACAAGTCACTTCACTGGATACATGGAAGGGTTTATAACCACTATAAAATATTGTGTTTAGGTGTTGCCTGTGAATGGTATTCTTAATGATGAAGCATACAAAGCCATAGAGAACTGTGCGCTTCCAACCCCAACCTTGTGACCTGCACAGAGCCCTAACTTCAAACCTATTGAACATGTTGGAATGCTTTGGAATGCCAAATGTGAGCAAGGTCTTCTCATCCAACATCAATACCTGACCTCACAATGTTCATTTGGCTGAATTGGCACAAGTTACCAAGCCTTCCCAAAAAGAGTGGAGGCTGTTCGAGTCACCAAGGGTGGAGGGAGCGCACTGTCAGTTTTCTTTGTTAATGTTGTCAGTGTTGAATTAGAGAGATTTTTCTTCCTTCCTAACCTGGAGGCACAACAGAAAGCATGATGAAGGAGCACGCATGTTCCGAACCCGTGCACGTCATAGCTTCCCCCCACTGAGACCAGGGACTTCCTGAGTGACGACTTCCTCCTGCAACCTGTACGCTCTAGCCCGGGACACCAGAAACCACTGGCGCCGCCGAGCAAGACACCACAGCGATGCCTGGATGATCGTTCTGGAACCCGGCTGTCCATCTGACATTTACCATGATGTGCCTGCTTTTATCTGTTTTTGAGTGAGTGCATTACTACTTGATTAAATATGTTACAATATTGCTGCATTTAGATTGGCACTGCTTGTCTGTTTTTCTTGTATTTCCCCCCCTCAGAGGTTCTTCTACTCTCCAGCGTGCTGCCTTCCCTGTGGTAATCACCCAGGCTATGGACTTTCCTTAAAAACCCTGCACCTCTATCAGGAGTCATTCCTAACATCATTTTTATTTATTGATTCTCTGCTGCGCATTTGTCAGAACTTTGGACTATATGTTCAGGATCCTGACTTTTTAACCATTCCCTCACCACCCCACACAACACAGCTTTGCCTGCTGGAAATACCTTAGTGCAACAATCATTGTGTGTTTTTCCATTGTACAACAGGAAGCACCGAAAAGCCGTTGGCTTAAAGGAATTGTAAAGTCTCATGGTTTTTCAGCCTAATGTATTCTATGCATTAAGGTGTAAACAACCTTCTGTGTTGCAGTAGCTCCAGCCACTGTCTCAGGTCCTCATTTGATAGATTCATAGCAGCGGGAGCCATTGGCTCCTGCTGCTGTCAATCAAATCCAGTGACACAGGTGACGGGGCAGAGTCCTGCTGTCTGTGTCAATGGACGCAGCAGCAGAACTGAGGAGCGAAACCGCACGAGTACCCCCATGGAAATCGGTGCTCCGTGGGGGCACTCGATAAGGAGGAGGAGCCAGGAGCGCCTCCGGGGGACCCCAGAAGAGGAGGATCGGGGTCGCTCTGTGCAAAACCCCTGCACAGAGCAGGTAAGCATAACATGTTTGTTATTTAACCACTTCTCACCCGGCCACTGCACATAAACGGCCGGGTGGGCGCTCTCTCCTTCTGAGTGGACATTCAGAAACAGTAAAATCACATGTCCCAATGATTATCTGCACACATATGTCCGTGATCACCTGCGCACATCTGTACATGATCATTTTGCGTACATCTGTCCGTGATCACATGAACCAATTATTATACACTTAACGGGATTTTTTTTTTTTTTTTTACCAAAAACATGTAGCAGAATACATTTTGGCCTAAATTTATGACAAAATCCGATTTTATTGGATTTCTTTTAAAATAGAAAAGAAAATATTGCTTTTTTCTCAAATTTCCGCTCTTTTTATGCTTATATATATATATAAAAAAAAAAGTCATGAATAAATACCACCATAAGAAAGCTCTATTTGTGTGAACAAAATGCTAAAAATGTAATTTGGGTACAGCATTGAATGACCGCGCAATTATCACTGAAGGTGCGAGAGCGCTGAAAGCTGAAAATTGGTCTGGGAAAGAAGGGGGTGAAAGTGCCCAGTATTGAGGTGGTTAAAAAAAAACAAACAAAAAAAAACCCTTTACAATCACTTTAACACGTGCCATGTTAAAGTGCTCCTAAAACACCTGAAAATACACTGAGGGAGGCAGTGGAAAGAGCCACATATCTTCTATACTTGGAAGAACTGAGTTATTATCAAGTCAGCCAGGCTGCTTTCCTGATGACTACAAACACATTTTCTTCTCTTCATCTACATTACATGGGGGAAGGCAGAAAGATTTGTAGTTCACAGAAGATAGTTTGAAAGAAGTTGATATTCTTTGTGATCATTTTTTGCTGAAAATGTTTTTTTTGCCTCAAGAATGAAAACTAAGCCTCGTTCACACTGGCAATGACATATACATACATACATATTATATATATATATATATTATATTATATACACACTATATTGTCAAAAGTATTGTGACGCCTGCCTTTACACGCACATGAACTTTAATGGCATCCCAGTCTTAGTCCGTAGGGTTCAATATTGAGTTGGCCCACACTTTGCAGCTATAGCAGCTTCAACTATTCTGGGAAAGCTGTCCACAAGGTTTAGGAGTGTCTCTATGGGAATGTTTGACCGTTCTTCCAGAAGCGCATTTGTGAGGTCAGGCACTGATGTGGACGAGAAGGCCTGGCTCACAATCTCCACTCCAAATTTATCCCAAAGGTGTTCTATCAGGTTGAGGTCAATCAAGTTCCACCACCCCAAACTCGCTCATCCACACTAGATTGGGAAAAGTATTGGGCCACCCCTCCAAATCATTTGGTGGAGGGGGATTATGGTGTGGGGTTGTTTTTCAGGGGTTGGGCTTGGCCCCTTAGTTCCAGTGAAGGGAAGTGTTACTAAACCCACAACAGTAAAATCAGTCTGTATATGCAGTAAAGTATGCTTGTTATACTCACTGTGGAACCTAACGGGTTAATCCCCTGCATTTTGTAAAAAGGCAGTTTGATCCAGTATGCAAAGATTCTCCTCTTCTTGCATTGTCCCTATAACATGTCTGGATAAGACAGAATTATTGGAGTCAGGCTGCACATGCTCAGTTTGGTGTATATTGCTAGAGAGATTTTTTTTTTCTTGGGAGAGTGCATGTGATCATCACAGGGCCAATCAGCACTGTCCAGACAGAGGGTCGGCATCCTGATAGGATAGCCAATGCAGTATGAAAACTCACAAGACTGCTATATATACTGCTGATGAAAAAATGTATTTAGCAGTTTATATTTACTAAACTGATTGCATTTCCATGTTCTGTGTACTGTGGGAGACCAGATATAGTGAATGCAGGGTCCTGGGTTTAGTAAAACTTTAAGGCAACAGCATACCAAGACATTTTGGACAATTTCATGGTCCCAACTTTATGGGAACAATTTGGGGATGGCCCTTTCCTGTTCTAACATGACTGCGCACCAGTGCACAAAGCAAGGTCCATAAAGACATGGGTGAGCGAGTTTGGGAAGGAGGAACTCTATTCCTCTGACTGGCAATAAAAATGGGACACTATACCTCCCAATTGACTGTCAATGGAGCAAAATGATTTCCATAGACACCAATAGCAGGGGCAAAATTCCTCCAACTGGCACCAACGATGGGGCACAATTCTTCCCACTGGCACCAACAATGGGGCACAATTATTCCCACTGACACCAACCATGGGGCACAATTCTTCCCACTGACACCAACCACGGGGCACAATTCTATCCACTAACGATGGGGCACAATTCCTCCCACTGATACCAACGATGAGGCACTATTCCTCCCACTGACAACAAAGAAAAGGTTTTGCTTACTCTCACTGACCACAGTCCAGCCCCCTGACAGTAAAGGGACATTAAACTGGCCCTTTGTTTAGAACGTTTGGAGACCCCTGCTCTAAAGGAAATCCTTTAAGTATTTCCACTATTCAGTATGTTAGGAGATCCGCTAGTTACTAGTGGTGAGAATAGACCAATTAAGGAATTTGTTTCAGCACACTAGATCAAAAGTGTCCCTGGTCTCACAACATTTTTAAAAAAGTTCCCTCACATGTCATATACTAGAATATTAACACACTATATAATTGAAAACATATGGCCACCTTTAGGTCCCATGTGTGATGTCAGTGGGTACAAAAGAGCTCCCCTAAACATTTAGAGGATAGCCATCGAAGGCTGGATCCCATCACACTAGTTCTCTGTGACACTCGAGTTGGGCCTTTAGTTGTTCTCTAGGAGACAAGTGTTAGGAATGCTTGTTTTTGCGATCAGATATTTTATGACTGGATGGAAAACTTCATATGATCTGCCCAATACTTTCCTTTTTATGAGAAGAGGTCAGAAACAAGGCATTGCCCCTTCATTGAGAAGAGGTCAGGAACAGTGCATTGCCCCTTCAGTGAGGTCAGGAACAGTGCACTGCCCCTTCATTGGGAAGAGGTCAGGAAAAATGCATTGCCCCTTCATTGGGAAGAGGTCAGGAACAGTGCATTGCCCCTTCATTGAGAAGAGGTCAGGAACAGTGCACTGCCCCTTCAGTGAGAAGAGGTCAGGAACAGTGCATTGCCCCTTCATTGAGAAGAGGTCAGGAACAGTGCATTGCCCCTTAATTGGGAAGAGGTCAGGAACAGTGCATTGCCCCCTTCAGTGAGAAGAGGTCTTGAACAATGCACTGCCTCTTCCGCTTCAGTGAGAAGAGGTCAGGAACAGTGCATTACCCCTTCATTGAGAAGAAGTCAGGAACAGTGCATTGCCCCTTAATTGGGAAAAGGTCAGGAACAGTGCATTGCCCCCTTCAGTGAGAAGAGGTCTTGAACAATGCATTGCCCCTTCATTGAGAAGAGGTCAGGAACAGTGCATTGCCCCTTTATTGACAAGAGGTCAGGAACAGTGCACTGCCCCTTAATTGGGAAGAAGTTAGGAACAGCGCATTGCCCCTTCAGTGAGAATAGGTCAGGAACAGTGCACTGCCCCTTCATTGGGAAGAGGTCAGGAACGGTGCACTGCCCCTTCACTGGGAAGAGGTCAGGAACAGTGCATTGCCCCTTCAGTGAGAATAGGTCAGGAACAGTGAACTGCCCCTTCATTAGGAACAGGTCAGGAACAGTACATTGCCCCTTCAGTGAGAAGTCAGGAAAAGTGCATTGGCCCTTCAGCCCATTGGGTATGCCATTTAAGAAGCAAGCAAGTCATGATGGAAGAAAGGCTACTTGCCGCCATTATTGCCTGCCTGTCTATGCCAGGCTAAAGGATGGATATAGCTAATAGATTTTTATTGTAGCCTTATCCTACTCTTTTAAATCTGGTTAGCCTTGATGACAAACTGTAAAGCTCAGAACATCTGTTGACTACAATAAGAAAGAAGATATGCCACACTTCTAACAGTTGCTTTAACACACAGACAAATTGCAACTGACCTTCTGCTCGGAGACTGCTGTCACACAAATGAGTGGGTGGCTGAAACAGATTATGTTATTAAAAAGCTAGTTCTAACACCAATATCTGGGAGAGAGATGGGCTAAAGACATACATTTTTTCTAGTGTCTCTGCCACAGTATATCTAAGCTACCAGAAACGCTGATTTCTATTGCCTAAACTCCCACGTGTATGAATGGAAACAGAAAAATGACAGCAGTAAAATAAGCAGGCTGCCACTCAGTGATTCCATCTTTCCTTACACAAGGCATATTACAGGACAAGTGAGAAATGCTTGGCAGATACAGTATTATTGTTAGTATACAGGATTTATATAGCGCCAACAGTTTGGGCAGCGCTTTACAACATGGGGGCAGACAGTACAGTTACAATATAATTCAATACAGGAGGGATCAGAGGGCCTTGCTCGTTAGAGCTTACAATCTAATTACCTTATCGATATTAGACTATTTAGATGTAATAGGGAAGAAATGTTCTAAAATAGACGTGGCTTTAAAATGAACCACAGACAGATTAAAAAAAAGTCCAGTTAAGAGTTCTATGGTAAGAACATACAGTACACTTTCATTTTATTAACAGCAATTCAAAAATATTGTAACAGCAATTCAGAAATACGTATTATTGACAATCCAATTTAAGCTTGCTTGTAAACTAATTTCATGTAAGTGCTGCCTGTCGGCTTCCCTGGATTCCCTGCATGCTTTACAACTTCTCCTCTGCTGTTTACTTTCAGTTTCTAAGGACTACATATCCCATGGTACCTTGCTGCCTGTAAGCTGTGATTCCTTTACTGACTCTGCTGCCTGAAACTCCCCCCTCTCAGCACCTCTGTTGTTCAGAAGGCAGGCTCTGTGAAATATGTAACACAGCAGAGTACTCACAGAGCATAGTGAATATGTGCCAAAGGATTCAAGGAAGTAAGATTAAGATTAATGAGACTAAACTAGAAATAATTGAAAATAAATGTGAAAATAAAATGTGTAGCGGTACCCCCATAGGGGCTGCTGAGTGTAGTGGTCCGTCTGTCACCCTGCCCAGCCAGGCACACAATTTCAAGCATCCAGAGACATAAAACAGTCCTTGCACTTGTTTTTGTGTTTTTACTGTGGGGAAATTAACTTGGATAGGGATAGGGAAATTATCAGATGCCCATATAATTGAAAGTCCATGTTGGGAACAACTATATACATTCACATAATATACAGTCTCCTCTCTTCCTCCAGCACTTCACTTGCTTGCACTTCTCGGACCAGCTAGCACTGATTTGTAGGCCTGACACTGGCTCAGCCAGACCTAAAGCAGGTTCCCTTTGCAGGCAGGGACCGCGGGTGTAGCAAACATAGAAAGTCCCAGTGCTAGCTGTTCATGGGGCTACTGCTCCCAGTACCACCTCTTCAGGCACTGACAGCCCTCCTGGCTGCAGCTGTCCCTTTCCACTGCCCATGCCACCACAATCCTCCAGACTGACTCTGCACTCATCCCAGACTGCTCATCCCAGTCCTCTCAGGCGTGCCTCCCAGTCCTCCCGACTGTGTGTACACTCACCAGCCCTCTTGGCTGCCTCTGTGAAACCCCTAGAGACTCCCGCTGTCATCTCTTGCTGCTCCTGTGCTCCAGGTCAGGACACCTCTGTGAGTTGTAAGAGGGTCACATCCGCACCTGAGCCCAGGCCCAAGGCCCCCCCCCCCCAAGACTGGGGAGCTCCCTCCGAGGCCCCCGACAGCCTAACACTCCATCTTCCACCCGATCAACTCCTCCCCAGCTGGGCTGACCCTGGGTATTTAAATCCAATCCAGAATGGGGATTGGTCAGGGCTCCTCAGAACACCCCAGGCATCTCCCCCTCCCCTCTCCACGGCTATTTCCAGAAAAAAACAGAACATTCTGGAAAGAAGTGGGAGGTCCTGGTGGGGCTACCTGTGAGTCACCTAGCTCTATTCTGAATCACCCTCAACCCAGATCAAAACATACCCAGGCTTGGCTGCCAGCCAAGCCTGGAAATTTAGCTACACTTACACAAACATGCACTATACTTCTAGCACATTAGAGGGTGCTATATATGATTTTAAACGTTGACCAGAAATGCACTTTAAGGAAATAGAACTACTGTATTATGAATGTCTTAATTTTATAGGCCGACTAAATATAACATAAGCTTACAGAAGTATGAACAGGTGAATGATCAGTTTTGTACTGCTCCCTTTCATAGTCAAGAGCTGGGTCCTCGACCTAGTTGCTTTGCTTAATTGCAGTGGAGGAAAGTAGGGTCACTGACCTAGCTATGCTGTCTGGGAAAGGGTTCCTTGACTTGTTAAATAAATTCATAGATCTTTTGACAGGTAAAACAGCTCAGAGAAAATATTTTTCAACTATGTATAATTATCTGCTTGGAGTTTGGCAATAAAGGCATCACCTTTAGTCAAGCATGATATTGCTGCATTTAAATCCACCTGGATGCTTCACTAGAGAAAGCTATACAGATTCCAGGACTTCCATTAGAATGGCCCTGAATCTGTATGCAAAAGTGAAAATGTTCTTTTGGCACAAGCGCTGCTTTCTCTTTTAAAGCTGAACTAAATTTGGGTTCTTACGGCTTGTGACAGACCCAACTAGGAGAGGGGCTTTTCTGCAGGATAGCCCCTTTCCTTTTGGGGGGCTCTATTCTTGGGAGTGTGTGCCTGTGGGACCCTTGGAGTGGCCTTGCTTCGGAATCGGGTCCATATCTCCACAAAACACACAGACTCTGGAAACATAGGACCTAGATACAGATTTGGGGCCTTTGTGCCCAAACCAGCAAAGACTGCTTTAGACAGACTTGGAGCAGATGTTAATATAATCAGCTCAAAATAAACTGATGCTGGGGTCTCCTGCTATAATCTGTGTACTAAGTTGTCTTTCTCCCATGGTATCATTTCCCCATTGTGTGCCTCCTAGGTGTGAATTCCCGTTGTTAATTGAGTCACCTATTGTTTCTGTATGTCTGCCAATCTTTTAGAGATTTGGACAGCCCTAGGTCTTCTTACTGGGGAACTGGTGCCGAACGATCTGGGTGGGCACTGAGTCACCTAGGCTTGTCTATTACTGTTTAATTAGAATACTGTTTATGTTGGCTGTTCCTTAGCTATGTTAATTATCTTAACTTGCTGGAACCACATGGATATGCCCACACACTGCAGGACTCCAGCACTACACATGAGCATTCTGCTTTGGGAATCCTATGTCCCTGACTTCTCTGCAAACCAGAACTTTTGGTCCTTAATTGCCTCCTGTGGTCACCTGCAGTCTTTGGTTGGCCGTGGCATCTTTAGAATCCCTGAACTCCCATTGATTGCAGCTTTATAATTTATTCTTAAGTCCTGAGAAGGCTCTGTTTCCAAGTGGACAGCATCCCCTGAGGAAGCCCAATTTCAGGGCAAAACACGTTGGGAACCACGTTAATCTTGCTGTACCCATAAGGACTGTACTACATTGTTTTTAAACATTATTTTAGCCAAATGTTAAAAATAAAATGTATTTCTTTTAAATGAATCTCCTTGGATTCACTTACTAACCTATGCACCCTAAAAATCCCATAAACGTCCTAATATTTCCCTAAATTAGGGATGTGGTGCGAATCATGGTGTCTTGTCCAAAGGAAAGAAATTATAATTATCTTATTGTTTGCATAACGTGATCAAGCGCGTGTCTGATTTTGTGTGGTATATATATTCTGTGTAAGTTTACAATAAAGTGAGTTCCAGTTTGCACCTAAGCTAGCGTTGCCTAGTTCTTGGGCGCTCAGCTACAATACTGAGTTCCTGGTTCCAGGGTGGAGAAAGCTGTATCTTGTAAGAAGCACCCAAAGCTGGGTGTTGGACGGTCTGTCACACTGGAGATCAATTTACAGTCAGATAATCTACTTACTTTACCGTGTCTGGAGATTTATTTTAATTTTTCATGAGGCCTTTAGGGACAATAAAGAAGGTGCTCACTGCCTCTTGCCAGGAGTTTAGCTGCTTACCAATCAACCTCCTTTAGAGTGAAATCTCTCTGCATGATAAGGTGAAGCAAAAGTCTGTGTATTGTATGTCTAAGCAACCATATTTATGCACAAGTACAGTGTAGAAAAATTTTCGGGCAATGTTGAAAATCCATTGGATTTAGAATTGCAGGTTTGGAATCAGGTGTTCAAAAAAAAAAAAAAAAAAAGATTATCAGCCAGAACATTATACACAGTGGAAATGCCTGATGAATTGATGAACAAGAGCAATAGATCAGTAGTCTGTGTCCCCTCACTTTCCACATTTAGGCGATTGCCTGAAATGTAACTTTTATATTCAATAAGATCAGCATTTTCTCTCCCATCACCACCCTTCAAAATATTTGTTAAAATAATTTTTCCAGCAAAGCATACAGAACATAGAGCGACTAGCTTTTTTTACCTGCCAGTCCTGAGTATGCCAGGACAGGAGAAAGGCAGCTACTAGGCCCAAAGTAATCCAAACAGTAACTCGCAATATACACATCAGCTTCAATTTCCAACTTGCAAAATAGACCATTATGGATATGAAAATTATTTAATAAATGGAAAACAAAATGGCCGTTTTATAATAAAAGGACTGTGCATGTATCATCAGATACGTAGAGAGAGAAGGCAAAATAACAGCTTGAATTGTTTGGACAATCTGATGATCTCCAGTCAAGTCACGGAATGAATATGTTACTGGAGAAGAGATTTAATTTACTAAGAACCATGCACAGACCTCATGACACGTTCCAGTGACTGAGGGGGTGTGCAGTGACAACGAAGACATCTGTACTTAGTAATGATTTCATGCATTTGGCATCAGTCAGAAACCATTAGCCAAACTCAGTCTTGATCATAAGCAATGACTGCACAGCTGCAAAAAAGATGGGCGCGCTCAGTTTTCCAAATAATTTCTAAAAGCATGCAATCTGTACAAGAAATTAAAGTGAGTTCACATCTCATTAAGAGAGAAAAACTGTAATGTATAGTGACTTGTATGGAGAGTGGCTGGAGACCCTCAGATCCACAGTTTTTTTTACTGGGATTTCATAATAAAGAGCAATCTCAACAAGGCTTGTTTAAAGATGAACTTCAGCCTTACCTTCAGTCTTGTACAGTTGTATAGGCTCTTCTCCTGTACTGAAATTGCCTAATCTGATTTAATTGCAAACTGAACTGTCCCCACTCCTCCAGTCTGACGTCATCCCATCAACGCAATTTGGTATTTGTGTAACTTCTTCCAAGAGCTAGTCAACTGTTTGCATCAGGGTTGAGCAATCCTGAGAGTTGTACTAAGGCAAGCTGCCATGATGTTTTCATAAAGCTTTTTACAGCCAATGTTCTGTTGAGAAGTGCCCCCCATCGAATAGTGCCCACGCATGCGCAGGATGGAGCCGCACTTCAGCTGATTTGCCGAACAGCTGGAGTTGACGTGACCAGGGCGCAAGCGCACATCATAGGAGGCATCTCTCGATGGGAGATACCATTTCACGGGCACAATTGAAACCTATACAAACAGCAAGGGGAGACCGTAGTTCTCACATTGTGACTCACTGTTGCGGGGTTACTTTACAGTGTGCTGATGCTCCGGTTTTGTCTGTGTTGCAGGGCGGGTTTGCTGTGTTGAACGGCCTGTTTTGCCTGTGTGAAAGGGCGGGTTGCAATACAGACAAACTGTGTTGACGTAAGGGTATGTATGTCTATAACTCGACATACACACATACATCCATATACACCCGCATATATCAACAAAAATAAAAATATTAATAATAATAATAATAATATTCCTGAAGATGGTTCATTCAGACCTAATAAAAAGGGGGTGTGGGCTAGTTCATTCAAATTAAAATTTTAATTTGAATGAACTAGCCCACACCCCCTTTTTATTAGGTCTGAATGAACCATCTTCAGGAATATTATTATTATTATTATTAATATTTTTTATTTTTGTTGATATATGCGGGTGTATATGGATGTATGTGTGTATGTCGAGTTATAGACATACATACCCTTACGTCAACACAGTTTGTCCCTGGTAACTACCAGGTACCTGTATTGGGGCTCATTGAGGGCACCACCCGTGCACATTACTCACACCCCTCCCATCCAGTACCCCATAGGAAGCGCCATAACCCTTGTTTACATACATATATATTAGCTTATAGAGAATCCTTTTAGGAAGCTCTTTTAAGGGAGGCAGCACACCTAACTTAGTGTCCTAAGCGCAGCTCTCTGTTCTCAAACTGCAATACAGACAAAACCAGCTCTTCGACAGAGCAACACTAGCCGCCCTCCAGCAGCAGCCATGCACAAACTGAGAACTACAGTCTCCCCCGCTGTTTGTATAGGTTTAAATTGTGCTTGTGAAATGGTATCTCCCGTCGAGAGATACCTCCTACGATATGCACATGCGCCCTGGCTATCGTCAAATTAGCTGTTGTGCTGTTCCGTAAGGCGCATGCGTGGTACATCCCGGGCACTATTCGATAGGGGGCACTTCGACAGAACACCGGCCCCTGCCATCAGTCTGCTTTTTATACAGACGTACACATACCTGGTGATGGTGTCACAGATTCGAAAATAATGTATGTAATGAAGATGGAAAGGTTTTATTTCAAAATGTTATTGACATGTTGATGAGGAGGGAGCGAAGAACCAGGGAAGACAGGAAAAATATGCAAATTTAACTTCAGCTTTAAATCTAGAAGTATGTAATTGTTATTGTAGGTGGTAGGCTGTCACAAACGTAAAGAATTCAAATGGGAGACTATAAAGAGAAGCCAAAAACCACATAATTAAAGTGATCGCTACAATACCCAAGAAGCACATGCATGTTGAAGGAGGGAATAAGGTCATAGTAAGAACACAGTGGTTTGCAAGAAGGCTTCTAGGCTTCTACAAAGCAACAAAAACAAAGTCTTTGCTTAGCCTCTGAACTGCTTTTAGGTGGTCCCAAAGTGGCAGTGTTTTCCTAATACAAGAGAGTGGATGCAATGTCAGAAGAAGATGGCACAGTACCAGCCAGTCAATGCCACATCCACCATATATTAGGGTTCTTTTGTTATAAAGTACAAGCATTGTTACAATAGAAAAGCACTTGTCAAAGGGAAACTCCTTTCAGGGTAAAAAGCACTGATTAATTAACATAATGGGAAGCCATGGTAATGTTTCTTTCTAATTTGACCCCTTCTGAAAATTACTCTGTTCATGAAAAGGCCAATATATTAGTTAGCTAAAGGATGAAACACAGTTGATATACCATCCCGACCAGGGATTTGGAGGGGATCAGGTTTCATTGTTAGAAAATATTCAATAATGTAAATCAAAACATGTCAATGAAAGACTCTGGAGTTACTGAAAGCTGAAAAATATCATGAAAAAGCTTTCTGCCCAACAGGGCATTGAAAACACCGCTGCAGGCACATGTAAGTGGCTATTCTTAGTTACTGCTGACTTTTTTGTTTTGTTTTGGAATTCTTTTAAAACATTGCTCTCCTATGTGGCTTTCAGTTTATGCAGAAATACATTCTCTTTTGGGTCCAATCCTTTTCCAGCTTATAGGCCATGTGTTACTAAAGAACTCAACTGAAAAAAGCTGCAAGACAACAGCACTAATAACTTAACCACTTGCCTACCGGGCCAATTCTGACACTTCTATTAAATATATATATTTTTTTAGCAGAGGCCCTAAAGAATAAAATAACAGTCCTTACAATTTTTTTATGTCACATGGTATCATGATATTTGCGCAGTGTTTTTTTTAAACACAATTTTTATGGGAAAAAATACACTTTAATAATATATATATATATATATATATATATATATATATATATATATATATATATATATATATATATATATATATATTTATATATATATATATCACCCAATTTTTTTGTTGTAACGTATGAAAGATGATGTTATGCCAAGATAGATATCCAATATGTCATGCTTTATAATTGTGCTCGGTCATAGAATTGCACCAAACTACGGTACTGGTACTTAAAAATTTCCATAGGCGACGTTTTAAATATTTCTACAAATTACCAGTTTAGCGTTACAGAGGAGATCTAGTGCTAGAATCATTGCGCTTGCTCTGACGTTCTTGGTGATACCTCACATGTGTGGTTTGAAAACCATTTACATATGTGGGCATGTCCTAAGTATGCGTTCACCACTGCACACGAGCATGGGGGGGACGGGGGCGCTTTAAATGTTTTTATTATTATTTATTTTTAATTTTTTTACACTGTCTCTTGAATTTTTCTTTTATTTATCACTTTTATTGCTAATCGCAGGAAGTGTAAACATCCCTTGCGATAGCAATACATCATGACAGGTCCTCTTTATGGAGAGATCTGCTTTTAAATCTCTCCTCTACATTTAAAAGCAAACGATCCCCAAAAAAATGTTTTTGATGTTTTGCTTTAAAAAAAAAAAAAAAAAGCCCAGTTTACATGCCGGAGGAACTGTAAAGGATGGCATGACATCACTCCGGTCCTCCAAGGCCACAGAAATGAGTGGAGGCCATCTTGCCTTCACTCATCTCTATGTCAATCCACCGACGGCGGATGGGTCCTGGGTTTTACCAATCGGTCAGGTAATCCCAGGAGTCACCGGAAAGCGGCCGGGGCAAGGGGGGGGTTGTGACACTCATTTCCCGCCACTTCTAAATGTGATCAAGTGGCAAATTCGCCACTCGGACCACTTTAATCTTGCAGAGAATCATTATCGGGGTTATGGCATAATGCTGCAGCCATAACTTTGGTATTCCATTTCCCAACCAGGACGTCATTTGTCTATGGCTCGGTCAGCAAATGGAATTCTCAGCCAATCAGGAGAAGCCTTGTATTTTTAGCAATGAATACAAGGCTTTCTCCAATTGGCCAAGGTGGAAATCATGATGTCATATTCCCGCCTCTCCACCTTGGCCAATCAGAGGAAGGCTTGTATTCACTGATAAAAATACAAGGCTTGAATGGTGGAGAAGCACTCAACATGACTCTAGTTTCAGCAGCAGACAGGAAGTCACTCATACTGCTGCTGAAACACAGTGCCACTTTCTGTATGTTGCCAATGCTATTACAGTATAGTATAGCACACATAGCAGTCCCATCAGTTAGTAATGGAAATGGCTAGCTTGGGTCAAGCTGGCCCAAACTATTTCAAGTCAGGGTAAACTTGGAATTCTAGTTTAATAAAGGCAACACAATGGGGCATCTAGCACACAATCACAGCCTGCCAAATGCCTCCCTTATGGCAAAAAACATAGTTGGGCAACCAAATTGCATGTATATGTGATAGATAGATAAATCAGTCCTATAGCTATGTGCAGAGTTTAGCAAGTCTTGATGCTAGGTACTTTAATCATTTTAGTGGCTGCCGGATTCCCCCTTCTGTCTGCTCAGGTGAACAATGAGGAGAAGTCCAGTACCAAAGGCACATTTCAAAACAGCAATGCATCTACAGCTGACAGACCTAGGAAACGCCAAGTTTACTAATACTCCCCAACCCTCTAAAACTTGCACTGGTCATCTCCATACTTAAAAAGCCCACTCTAGACCCCACCGATCTTGATAAGCTAAGACCCATTTCCTTGCTCCCATTTACCTCCCAAATCCCAGAACGCCTAGTCTACAACTGCCTGTGCTACCAACCTTACTGACAATAACCTTCTTGACTACTTGCCATCTGGATTTTGGCCGAAACACTTTACAGAAACTGCTTTCCTAAAATTCAGTAATAACTGCTAAAACCAATGGTCACTGCTCTGCACTTTTACTCTTTGGCCTCTCTGCTGCCTTTAATACAGTTGACCACCCCCTCCTCCCCAAAAAACTCCATTCTCTTGGCCTCTGTGACTCTGCTCTTTCTTTGCCCTCCTCTTATCCATCTCAGTTTAAATGTCACCTACAATGCTACCTCCTTCACTCCTCTTTCTGTCAGGTCCCCCAAGCTTCTGTCCTTGAACCTCTTCTATTCTCTATGTACACTTCCTATCTGGGTCAGCTGATAGCCCTTCCACAGCTTTGAATACGGTTCCTACCTATAGAGCACTTCAGTGTTCAAGCTAGACTGCAGCATGAAAACTGAAGTGGCTCTATAAGAATGGCCAGAGCCGCCTCTACTTTTTTGAGGAGGCTGAGGTCTTTTAACATCTGCCGGATAATGCTGAAGATATTTTATGAGTCTGTGGTGGCCAGTGCTCTCCTGTATGTGGTGTAATGCTGGGGAAGCAGGCTTAGGGTGGCCGACACCAAAAGACTCAGCAAACTGATTTGCAAGGCCAGTGATCTTGTTGGATTGTCTTTAATAACAGTGATAGATTGTTACAACTACAATGCACCACAGAGCGACACAGGACATCATTATTGCCTGTGGCCATCAACTTATATAATTCTTCTCTGTGAGTGCTGGATGTGAGGATTAAATCTGGTTTATAATCCGGGTTTTTATGTAGTTTTTATATTATGTTGGTTTTAGGTTAACTACTATGTGTAATGATTTCTGGGTAATGCTAGAGAAAGTGAAAGAGAATAGTTGTATTTTGGTAATTTGATCTCCTGTTATTTTTTCAATCGGTGTAATTTATTCTATGTAGTATTTTAATAGGATTGTATGGTTTATTAGAGTACAGTATTATATTAGTTCTATTTTGTATTAATTGCGGTTATTGGTAATTTTATTGTTGTTCTGGTGTTTTCTTTACGTTGGTTTTTGTGTTTTGTCTTTGCTGAATGTAATTATATCTTAATAATTTCCCTTTGGTATTAATAAAGTATTCTGAGATTAAATCTGAATCTTTGCTGACAAAACCCAAACTTATCTTTCTACCCCTCAGCTCACCCCATTAGCCTCATCCTGCATCACTAATTTACTAACAGACATATCAATTTGGATGTCACAAGACTGTCTTAAACTCAATCTATCCAAACTGTGCTCATAATATTCCTCTTCCCGTGCCCCCTCTGAACTCCCCTTTCAGCACCACATCCAATCACTGTCCAAATTTTGCCAACTCAACCTCCAATACTTCTCCAAAATATGCTGCTTTTTAATCAACGACACCACAAAGCTACTAATAAACTGTACCTTTACTTTCTCTATCAGCTCATTCCTCAGAGTTATTATCTTTTGTATCACTTGACCCTTACTTTAAGATTGTAAGCTCTAACGGCTAGGGCCCTATGATCCCTCTTGTATTGAATGGTATGGTAACGATACTGTCTCCCTCCATTTTGTAAAGTGCAAGGCAAACTGTTAGCCCTATACGACTTCTGAATGGTAATAACATCCTATATAATATGGAGAACATTGCAAATGGTGCCTAACATTACCTTTGCAGCCATCCTCATAAAGAGTTTATTCTGGTCTTCAGCTGTTCCCATCTTTTCTCTCTTCACCATATCATGGAGACTCTGGTTGTCATCATCGTGAAAATAGCGAACCCGTTCCTTATCAACATGTGTTTCTACCTGCAACACACAGACAGACATAATGAATAATACAGACAGGAATCACATTATATTTTATCTGTCTCACTAGCACTAAGCACTAAAAGCACTACTGTTACTTTAACCTATTTTCTAAATTAAAAGCCAAATATAACAAGATTCACAACATTTTTGTATAAGGCAGATAATGAGCATAGATCCAAGCTATGCATTAGCATGCAATGAATAAAAACAAAAACAAAACAAAAGGGTTTATTCAATATTTTAATGATTATATCCATAACCCTGCATATCACTGAGTACTGAGGTTAAATTTTTTCCCATAATAGCTAGCTTTAGCTATAAATACAGTGCAATGCCTCATTCACAATAAATTTGTTCGGCAGCAGATTCTTGCTACCGGAATCACGGGCGTTTCAAAACAACTGTGGCTGCAAAGCCCGTGCAAAGCAACAACAGGCTGACAGGAGCTGCAGCTGTCCGTCGCTGTTCCCATGTGATCACACAGCCAGTGATCACCTGTGCATAGGGGCAGATTATCGGCCCTGGACATAGACACAAGCAAGGACAGTCAACTGTCCCTAACTGCATGCAAAGACACGGCAACAGGCAGCTGAAGCTCCCTTCAGCCTTCCATTGCTTTGTACAAGCTTCCCACCATTGATTCAGGCTTCCAGGGGACTTGGTCTCTGAGGTACGAGACCCCAGAGCCTCAGGATCCAGCCTTAGGTTGGTGCAAGTTAGTGGCAGGGAGATCTCCAAGATCTAGCAGGACATAGAGCAAAAACAGTGTGAACAAGGGAGGAGTTACTCGAGTGTTTTTCTTTAGCAACCCCTATTGTTCACACTGACGGAAATTTTCGATGGCAACTGAAAGATCAATAAGGACTAACAGTACACTGTATTGTCAAAAGTATTGGGACATCAATAGATAGATATAGATATATACACACACACATTTTTAATGGCATCCCAGTCTTAGTCCGTAGGGTTTAATATTGAGTTGGCCCACTCTTTGCAGCTATAACAGCTTCAAATCTTCTGGGAAGGCTGTCCACAAGGTTTAGTAGTGTGTCTATGGGAATGCTTGACCATTCTTCCAGAAACGCATTTGTGAGGTCAGGCACTGATGTTGGACGAGAAGGCCTGCAGTATCCGCTCTAATTCATCCCAAGGGTGTTCTATTGGGTTGGGGTCAGGGCTCAGTGCAGGCCAGTCAAGTCCCGCCCCCCCCCCCAAACTCGCTCAGCCATGTTTTTTTTGGACCTTGTTTTGTGCACTGGTGTGCAGTCATGTTGGAACAGGAAGGGGAAATCCCCAAACTGTTCCCACAAAGGTGGGAGCATGAAATTTCCAAAATGTCTTGGTATGCTGAGCAAAGCAAGGTCCATAAAGACATAGATGAGCGAGTTTGGGGTGGAGGAACTTGATTTGCCTGCACAAAGTCCTGACCTCAACCCGATAGAACACCTTTGGGGTGAATTAGAGCAGAAACTGCAAGCCAGGCCTTCTCGTCCAACATCAGTGCCTGACCTCACATATGAGCTTCTGGAAGAATAGTCAAAGATTCCCATAGACACACTCCTAAACCTTGTGGACAGCCTTCCCAGAAGAGTTGAATCTGTTATAGCGGCAAAGGGTGGGCCAACTCAATATTGAGCCCTACGGGTTAAGACTGGGATGCCATTAAAGTACTAAAAAGTCAAAAGTAAATACTTTCGACAATATAGTGTATCTACAAAATTATTTGATATTATAACTTGTCATTGGCAGTATACCTATGAGTGCAAAAATGTAAAACAGTAAAACAAACTATACAGCAATGGCACGCTATTGTTCACTGGCACAATGGCTGCTTATGCTTGTCAAAAGGCTGCCGACCCTTATAAAAGACGGTAGGTACTTGAGTAGCAGATCTCCCTTCCTCACACTTGGAGCAACCTTAGGCTGGGCCCTAAGCTTCTGGGTCCCCAGAACAGCAGTTAAATGCCTGTCTATGCTTCATATAACAGAACAAAGGGACTGTATAATGTGCGGACCACAAAGTGTACCTTTCAGTGAAGAGTGCCAATCAATGTGACAGAGCGTAGAAACCCAGTGAAGCCAGATATCAATTCGTAAGAAAGAATATGGTGGTAATATCCCCAAATAATATCTCTAGCTTAGCATGCCACATTTTTCTAATGATTCACTGCATCACCAGGCAAATCATATCCTAAATATTGCATGCATCAGAATCTCTACATTCCAGTCATGCTGATGAGCCTATTTCCCATGAGAGGAAACTTAAATGAAAATGCCCTCAAAGAAAGTGAACATTAAAATGGGCTGTTCATATTAATATAGAGTGTGGAAGGAAAAGTTAATTTAGATTCTCCTTCCTCTGCCTCTGAACCCAATCATCCCTGCAGCTCGTGCTTCCAGGCCTGTGTGTGCTTTATGTACTGTGGGGACCAACACGGGCAGGCTGCTGCCACCGCAGTGATGCATTAGGTGTGAAGAGCCACTGTGTCATGGAAGATAAAACATACAGCATAAAGAGAGCTGCCTACAAGAGCTGAGACGCTGGGTGATCTGATTCATCACTATGATGATCTTTTATAGCTTACAGCCAGAACAATTCAAGGAAAAGCAGGAAATCCATTTTACAATGAAGGTTGCTTCAAGTTGAACTCAAATCATATAAAAAGATACATATTTAGACTACTTCTTTATCCCACACAATCAGTTAGAGGTGGTCCACATTTCTGGGATAGGCAACATCACATGGTCAGACCATGCGCCTCTCACCATGCGCTATAATCTCTCACCTACCTTGACCACCAGTTCTAAATTCTGGAGATTAAATGAAAGTCTAACGCAGACTCCGGCAGTCATGTTACAAACAAGCTAAAGCATTACTATCAAACTAAGACACTGACGACTGTGATCCAGGTATATAATAGGAGGGATACTAATTAAACAAGGCTCACGCATCAAAAGAGAAAGAGAACAATTACTGCTCCAACTCCTCCATAAGATACAGGAAGTAGTATCAAAACACAAACACCGGTTGCCTCATTAGAAGCTGAACGGATGTCCCTTAGGAAGCAAACAGTAGACCTGCTACACTATAGAGCCAAAGCGGCGCTACAAGTCTGCCGAAAACTCTCTCCTATAAATCTGGAAATATGTGTGGGAAACCGCTAGCCAAAGCAGTTAGAAATCATAGACTTAGCACGTATATCCCCCAAATCATCACCCCCTTTGGGACAAAAGAGGACCATGCCAACCCACATAGCGTAAGAATTCAGGGACTACTACTCTTCTCTATTTAACCTTCAGGCTCTCCTTTATTTTGCATAGGTTATTTGATCAGTTTTACTGCCTTAGTAATTACCACAGCCGTTTCCATGTGAGGGAAATCCTGAAAACATGACCTGTTGGGGGTACTTGAGGACTGTAGTTGAGAAACATTGGTTTAAATCTTAGGACTGGATATACAGAAATACAAGTTCTATGGCAGGTAAAGTTGCTCACATACACAGTACATATTTTTATGTGTGTTTAGCTGTTTGCCTGGAGTGCCTGCAATTTGAAATATTGTGCTTGAAATGTACGTCAAGGCAAAAAATAGGATTAATTTCATCATACTTACCTGTAAAATCCTTTTCTTTGAGTACATCACGGGACACAGAGTGAGGCTATTAATCCATTACTTACTGGGTTATACGTCATCTCCAGGTCATCTCCAGGTCATCTCCAGGTGAATGGACACTGGTAGACAAAAAGAAGGGAGGGACCTCCGTGTCTCGTGATGTACTCAAAGAAAAGGATTTTACAGGTAAGCATGAGCAAAAAAAATTTTATTTTCTTTTTCATACATCACGGGACACAGAGTGAGGCTATTATTCATTACTTACTGGGATGTCCCAGAGCAATAGCCTTAAGGGGAGGGAGACACTCTGCCAAACAATAGCCATCAGACCTATACGGCAGCCCGCAGTACACTGCGGCTAAAAGCCGAATCCTCGGCTGCTCGAACATCCACTTAACATTTTGTGAACATATGCACTGAAGACCAGGTAGCAGCCTTACAAATCTGAGCCACAGATACCTGACGGTGAAAAGCGCAGGAGGTACCTACACCCCTGTTAGAATGAGCTCTCACCCTGAAGGGAGGAGCTTTTCATTTCAGACCGTAGGCCTGAATGACCAATTGATGGACCCAGGGGGCAATGGAAGTCTTGGAAGCTGGCTGCCCCTTCTTGGGTCCTTCTGGTAAAACAAAAAAGGAGTCTGATCCTCGGATCTCCACAGATCTAGACAAACTCTGACTGCTCTCACTACATCTAAAGAGTGCAGTCGTCTCTCTTCCGCCAAAGGAGGCTGAGAGAAAAAAGAAGGCAAAATAATGTCCCGATTCAAATAAAAGGGTGACACCACTTTTGGCAAAAAGGATGGAACAGGTCGTAACACGACCCTGTCATGGT
Organism: Lithobates septentrionalis; assembly: GCA_037952835.1. NCBI lineage: Eukaryota > Metazoa > Chordata > Amphibia > Anura > Ranidae > Lithobates > Lithobates septentrionalis. The sequence goes on from JBBDGP010001218.1 coordinate 1,327,006, forward strand.
GAAGGATCAAGTATTGTTCCCTGCATGAAAGGGCCGCCAACTCCGGCACCGTTCTAGCCGAGGTGAAGGCCATCAGGAAAGTTAGCTTGCGTGATAGCAAAACTAAGAGACCCCTTTCACACTGAGGCGCTTAAGCACTAAAAATAGCGCCTGAAAAGCGCCTCTCATGTCTCCCCAGTAGCCCTAATGTTTTCACAATGGGGCAGTGCGCTTGCAGGATGTTCTGAAAAGTCCTGCAGGCAGCATCTATGGGGCAGTTTGGGAGCAGTTTATACACCGCTCCCAAAATGCCCTGCCCATGAATGGGCAGTGCTGCCAAAGCGCCTGCAAAGCGATTCGCCAACGCCGCAACACGGGCGCATTTAAGCCTTTGTTCTGCCGCTAGCAGAGGTTAAAAGCACCCCGCTAGCGGCAGAAACACAACGCAAAAAAACGCCAATAAATCGCCGCTAAAACTAGCGGCGCTTTACTGCTAACGAACCCCTACCCCAGTGTGAAAGTACCCTAATGGAAAATACCTCGATAGGCTCAAAGAGTTGTTTCTGTAACACAGACAGCACCAGGTTTAAGTCCCAAGGTAACATAGGTGACCTAATGGGGGGAAGAAAACGAGTTACCCCTTGTATAAAGGTTCGGATCAGTGAATGGGAGGCCGAGGGCCTTTGGAAGAATACTGACGAGGCCGAACTCTGACCCCTGATTGTACTCAAAGCCAGTCCGATTTCCACAGTCGACTGTAGAAAAGAGAATTCTCCCAATCACGTATTTTCCGAGGATGCCATTTTCTGGCTTCACACCAAACAATATAGGCTTTCCAGATCTTAACAATAGATCTCCCAAGTGACCGTTTTTCTGGCATTCACTAGGGTAGACACCACTGGTCCCGTGATGCCACGATCCTTTAACACCCTGGCTTCAATAGCCATGCCGTCAAATTTAGAGACTGTAAATTGGGGTGGAATATAGGACCTTGAGGCAGTAGATTGAGGCGGCATGGAAACGTCCATGGCCCGACTATTGCCAATCTCACGATCTCTGAGAACCAAGGACTTCTAGGCCAGGCCGGTGCCACCAGGATGACCGGCCCTCCTCTTTTCAAATCCTGCACAACAAATGTGGACGGAGAGGGAATGGAGAGGGAATGGGTGGGTGTTGGAGTATAAACCAGGGAGAACTGGTTCCATGGAACTACTAGAGCATCTGCTCTGATCCCTTGTTCGGGACACAAACTGCTGTAGCTTGTTGTTGAACCTGGATGCCAACAGATCAACCTCTGGCCATCCTCAACACTGGCAGATTTCCTGAAACACTTTCGGGTGCAGGGACCATTCCCCAAGGCAGATCCGCTGGCGGTTGAAATAATTCAAGTTCTCTACTCCTGGGATATGGACCGCCTATAGAACCGGCACATGTCCCTCTGCCCAGGTTAATATATGGTTCACTTAATCCTGAGTTGAATGGCTCCTGGTACCACCCTGGTGGTTGATATAGGCCACTGCAGTGGCATTGACAGACTGAACCCTGATGGGGCAGGATGTTGATGGGCGGTCTCTGCCCTTGACCATCTCCCCTGCCCGAGAGACTGGCGTCTGTGGTCAGTACTCTCCAAGACACCGGGAGGAAGAATCTTCCCTTTTGCAGGTTCTGATCCTGCAACCACCAGCTTAGGCTTAAGCATGCCTGGTGAGTTAAGGACATGGGATAATCCAGGGCTTGTGCTCTCCTGTTCCAAGCGGACAAGATGTCTTGTTGTATAGGCCGGGAATGGAATGGAATTGAGCGTAGGGAACTGCCTCGAAGGAGGACACCATCCTTCCCATAAGACTCATACAGAGCCGAATAGAGGGTTAACTGGTGCCCCTACCTGACGCACATGATCCTTCCGGGCACAGATTTTTACTGATGGCAGAAATAGCTTTGTCTGGACCGTATCCAGGATCAGACCTAGAAACTTGAGACTCTGAGCTGGTCTCAAGGCTGACTTTTCGGCATTTATGACCCAGCCCAGGTTTTCTAAATGCTGCACTGTGCAGGCTACACTGTGTTCCAGGGCCCGTAGTGAGTAATCTCTAAACAGAAGGTTGTCCAAGTATCGAAGCACCAAGATCCCCTGGGCCCTTAACAGACCCAATACAGGTGCTAGGATCTTTGTAAACACCCGGGGTGCTGTGCCGAAGGGCAGTGCCACAAACTGGAAATGACATTACTCTACTGAAAATCGCAGGAACCTCTGATGAGGCTGAAAGATAGGTACATGTAAATACGCATCTTTGATATCGATGGAGGCTAAGAAGTCTCCCATCTGGAGTGAGGCTACTACCGAGCAGACTGACTCCATCCTGAAGGATTGGATTAACAGATGTTGGTTCAGGGATCTTAGGTCTAAGATTGGCCTTATGTCCCCATGGTTTTAGAACCGTGAACAGGTTCGAAAAAACTCTGTGCCTCTTTCGGACACCGTAACCTGTATGATCACTCCCTGGTGCACTAACTACTATAGTACTTGAAACACTAAGTTTCTTTTTGGAGGATCCGCAGGAACGTTGGTCCTAAGAAACCTCGGAGGCAGAAACCTCCGTAATTCCAGCCATGGGACACTGTTGAGGTGACCCACTCGCCCAGCACCACCAAATTTCCGCAAATTGAAGCAGCCTTCTCCCACCTGATAGAGTGGGGGCGTGCCCTCAAAAGGAGGGCTTGGTGTCAGGTTTAGAAGAGTTCTGGACCCAGGGTTTTTTGTGACCCTGCGGCTTGCCCCTGGCTCTTGCGCCCTGTTGGTGGCAGAACTGCCTTGGCACTGAACTACCTGAGGAAGTCCCCGAGATTTTAAACGAGAGATGCCTGGTCCTTCTCTTTACAGGGGGTAAAGAACTCTTTCCTCAGAAAATCTTTTGGATATATTTATCCAGATCATCACCAAACAAACATTCCCCATGAAAGGGGAATCCAGCCAATAACTTCTTACAGGGAAGCTCAGCTGACCAGTTCTTAAGCCACACAAGTCTGCCCATGTGTACAGACAGGAGAGCCAAACGAGAAACCTGCTGTATAGAATCCTTTAAGGCATCTACAGCAAAACACAGCACTTAAGGAATATCTGCCCTGTTTTCAGCAAGATAATCCTCCTGGTCAGGCCTGTTAGGCCGTCTGACCTGATCCTTTAAGAACTGGCAGACTCCAATTGCTGCGACATCTGACTGAATAGCCGAACTGGCCAAAGAAAAGGAAGCCTTTAATAATGACTCCAGTTTGTCAACTTTCAAGCCCTCTGCGTTATCCACTGGACAAGTTAAGGTCTTGTTTATGGAAGAGACTGCCGCATCTACGGCTGGCACGCTCCATTTCTTAACAAACTTTTCCTCCATGGGATATAAAAGGGAAAACCTCTCTTAGGAGGAACGAAAATCAGGATGTTTCCAATCAGCATACACCGCCTGTTCCAACAGCGGGTGCAAGGGGAGAGCCTGTGCAGCCTGAGGAGGCTTCAAGGACCCCAAAGAGGACAAGGGAGGCTCAGAAACCTCTGCAGGAGGTAACTTAAAGGCAGAACGAACCATCTCGGTAAGAGTCTGGATCAAAAGCCTCTGCAACTGAGAGGCTGATACCAACTGGCCATCTTCTGGCCCAGACTTATTTGCCAGGCCATCTCTTAAGTCCTTAGCATCTAGCTCTTCCTCAACCCATTCCTGGTCCAAATTAGGAGGCTCAGGGGAGGGGGATCTGTCACGCTTCTTGCCACCCTGCGAGATGGAGGCAATCATACCAGCAATCCTGTGCTCTAACCCAGGTAGGGCTGAGTACAGTTCATCCCTGGTGATAAAGGGTGAAGCAGCAGCATTGATTGTAGGCACAATTCCAGACAGGCGCAGCAGCTCAGATTGCCTGGAAACCTCTGGTTTCTCAGGGGATACAACACTAGGGTTACGACTAGGCTCCTCAGAAGCTACTGACGACATAGGTGTGCCCTTCCCTGTAGTGTTAACCCCGCTCCTCTTTTTTGACATTGCAAGCCACAAAAAGGGAGTACTGTACCTGGGTTAAGTATTTTACCCCAGAAGGGAGACCCTTTAATAGGGCTCACCAAGCCTCTATGAAACAATCTTGCTAAGCACTCTAGCCTGCCAACCAACACCTGGTGACTCACGTAACCCAGTAAAGGAGGAATGAGTTGCTATAAAGTGAATGATACAGAGACTACTCTGTGTCCCACAGCTATCCCCTGGAAGCACCGCATGTCAGCCATTTACTGTTTAAATAGGATGAATGTGCACTGGGACGCTCTGAGAATGCGTGCGCGGTCACACGCGGCACTGTACGCGCATAAACTAATCCTTGTGCGCCTTCTTAGAGCTACGGCGCATGTGCGGCTCGGTGTATACACAACATACTGCGTGGCAAGCCACGTGCTCCATGGCGAACCAAGCTGTGCAATGGCGCACCTCTGTGCGCGGACTCTTCATAAGGTAAAAAAGCAAAAGACAACAGGAAAAAGGTACTCCAATTCAAATACCAGCAACTAGCCCAAACTCCCCCCTTCAGTCACCGCTACACAAGTGTCCAACCTTAGCTAGATTGACAGATTGTTACACACATGAAGCACCCCACAATAAGTCAATAAGGGGGAATTTAATTTACCCATCCAGGCACAGGGCAACCTGAGAAACTAAGAGCCCAGGTTCCTGTCACTTGAGAACCTTCAAGGACTGGGTACCCTTTTCATGTTTTAGGGTCCACTCTCTTGGACCTGTACAGCACCCTGCAGGAATGCCTTACCTGTGTGGTGTTGGCGGTTCCACCACGCAGGGTCTAGCGCCCGCAGGTCGCATTACAGGCAAAACCTTGCAGGATCCTTGCATCTTCTTTGCGAGGCTCGGGTACCATTTATCTTAGCATATAAGCTTGTTTCAAATGGATCCGATCGGTCAATCCCTTGATCAATTTTAGAACTGCGCTGGGACTTCAAGACCTGGAGCTCAAGAGAGCTCAAGCAAACGTGCCCATCCACCCTGCAGACACTGGTAAAAAAAAAAACTGAAGTACCTCCTGTATGGGAGGGGTTATATAGGGGTTCACTTCCTGTCTAAAGACCTTTGGTCTACCAGTGTCCATTCACCCAGAGATGAAGTCTAACCCAGTAAGTATTGAATAATAGCCTCACTCTGTGTCCCGTGATGTAAGAAAAAAAAAAAAAACGTGCATTATATAGCTACATAATACGTGCACATTTCCTCGCGTTTTATCCTCTTAAAGACACTGCAAGTAAATAAAATTATATTTTGATCTGGCAGAAATTCACTCACCTCCTATGTTTTGTTGTGGGCTTGCAACATATAGTATTTTTTTGTAGATGGAGTAGTGTCAGCCATGCCCAGTGTCTTTTGCTAAACCATTCAGCCACTCCTGCTCTCAGATCTCCTCAACAAAAAGGCTAACAAGTCTGTAGTGCAAGATAGGAACTAGGACAGGGATCGGCAAGGTGTCCACACTGGTGTCCATAAGCAGTCCTTGCAGTGTCCGCAGTTGTCCGTTTTGCGTTCGGCTGCGGGGAGCTGGTCAGAGGAGCAGGACAGATGAATATGCTGTCCTCCTCTGCCAGCTGAGCACGCCCCGCCCCCGGGAAATCAGAGCCGCGGTCAGGACAACTCAAAGCCATTATTACATATTGTCTAGTGACTCTCCGCCCCCTGCACCTCCCCCCGTAGTTTTCCAGCCTCTCTCCTGCAGGCTGCTGCTTGAGTAGGCGGGATGAGGGTGTGCCTGGAAGAGGGAGGTGTGAGCAGCTTAGCAGAGGGAGCCGAGCGACTGTTCCTGCAGGTAAGCTCATCTAGCAGTACATCGTGCATTAGGTTACAGGCACCTCTATGCTGAGTCTGCCGAGTTACTGCAGCTTAGCATAGAGGTGTTAGCTGACAAATGGGGTTGCATCTACTTTTCATGTAGCACAGTGAGAAATTGTCCCATGTGCCATGCATGAAATCTCAGGCTGTCCCATGTATGCAATCTCAGACTGTGCCATGTATGCAATCTCAGACTGTCCCGTGTGCCATGTGTGCAATCTCGGACTGTCCCGTGTGCCATGCATGCAATCTCAGATTGTCCCGTGTGCCATGCATTCAATCTCTGACTGTCCCGTGTGCCATGCATGCAATCTCATACCACAAGCAGTCTTTATTTAAATGTTATTTTAAACTTATTTGTACTTGTAGAACTAGGCCAGAGAGTAGACAGTGTTGTTTGATGGTTTAAATTTGAAATGTACCTTGAAATGTACCTTGGTGTCCTTCACTAAGGTTGGAACTTTGGAAAATATCTGCCACAGCCTTGATCCGTGCCTATCCCTGAACTAGGACAGTTCTGAATTTTAACAGTTTTTTCTTTTTATACTTATCAAACTGATGCAAATGTAACACAGACCAAAATGGAGCAAATAAGATGGGTTCATTGTTAGGATTTATAAACACTTTAACCCCTTAACAGTGGCTATGTGCATATATGCCATTATGTGGCAGCACGGTGGTGAACTTGAACACTGAGCTGCTACAGCGGGTGGATAATGTCATGATCTCTATCTCAGCCAAACAGAAAAGGCCTTGTACACATTCAGAAAATGCAAAGCTTCCGGTGAACGGCTGTGCAGTGCTCAGCCTCACTCGATTTTGTTCAGAAAGTGGGATGGGAAGTCCCTGTCCTGCTGTTGGAATGCAGTGCTGTATGCAACTGATGCTGACCTCACATCTTATACAGTGCTCCCAGCGGGCGCATCTGTTAGTGAAAAAAATTGTTTGTTTGGACCAGCTTAGTGAAACAAACTATTTTAAAGTGACACAAAGCTGGAATTTGGCCCAATGTTTTGGCTGGAGTTGTACTTTAAACTCAATTTTACATCAACAAATCCTCAATCCGCAGTCTTATAGGCAAGGCACCTAGAAGAGCTCTTAGAATTGAGGCTGAAGATCTGTGGGTGTGAAACTAGATTATTAGTGTAACTCACTATACTCATTTTCCCTTGATCTGAACTTTACATCGTTTTAAAAATAAGATCAAGAGTAAGTCTTGGGTTTCAAAAAGTAAACTTGCCATAAACCTTGGCAAATCAACCTGCTCAGATCATGAAAAGAAGCATAAAAAGAGGTTACCTGCTGTGCAGCCTGTGTGTTAGTTTGCCTAGTCTGGAAATAACACAGATTTACTTTAATAATAATGTGATCTATTTAATGAAGATGACATTTTTAATACATAAACATATTTTACGGCACTTTTTAATCTAAATCTTTATTCTTTAAAACAAACCTGTGCTTTGCTCATTTCCGAGATGCAAATGGAGTTAAATGAAGGCATGTACATGCTGCAGAGGAGAGATAAATTAACCACATAGCGACCTGCGCACGCCGATATACGTCGGCAGAATGGCACAGACAGGCAAATGGGCGCCAGCCGCGAGCGCCGCAAGTCCGACCGCGGGTCCCGCGGACTCGATGTCCGCGGGGATACCCACGATCCTCTCACGGAGAGGAAGAACAGGGAGATGCTGATGTAAACAAGCATCTCCCCGTTCTGCCTAGTGACACTGTCACTGATCATAGCTCCCTGTGATCGGGAGCTATGATCAGTGACGTGTCACACACACAGCCCCTCCCCCTCACAGTTAGAAACACTCCCTAGGACACACTTAACCCTTCCCTAGCCCCCTAGTGGTTAACCCCTTCACTGCCAGTGTCATTTTTACAGTAATCAGTGCAATTTAATCACACTGATCACTGTAAAAATGACAATGTTTCCAAAAATGTGTCAAAATTGTCCGATGTGTCCGCCATAATGTCGCAGTCACAAAAAAAATCACAGATCGCCGCCATTACTAATAAAAAAAAAAAAATATTAATAAAAATGCCATAAAACTATTTCCTATTTTGTAGATGCTGTAACTTTTGCGCAAACCAAACGCTTATTGCGATTTTTTTTACCAAAAATATGTAGAAGAATACATATCGGACTAAACTGAGGGAAAAAAATGTTTTTTTTTTATATATATTTTTTGGAGATATTTATTATAGCAAAAAGTAAAAAATAATGTTTATTTTTGTTTATAGCGCAAAAGCTAAAAACTGCAGAGGTGATCAAATACCACCAAAAGAAAGCTCTATTTGTGGTAAAAAAAGGACGTCAAATTTGTTTGGGAGTCACGTCGCACGACCGCGCAATTGTCAGTTAAAGCGATGCAGTGCTGAATCGCAAAAAGTGCCCTGGTCTTTGGCCAGCGAAATTTAAAGGAAGTCTGTTTTTTTGCCATGTGTGGGCAAAGTAGAGGACTAGGGCTTTAAACAACTAATCGGCATAATCGATTATGAAAATAGTTGTCAGCTATTTTCATAATCGATTAGTTGGTCATCCGATTAGTTGTTCTGCACACAGAATGCATTATTTGTTTACATATCAGAAAATATAGTACAGCATACATTCAAGACAGTACACCGTTCATATATGTCAATAAGGGCCTGAGAGCTTGTGAATGTGTGAGAAGCGAAGCCTCATAGGACATGTAGTTCTGGGCAGGAGACGGAAGTCAGTGATTCCAAAGGCAGATGTTTTTTTACCTTGCCATAGGGGCACTCTATACTATACTTTGCGGCTTGCTATAGGAGCACTCTGAAGGCAGGAGGAGCCAGAAGCGCCAGTGGGGACCCCAGAAGAGGAGAATCAGAGCTGCTCTGTGCAAAACCATTACACAGAGCAGGTAAGTATGACAAATTTGTTGTTTAAAAAATAAAAACCCAACCATTACATTCACTTTAATGACTCTGTGCAGGAAAGATCAGCATCATAACCCAGAGGTGGAGGCCGATAGACTGGAGGTAATATAAGGCATTACAATTACATTTAAAGTAAAAGTTTACCAGTATTGTGCATTATATTTAAAATGATTATATCCATGAAAAAAGTCTCAGGCTTTAGTACTACTTTGACATAAAAGGTTTATATCTCCTCCACCCTTCATATAGCTTCATGTCTGATTCCCAGTTAAAATCAACTGTATATCCTACTTCTGGGTATATTTATCCCCTTCCCGCCGACCGTACGCAGATATGCATACTCGGCTTTCCGGGGTTATACCGGGATGATGCCTGCAGCTGCAGGCATCATCACGGTACCGTTGTTTCGAGCGGGCAATGGGCTATCCGTATATAACAACCAATGTGGCTAAAAGCCGCTCGCCTGTTATACCGGAGGAGCGGGAGGGGACATCCCCCCCTCCCGCCGCTCTTACCGGGCCTCCCGTGCGATCGGGAGGCCCGGTGTCTAATCGGGTGCCTCCGGCGGCTGTGGGCGGGCTGCAACGAAGCTGTCGGCGGCCTCGTTCCAGCCTTCTCAATGTAAACGCGGAAGCGACGTCATGACGTCACTTCCCGTTTACTCGGCTGCCAATGGCGCCGAATTTAAAAAAATACACAGTATTCAGAATCGCCGTTTTCGGCGATCTGAATACTTTGAAGTGTAAAGAAGGGATGGGGGGTCTTTTAGACCCCCGATCCCACCATAAAGAGTACCTGTCACCACCTATTACTGTCACAAGGGATGTTTACATTCCCTGTGACAGCAATAAAAGTAAAAAAAAAATCATTTTTTTTTTAACACAATTTATAATTTTTTTTAAAGCGCCCCCGTCCCCACGAGCTCGCGCAGCGAAGAAAACGCATACGGAAGTCGCACACGCATATGTAAACAGTGTTCAAATCACACATGTGCGGTATCGCCGCGATCGTCAGAGCGAGAGCAATAATTCTAGCCCTAGACCTCCTCTGTAACTCTAACCTGGTAACCGTAAAAAAAATGTAAAGCGTCGCCTATGGAAATTCATAGCTACCATAGTTTGTCGCCATTCCACGAGTGTGTTATAAAGCGTGACATGTTTGGTATCTATTTACTCGGCGTAACATCATCTTTCACATTATACAAAAAAATTGGGGTAACTTTACTGTTTGGATTTTTTAAAATTCATGGAAGTGTCCCTTTTCCAAAAATTTGCGTTTAAAACACCGCTGCCCAAATACCGTGTGATATAAAATATTGCAACAATCACCATTTTATTCTCTAGATTCTCTGCTAAAAAAATATATATAATATTTGGGGGTTCTAAGTAATTTTCTAGCAAAAAATATGGATTTTAACTTGTAAACACCAAATTTCAAAAATAGGCTTAGTCATGAAAGGGTTATTATTATGTACTGTTGTGCTGATAAGTTTACATACCCTGGCAGAATTTATGATTTCTTGGCCATTTTTCAGGGAATATGAATAACACAAAAACATTTCTTTCACTCATGGTTAGTGTTTGACTGAAGCCATTTATTATCAATCAACTGTGTTTACTCTTTTTAAATCATAACGACAACAGAAACTACCCAAATGACCCTGATCAAAAGTTTACATACCCTAGTGATTTTGGCCTGATAACATGCACACAAGTTGGCACAAAGGGGTTTGAATGGCTATTAAAGGAAACCGTCCCCACCTGTGATCTGTTTGCATGTAATTAGTGTGTGTGTATAAAAGGTCAATGCGTTTCTGGACTCCTGACAGACCCTTGCATCTTTCATCCAGTGCTGCACTGAGGTTTCTGGATTCTGAGTCATGGGGAAAGCAAAAGAGTTGTCAAAGGATCTGCGGGAAAAGGTAGTTGAACTGGATAAAACAGGAAAGGAGTTGAGAATGCCAATCAGCAGTGTTCAAACTCTAATCAAGAAGTGGAAAATGAGGGGTTCTGTTGAAACCAAACCACGGTCAGGTAGACCAACTAGAATTTCAGCCACAAATGCCAGGAAAATTGTTTGGGATGCAAAGAAAAACCCACAAATAACTTCAGGTGAAATACAGGACTCTCTGAAAACATGTGGTGTGGCTGTTTCAAGATGCACAATAAGGAGGCACTTGAAGAAATATAGGCTGCATGGTCGAGTCGCCAGAAGAAAGCCATTGCTACGCAAATGCCACAAAGTAAGTCATTTGGAGTGATGAGACCAAAATTGAGCTTTTCGGCAACAACCATAAACACTACATTTGGAGAGGAGTCAACAAGGCCTATGATGAAAGGTACACCATTCCTACTGTGAAACACGGAGGTGGATCGCTGATGTCAAAATTGATGGCAAGATGAATGCAGTATGTTATCAAAAAATACTGGAGGAACATTTGCATTTATCAGCCAGGAAGTTGTGTATGGGACACATACTTGTGAATGGCTTTTTCTTTACCATAGAGAGGATCCTGCAATCATCCACCACTGTTGTCTTCCGTGGACGTCCAGGCCTTTTTATGTTGCTGAGTTCACCAGTGCATTCTTCTTTCCTCAGAATGTACCAAACTGTTGATTTGGCCACTCCTTATGTTGCTGCTATCTCTCTGATGGATTTGTTTAGTTTTTGAAACCTTACAATGGCCTGTTTCACTTGCATGGACAGCTCCTTTGAACGCATGATGTAGGTTCACAGCAATAGATTCCGAATGCAAACACCACACTTAGAATCAACTCCAGACATTTTACCTGCCTAATTAACGAAGGAGAAGCCCACACCTGGCCATGAAACAGCGTTTGATTTAATTGTCCAATTACTTTTGGTCCCTTGAAAAAGGGGGGGGGGGGGTGGCTATTCTTAAGAGCTTTAATTCTAAACCCTTCCTCTGATTTGGATGTACATACCCTCAAATTTAACCTGAGAGTGTGCACTTTCAGCCCATATTCATTATATAATGATACCTTGAATATGTTTTAGTAAATACCAGAAAAAAATCTTAAATTGTGCCTGTGTCCAAATATACTGTATATGGACCTAACTGTATACATATGATATAATTTATATATATTATTACTGTTTCACAGTGTAAATGAACCCCTTATAGTAGTGATTATCTGCTGTTTGTACTATAAAGGGCTAATTTGTGTTTTTTAACCCCATCATGATAGGTAAAAAAAAAAAAATACATGCTGATGCTATTAAACGTCTTTCTGGCCAAACACATCAATCTTCAAGAATATTCTTACATTCGAAAAAATTTCTTTTAAACATTACATTTTAAAATGAATGCACTGTAATTTCTGATCGAAAATCACATACACTGTCTAAAAATTCCTTCGACCAAGAAGTTTTCTATTCTGCCCCTTCAAATTTTCCCGTCATTGTGGTCAAACGAATGTCAATTTGACCCCACTAATGACTAAAAAATCAAACAAATGTTCTTAAAATGAAGAGTTTCTAAGGAAAGAAATGTTTGTGTATGGGCAGCATAAGTGTCAGCAGGCTACCTGCCTATGACAAGGGAGTCTGTCTGCATGATATTATTACAATCCTGTCTGATAATCTGCAAATTATATATATATATATATATATATATATATATATATATATATATATATATATATATATATATATATATATCTTCTGTCTGTTATTCGCAGAGTGGATCAGATATGTTGTTTCCCATCCAAATAGTTTGTTATCTATATTTAGCACTGCATAGAGATATTTAAAGTGCAAGTCCATGCAAAAACTAAAATCCCTGCATCTATAGCCACCAACATTCTAACACTAACCTATCAAGCCCTGAAAAGAAAAAAAATCAGTATACATACCTTTTCTGCAGGCGATCCGACCCGTTCTCCAGCGGCGGAAGCTCTGCTAAGTATAAGGCCTGGACTGACTGTTCCTTCAGGAGGAGGTTGTCCAGGTATCCCATGTTGGGAACACCCTGAGAGTGAATCAGAGATAGGATAGGAGCCATTACCTTAGTGAAGGTGCTGTGCAGAAGCCAAAAGGAGCAGCAAAAAAATGGCAATGCTGCGTGCCACAGTAAAACCTGGCAGATTCCATACAGAATATTTAATTCTGAAGGAACCTGTTGAGAATCTTCAGATCTAGAATGGTGCGAATGCTTTTCTTTGTCTTAAAAATGAGCAGGTTGGAGTAAAACCCTTGAAACCGCTCCTTTTCTGGAACCTGGGCAAGGACTACCTTCTTCATCTTAGAGGCAAAGGTTTGCTTGAAGGAGCTTTTGCGTTTTTCTGAGATAAGAGGGACTTCCTTGATATAATTGTTCAAGAAGTCACCTATTATACATTGTCCAACAAGTGGCATCTTCAGGAGGGGCCTCTTACGCTGCATTTCCATAGACCAACATATGGATACTTTGGATATGTACTGAAAGGGGGCTCATTCTAGCTACTTGGCAGTATGTACAAACCCACCCACACAGTGGGATAGGAAAGGCGATCTTTAAAACAAAGATCAACATGCACACGGGCGGCTCCGCCCCCTCTCTCCTCACTGTCTGAGACTGACAGCATTAGGAGCCAATGGCCTCTGCTGCTGCCTCAATGTCCAATGAAGAGAGCGAGCAGAGAAAGCCGCTCCTCTCATCCACATCGCTGAATTGAGATTGGGCTCAAGCAAATATTTAATGGGACTGCATGCAGAAGGCTTTTTTTTTACCTTAAAGTGGTTCTAAAGGCAGAAGGTTTTCTTCTTAATGTATTCTATGCATTAAGATAAAAAACCTTCTGTGTGCAGCAGCCTCCCCATACTTACCTTAGCCCCATCTCCATCCAGCGATGTTGCATGGGGCCAGGAGCACGAGAAGAGGGGGATCTGAGCTGCACTGTGCAAAACCAGTGCTTGTTATTTTAAAACAAAAAAAACCAATACTTTAGTATCACTTTAATGCATAGCATGCATTAAGGTAAAAATCCTTCTGCCTTTAGAACCACCTTTAACCACTTCCCGCCCGGCCTATAGCGGATTGACGGCCGGGCGGTGGTTCAGTTATCCTGACTGGGCGTCATATGACGTCCTTCAGGATAACATGCCGCCGCGCGCCCGCAGGGGCACGCATCGCGGCGATCGGTGGATCGGTGTGTCAGTCTGACACACCGCTACACCGATCTTGGTAAAGAGCCTCTGGCGGAGGCTCTTTACCACGTGATCAGCCGTGTCCAATCACGGCTGATCACGCTGTCAATAGGAAGAGCCGTTGATCGGCTCTTCCTCACTCGCGTCTGACAGACGCAAGTAGAGGAGAGCCGATCGGCGGCTCTCCTGGCAGGGGGGGTCTGCGCTGATTGTTTATCAGCGCAGCCCCCCCGCAGATCACCACACTGGACCACCAGGGATCGCCACTAGGACCACCAGGGAAGGGAAACATGTGGATGGCCAGGTATGTACCCCATGGCCATCCACATGTGCCCAGTCAGTGCCAAATCTGTGCCAATCAGTGCCCACAAATGGGCACTGATTGGCACAATTATGTTGCAGTGATGCCCAGCAATGCCACACTTAGGGGCATCACTGCCATCAATCAGAATCATCAGTGCCACCCATCAGTGTCCATCGGTGCCACCTGTCAGTGCCCATCTGTGCCCACCTATCAGTGCCCATCCGTGCCCATCTGTGCCAACTATCAGTGCCACCCATAACTACCCATCAACGCCACCTACGAGTGCCCATCAATGCCACCTACGAGTGCCCATCAGTGCTGCCTATCAGTGCCCATCGGTGCCACCTATCAGTGCCCATCAGTGCCACCTACCAGTGCCACCTATCAGTGTCCATTAGTGCCACCTATCAGTGCGCATCAGTGCCGCCTATCAGTGCCCATCATCAGTGCCCATCAGTGCCACCTCATTGGTGCCACCTCATCGGTGCCCATCAGTGCCGCCGTATCAGTGCCCATCAGTGCAGCCATATCAGTGCCCGTCATTGAAGAAAAAAACATACTCATTTACAAAAAATTTTAACAGAAACAAAGAAAAACGTGTTTTTTTTCAAAATTTTCTGTCTTTTTTTATTTGTTGCGCAAAAAATAAAAACCGCAGAGGTGATCAAATACCACCAAAAGAAAGCTCTATTTGTGGGAACAAAATGATAAAAAATTTGTTTGGGTACAGTGTAGCATGACCGCGCAATTGTCATTCAAATTGTGACAGCGCTGAAAGCTGAAAATTGGGCTGGGCGGGAAGGTGTCTAAGTGCCTGGTATTGAAGTGGTTAAATCTGATTTGCCTTTTGACTTACTACACTTTGCAATACTTTATCAGCTGCTCGAGGTCTTTAGGTAACACAACATGCATTAATAAAATATACATACATAAATAAATAAAATAACCCAATATTTACTGTTTGTCTCTTTCTTCTTCCTCCCTTTGGTTCTGCTGGTTCCCCAGAAGAGTTCACAGGCCAGGCTCTTCCTGCCTGATCCGTTCTGACAAGGAGAACCTCTTGATCTTCTCTTGAGCTTGATTCCTACAAAATAAAATCAAAATGAAAACTAAAAAAAACAAAAACAAAAAGTTTATTGCAGTCATACTATATTCCAATTCCACAGCATACTCTGGCATCAGAGGTTGTAATGCTCTTTCTGAAGGAAACCTATATAGAGACAAATTTAGAGGGGGTTCCACCATATCAATTGCTGACCTGTAACAAGCATCCACCCAGAGAATTCCCAATCTGCATACTGGTTTCAGGTCAATGACTGAGAAATGACTGAATCTATTGAACAGCCAGGCAACAGAATATTTTCGGAAGGATGTGTCAGTAATAACCCAAGCTTGGCTCTGCCCCTTGTTGCTTCCAAGCCTACCTGTTGGCCAGTGAGGTCAACTAACACAGAATCTAGCTACAGACTTTAGGCATACGATGTACATCCAAATAACTGTCAAAATACACAGGGCACCAAACGTATACTGTGTTCCTCTTCCATTCCCCTCACTGCTTTCACAAGTAAATATGTCAAGCTTATTCTCTATTACAGCAACAGCCACTGCTGTGTAACTGGGAGCTTCTGGAAAGTGTCTGAACACTGCTCAGAATATTAAATGTTAGTGCTTTGGGAATCCTTTTTCATCTAATAAAATGTATTTGTAACCAAATCATCATATACACACTACCATAAACCGCTTTACCACATGCAACCCTTTTCCAGTTTGTTTCTGATTTATATTTAAAGTGGAGGTCTGCCAGCCCCCCCCCCCCCCCCCAAAAAAATATAGATAAAAGTCAGCAGCTACAAATACTGTAGCTGCTGACTTTAAATATTAGAACACTTAGCTGTCCAAGGATCCCGCAATGTCGGCACCCCAGCCGATTTTCGGATCGTCTCTCGGGTGCTGCCACCACCTTTCGTGTTATGGGAAACGGCCATTGAAGCCTTTTGGCTTCACAGCTGGTTCCCTACTGCGCATAGCGTGCTGCGCTTTCTAACTGGCCCGGTGGTGGAGGAAGGAGGAGGGGGAGTGTTCATACTCAAGCCACTAAAGCATTCATTTTATGTAGAGTGAAATATACCTGGTTGATCCTGCCTTCAGATGTCCCTACCATGTTCTCTGTGCCCCCCACTGCAGGCTGAGATTGTGTAGACCAGCTAGTATGGAGCATGTTCAATTTCAGTTCCCTTCTAAGCTCTTTCCTTCTCTTTCTTATCCGTGCAGGCCACATGACTATAGAGTCACACAGGTGTACACAAAGTGGCAACTTACACTACAACCCTCCCCCCTGCCCCTCCATGTCTTCTAAACACTATGGGGGTGGGATATAGTATGCTGATTTATTTCATTCACTAAGAAAGGCAAAAAAGCTTTGTTTTTATATAAATCCGTATTAAATATACCAAATAAATAATGTTGCTAATACCTGTAAAGTAAAAAAAGAGCCTTGGAAGCAAATGCTGTCTGAACAAAATCAAAGCTAGTGTCAATTATCCCTGACCCCGCCTACACCATAATAATGCATAATAATTAAAAATACACATTTTATTTTCAAAAAAAGGTTTATTGGGAACTGTAAACCAGTTTTTTGATAATCATACTTTCATTTAAATTGCTCTTCTGAAACAATTTTTTTTTTTTTGATCATGTGACTGGCACAGCACCAATCAAGGCTACACTGTAGAGAGACTACATCAGCTGAGTAACAGAAGCCCCTCCCAAGGATCTTTCCCTGTAGATGCCGAAAAACAGAGAAAGATCACGTGACCCACATTACAGTATTGCGGGAAATAAGGTACTTAGAGGATTAAAAAAATAAACTAAAATACAGTGGCGTGATATATATGATTTATGCTAATTATGGCAATTAACACTGCTCTGTTTAGTATCACTTAAACAGCTCATTTTTCTGCAATGTTTTCAGCCCAATGCAGAATACTCCACATTTGTAATGAAGTATTTAGGGTAAAAGAACAGCGTGTGAACCAAACATTTGCATAAAGTATTTAAGCCACAAAGCTAGACTTTTTCTTTCTGAAGTGCTTATTAAATTATTCAGTGCAGAAAGTGTTTAACATTTATAACTAATGAATCTCACTCTGTTTTTGCCCTTTAAACAAAATGATTGGGTCTCTACGCTTTGGCAGTTATATTTTTATCTTTCCTGAAAAAGCAGCAGAGCTAAGAAATTAAAGTCCACTTTTGTTGAGAAAAACAAATATTCCCCTCTGGGTAATCAATGCACATTGCACGGATTTTAACAAACTTTGTTGCAGATTCCTACCTTTTGTTATCCTGGAGAAATAGCTGTTTGTCTCTCTGTGTCCATGTGCTAAGTGAATCTGTATGGGAGTGGTTTTATAATTATCAATCAGCTGCTGCACCTGCAGGGTTCTAATGAGGAAAATTGCAGGGTCTGCATCCGTTTAGACGTGGTTTACCTTAGGGGGTATTTCACCAAAAATGCCATTCTTGTTGCAGGGAATGCTTAAAATCGAATTTGTATCTTGGTGCAGAAAATCAGTAAGCCAATCACACAAGCAAGAAATGACCTATCTGGAGTGCGTTCTGTTCACCATACATGTACAGAACACCTCCAAGTAGCCGCATTGCATTTTACAGAAAGCTATACAGAGCTGCAGATTTAAAAGGAAAGGTCATTTTTTAATAACATTCAATTACAATTGATTTGTGTTAGCAATTGTATATGATACATCATTTTTTCTTTATTTGCTCATTTTTTTCCCCAAGTGGAGTTACCCATTAAAGCTGAACTCCAGGCCCAATACAAGTCTAAGTATTTATTTAGATTCATCCGATGACAAATAATTCATGTGCCGCTCCAAGTGACTCCACAATCACATCTGAGTTGATAAAGTAAGCAATTGTATCAGCATCAGGAAAGACGGCTCTCCTGCGCCAGATAACGGACCTAGTAGGTGATCTGGCACTTCTGGGTAGAGGGCGCATGCCCCGGCGACCCGGCTTTGCTGTGATTCTACACAGCAGATGTCAATCAGCGGGTGCCGGCCAATAGATTACCTCCGGCACCGCTGATTGTCTGAAACACACACACAAGACAGGGCTCTGCCTATGTAAAAAAGGCAGAGCCCTGTCCTGTCAGCAGAGAAGTAAGAGATATATAAATCACTTCCCCTAGTAAAAGTACAACATACAATACACAAACAATGGCTAGGCACACATTTAACCCTTTGATCACCCTAGGATGTTTAACCCCTTCCCAGCCACTGTCATTAGTATAGTGACAGTGCATATTTTTTTATCACTAATCACTGTATTCATGTCACTGGTTCCCAAAAAGTGTCAAAAGTGTCAGTTAGTGTCCGGCTGTCTGCCGCAATATCGCAGTCCCGCTATAAGTCGCTGATCACCACTATTACTAGTAAAAACAATTTTTTTTTTAATGCCATATATATGTAGCAAAATACATAATGACCTAAATTTACGAAGAAAGTTTTATAGCAGAAAGTGAAAAATAATAGGATTTTTAAATACAGCTTACCTGTAAAATCCTTGTCTTGTTCATACATCACGGGACATAGAGGCTTGGTAATTGCTTAGTGGGTTTGATAGTAAAGGAGTGGGGATAAGAAACCTTTAAAACCAAAAGGTACCTACCCATAACCTTTCGGTCAAATGCGCTAGGGCTTGGGACTGTGGGGGGGGGGGGAGAGGGGTGATTTGACACTGGTAACCCTAATTACAAGGTGAGTTCCTCCCCTATATAACCCCTCCCACATGGAGAGTACCCCAGTTTTGTAGCAAAGCAATAAGTACCCCAACGTATAATCCCGAAGAGGGACAGGAGCTTTGTGTCCCGTGATGTATTCCCAAGAAAAGGATTTTACAGGTAATCTGTATTTAAAAATCCTATTTTCTTGTTCATACATCACGGGACACAGAGGCTTGGTAATTAGATCAGAAAATACATAGACCAACGGACAAGAGGATCTATACTGCTGCCTGCAGCACACTGCGCCCAAAGGCGGCATCCTCATGCCCTCTCACATCCACCTGATACAGTGCCTTGCGAAAGTATTCGGCCCCCTTGAACTTTTCAACCTTTTGCCACATTTCAGGCTTCAAACATAAAGTTTTTATTTTTTGTAAAGAATCACCAACAAGTGGGACACAATTGTGAAGTGGAACGAAATCTATTGGATTGTTGAAACTTTTTTAACTAATAAAAAAATGAAAGGTGGGGCGTGCAAAATTATTCGGCCCCCTTGCGTTAATACTTTGTAGAGGCACCTTTTGCTGCGATTACAGCTGCAAGTCGCTTGGGGTATGTCGCTATCAGTTTTGCACATCGAGAGACTGAAATTCTTGCCCATTCTTCCTTGCAAAACAGCTCGAGCTCAGTGAGGTTGGATGGAGAGCGTTTGTGAACAGCAGTTTTCAGCTCTTTCCACAGATTCTCGATTGGATTCAGGTCTGGACTTTGACTTGGCCATGCTAACACATGGATACGTTTATTTGTGAACCATTCCTTTGTAGCTTTTGCTGTATGTTTGGGATCATTGTCTTGTTGGAAGATAAATCTCCGTCCCAGTTTCAGGTCTTTTGCAGACTCCAACAGGTTTTCATCCAGAATGGTCCTGTATTTGGCTGCATCCATCTTCTCCTCAATTTTAACCATCTTCCCTGTCCCTGCTGAAGAAAAGCAGGCCCAAACCATGATGCTGCCACCACCATGTTTGACAGTGGGGATGGTGTGTTGAGGGTGATGAGCTGTGTTGCTTTTACGCCAAACATATCGTTTTGCATTGTGGCCAAAAAGTTCGATTTTGGTTTCATCGGGCCAGAGCACCTTCTTCCACATGTTTGATGTGTCTCCCAGGTGGCTTGTGGCAAACTTTAGACGAGACTTTTTATGGATATCTTTGAGAAATGGCTTTCTTCTTGCCACTCTTCCATAAAGGCCAGATTTGTGCAGTGTACGACTGATTGTTGTCCTATGGACAGACTCTCCCACCTCAGCTGTAGTTCTCTGCAGTTCATCCAGAGTGATCATGGGCCTCTTGGCTGCATCGCTGATCAGTCTTCTCCTTGTCTGAGCTGAAAGTTTAGAGGGACAGCCAGGTCTTGGTAGATTTGCAGTGGTCTGATACTCCTTCCATTTCAAAATGATTGCTTGCACAGTGCTCCTTGGGATGTTTAAAGCTTGGGAAATATTTTTGTATCCAAATCCGGCTTTAAACTTCTCCAAAACAGTATTACGGACCTGCCTGGTGTGTTCCTTGGTCTTCATGATGCTCTCTGCGCTTTCAACAGAACCCTGAGACTATCACAGAGCAGGTGCATTTATACAGAGACTTGATTACACACAGGTGGATTCTATTTATCACCATCAGTCATTTAGGACAACATTGGATCATTCAGAGATCCTCGCTGAACTTCTGGAGTGAGTTTGCTGCACTGAAAGTAAAGGGGCCGAATAATTTTGCACGCACCACTTTTCAGTTTTTTATTTGCTAAAAAAGTTTAAAATATCCAATAGATTTCGTTCCACTTCACAATTATGTCCCACTTGTTGGTGATTCTTCACAAAAAATTAAAATTTTATATCTTTATGTTTGAAGCCTGAAATGTGGCAAAAGGTTGAAAAGTTCAAGGGGGCCGAATACTTTTGCAAGGCACTGTAGAATCTAGTGAATGTATGGACTGAAGACCAAGTTGCAGCCTTACAGATCTGAGCCATGCAGGCCTGGTGATGCACTGCCCATGAAGCACTAATCGCTCTAGTTTAGTGTGCCTTAACCTGAAAAGGAGGAATTGTCAGAAACCATGAATCAGACCGAGACAGAAGTATAGTGAATCACACTTGTTTAATAATAATAAAAAGGTAAACAGAGTAAGCATAGTCAATACATAGCCAGAGTTCAGTAACCAGATTGGGTAGTCAGCCAATGCCAATGTCAGAGAGCCAGAGATCAACATAGTAGTACAGCAAGCAGGATCAGGAGCCAGAAGGGACATCAGCCGAGCAAGTCTTAAACAGAAACGCAGGAAAAAGTCTCTGAGATGTGACCAAAGGCAGAGATTAAGTGTGCTGGATGGTTTTAAGTAGGCAGGATCATCAACAGCTGAGTCACTGTGGAGAGAAAGGAGCTAGCAATTAGCGGCCAGCTCAGAGAAGGAAGGGCTGAGCCCAGCCCTGACAGGAATCTTCTTCTTTATACCATAGGCCTGAATAATAACTTGCCAAATGCATCTGGAAATAGTGGATTTCGACGCTGCTTGGCCCTTTCTGGGGCCTTCTGGCAGAATAAACAGACAATCAGTCTTTCGCATCTGAGCGGTTGCCTGCAGATAGATACTGACTGCTCTTACAACATGTAGAGTGAGAAACAAATCCTCTTCTGCGGACTGCAGATCTGGAAAAAAGGACAGTAGGACCACATCTTGATTCAGATGGAATCCTGAAACCACCTTAGGTAAAAACTCGGGTGAGTACGCAACACCACCCTGTCTTTGTGAATAATCAAATATGGCTCTTTACAAGAAAAAGCTGCTAATTCTGATACCCTTCAAGCCAAGGAAATGGCTACCAAAAAGACCAGTTTCTTTGTCAGAAGAACTAAAGAAGCATGGTGCAATGGTTCAAAGGGTTGTTCTTGCAAAACGGACAAAACCAAATTCAGATCCCATGGGCACACAGGAGGTTTGACTGGCGGATTCAAGCGCAGTGCCCCCTGAACAAAGGCCCGGACCAGAGAATATGAGGCAAGTGGCCTTCGAAAGAATACTGATAAGGCCGAGATCTGGACTTTGATAGTGCTCAAAGCCAGCCTCATTTCAGTGCCTAGTTGAAGAAAAGCAAGAATCCCAATGGCATACTTTATAGGATGCCACCCCCTTGGTTCACACCAGGAAACATGCCTTCCAGATTCTGTAGTAGATGAGCCTGGAGGCCGGTTTCCTAGCATTAACCAGAGTGAAAAGGACTGATTCCGAAAGCCCACGGGCTTTTCAGAATGTGGGTCTCAGCAGCCAAGCCGTCAAATTCAGACTTCGTAAGGCGGGATGGAATATTGGACCTTGTGAGAGTAGATCTGGATGCAGCTGAAGAACCCAAGGTCTTCCCACTGCCATCTTTACGATCTCTGCATACCAAGGTCGTCTGGGCCAAGTCGGGGCCACCAGAATGACCGACTTTGCTTCCCTTTTGACCCTCCAAAGGAACCACGGAATTGGAGGAAAGGCATAGATCAGAGAGTACCGATCCCATGGAATCGTTAGGGCATCTGACCCTTGTGCTAGCAGATCCTTTGTTCTTGACACAAAGCTGTCCAGTTTTTTGTTGAACCTGGACGCAAACAGGTCTCCATCCGGGGTACCCCAATTTTGACATATGGTCTGAAATATGTCAGGGTATAGAGACCATTCTCCTGGACACAGCTGCTGGTGGCTTAGAAAATCCGCCTGCCAATTTTCTACCCCTGGATACCCAATATGCTAATTTGACATTTTTATTGTCACAGCATACACACCAATGTTTTGGGGCCCCTTTACCAAAACATTATAGTGATCTACTATGTGCTGGTGATTTTTTTGTCGCTTTCATGCTGGGTGTTTTCTGGCTATAGAGATCAATCTCTGCTACCTGCTTAAATAAACAAATCTCATCACCCACCCTTTTGACTATGCACCCCTTCCTTTAGCACCTGCACATGAAAGGGGTAAGAAAACCAACAACACAATGCTGGAAGAAGGCAAGTAAAATATAAACAAAGGGGATGTTCCACAGGGGAAAGAGAGTGGTACCATTTATTTTAGCTGTTGGCCAGCTTTATGCAAAGGAAGGGGATATATGAAGAAAAAATACTATATTACAATAGCCATTTAATGCTGAGCAGGCTATGACAGGATTTACAAAGAAGATAGGAATTATTGTGCCTTAACTTCTTTCCTAAATGTAATTTCGTAAATGCATTCGTGGGCTTTACTAAAAGCAGCCGGAGCCATTGGCTCCAGCTGCTGTCAGTCTTTATGGATGCACATAGCCCTGCTCGGGAGCACTCCTTCATGAGTGCCCCCATAGCAAGAGGCTTTGCTATGGGGGAACTGGGAAAAAAGGAAGAGCAGGCAGTGCCAACTGGGGACCCCAAAAGAGGAGGTTCGGGACCTTTATTCCCTAGGGTCTCTGCTAAAAATATATAAATAAATATATATATATATATATATATATATATATATATACACACACATATATATATACACACACACATATATATATATATATATATATATATATATATATATATATATATTTGGGGGTTCTATGTAATTTTCTAGCAAAAAAAAAAAAATGATTTTTAACTTGAAACCAGCAAATGTAAGAAAAAGGTTTAGTGTTTAAGGGTCCTTTCACACAAGACGGATCCGTAATGATCCACCCCTTGAACATCCGCTTGCTCAGCGGGGATCGCTCGGTTGATCCTCGCTGAGCCGGCAGATGACAGGGCAGTCCCTGCACACCGTGCAGGGATCGCCCTGTCAGATCTCCGCTCTCCCCTATGGGGGGATCGGATGAACACGGACCGTCTTTAAGCGTTCATCCGATCCGCTCTGCAGACGGATAGAAAAATAAGATTTTCCTCCATCTGCAGAATCGGACCATAGTGGGGACGGATGATATTGGGTGTCAGCGGATGTTCATCCGCTGACACCTGCTATCCCATAGGGATGCATGTATGTCCATATTTCATTCGAAAACGGATGGATGAAATACGAACATACTGTCCACACGTGTGAAAGGGGCCTAAGTGGTTCAAATAACCTCATTTATACACCGAAGTGTATTCCTCTGATTTAAAGGACAAATCGTTACAATGATTATACCTAGTTCCGCGGCTGAAGAATGTTGTGATACTTGGCACAAAGTATCACAACATTCACAAAGTATCACAAAGTGGCACAAAAAAAAAAAAATCGGGAAAATACTTTGTCAAGATCGCAAGGGGGAAAAAATTGTGATAACGATTCTTAACGATTAATCGTGCGGCTCTATATACGGTAACATGATTGTGATTTAAATTAAAAAAAGATTTTTTACAAACACATTCTATTCCCTTCTTCTGGGCATTGTGAATGCATGTATTGAAAAAAAGGGTGCATAGAGACATCAACTACAACAGTACAGTACATGCTATATTTGCCAATAAAAAAAAAAAGCCTTAGGGTCCTTTCACACGGGACGGATCCATGATGATCCGCCCCGTGAACATCCGCTTGCTCAGCGGGGATCGCTCCGTGGATCCCCACTGAGCAGGCAGATGACAGGTCCGTCGCTGCACAGTCCTGTCACAGTGCCACTCTCCTCTATGGGTGATCAGATGACGACGGACCCTAGAGTCCGTCGTCACCCGATCCGAAAACGGATGGAAAAGTAGGTTTTTCCTCTGTTACACTTTTTCGGATCGTAGCGGGTCGGACATGTCACCGCTGACATCCGACGCTCCATAGAGGTCTATGGAGGGTCCGTTAAAGTCCGCCTAAAAAACTGACAGGTGGACCTGAACGGATCGTTCATGTGAAAGAGGCCTTAGAGTGGTGACTGCCCTCTCAGTCCGAAAATCTATTATGATAATAAGGATTAAAAGCACATTGCAACAGGTCTTTGCAAAGCTATGATATGTTGGAGGAAGGTAAATGTTTCAGTAGGACATCTGCTCTTGTTGGCCAGACTTTTGTGTTATGGAAATTTTGATAAAACATGAAGTGCAAGGCAAGCATGAAATATGGTAGACTAATGTGACTTTAAATTTATATTACACTGCTGAACTTTTAGGTTATTATAAAAAAAAAATGACACACAGCAGTGCACTTATGAAAAATACTCTCCGTTAGCTGCCTAGGGAAAGTATTTACATACAGTGCATCCGGAAAGTATTCGTAGTGCATCACTTTTTCCACATTTTATGTTACAGCCTTATTCTAAAATTGATTAAATTCATTATTACCCCTCAAAATTCTACAAACAATACCCCATAATGACAATGTGAAAGAAGTTTGTTTGAAATCATTGCATTGCAAATTTATTAAAAAGAAAAAACAAAAAGAAAATCACATAAGTATTCACAGCCTTTGCCACTCAAAATTGAGCTCAGGTGCATCCTGTTTCCACTGATCATCCTTAAGGCTGGGTTCACACTGGTCCGACAAACGCTCCGACATTGGGAGCTCATGTCGCATCACGTATGAAATGTAATATTTCCCTATGGGAGCCGTCCTAACTGGTCCGACACAAGTCGTTCCGACTTTAGAAATGCTCCCTGTACTACTTTGGTCCGACTCTGATCCTACTTCAGCCTATTGACTATCATTGAAGTTGGATCAAAGTCGGATCGCCGTCTTGCATGATCCGACTTTGGCACGCGACTTGTGCTCAGATGATCTTGAGGGGGAACTCCGCGCCAAATTTTAAATAAAAAACCGGCATGGGTTCCCCCTCCAAGAGCATACCAGGCCCTTGGGTCTGGTATGGACCTTAAGGGGAACCCCCTACGCCGGAAAAACGGCGTGAGGGTCCCCCCCAAATCCATACCAGACCCTTATCCAAACACGCAGCCCGGCCGGACAGGAATGGGGGTGGGGATGAGCGAGCGCCCCCCCCTTAACCGTACCAGGCCGCATGCCCTCAACATGGGGGGGTTGGTGCCTTGGGGGAGGGGGGGCGCGCTGCGGGCCCCCCCCACCCCAAAGCACCTTGTCCCCATGTTGATGAGGACAAGGGCCTCTTCCCAACAACCCTGGCCGTTGGTTGTCTGGGTCTGCGGGCGGAGGGCTTATCGGAATCTGGGAGCCCCCTTTAAAAAGGGGGCCCCCAGATCCCGGCCCCGCACCCTATGTGAATAAGTATGGGGTACATGGTACCCCTACCCATTCACCTAGGGAAAAGTGTCAATAAAAAAAAAAAAAAACACAGTACACAGGTTTCAAGATTAATTTATTAGGCAGCTCCGGGATCTTCTTCCGACTTCAGGGGGGGGTGTCTTCTTCCGACTTCTCCCGGTGTTCCGCCTCTTCTCCCGGGCCCCTCCGCTATCTTCTTCCAGCTCTTTTGCCAGCAGGGGGCCCCGGTCTGCTGCCGCTGTCTTGTCGCCGCTGTCTCGCCGCTTCTTCTCTTCATCTCTTCTTCCGATGTTGACACAACGCTCTCTCCGGCTGGAATGCTGTGTGCGAGCTGCAGAGCCATTTATATAGGTGGTGACCCCACCCCCTTGTGACGTCACAGTCCCAGCATGCGCAGGGACTCTGGGGTCACGCCCCCTTATGACGCCAGAGTCCCTGCGCATGCTGGGATCGTGACGTCACAAGGGGGTGGGGTCACCGCCTATATAAATGGCTCCGCAGCTCGCACAAAGCATTCCAGACGGAGAGAGCGTCGTGTCAACATCGGAAGAAGAGATGAAGAGAAGAAGCGGCGAGACAGCGGCGACAAGACAGCGGCAGAAGACCTCGCTGGCAAAAGAGCTGGAAGAAGATAGCGGCGGGGCCCGGGAGAAGAGGCGGAACACCGAGAGAAGTCGGAAGAAGACACCCCCCCCCCCCGAAGTCGGAAGAAGATCCCGGAGCTACCTAATAAATTAATCTTAAAACCTGTGTACTGTATTTTTTTTATTGACACTTTTCCCTAGGTGAATGGGTAGGGGTACCATGTACCCCATACTCATTCACATAGGGTGAGGGGCCGGGATCTGGGGGCCCCCTTATTAAAGGGGGCTCCCGGATTCCGATAAGCCCTCCGCCCGCAGACCCCGACAACCAACGGCCAGGGTTGTCGGGAAGAGGCCCTTGTCCTCATCAACATGGGGACAAGATGCTTTGGGGTGGGGCCTCAGCATGCCCCCTCCCCAAGGCACCCACCCCCTCATGTTGAGGGCATGCGGCCTGGTACGGTGCAGGAGTCGGGGGCGCTCGCTCGTCCCCACCCCCATTCCTGGCCGGCCGGGCTGCGTGCTCGGATAAGGGTCTGGTATGGATTTGGGGGGACCCCATGCCATTTTTTTTGGCGTAGGGGGTTCCCCTTAAGGTCCATACCAGACCCAAGGGCCTGGTATGTTCCTGGAGGGGGAACCCATGCCAGTTTTTTATTTAAAATTTGGCGCGGAGTTCCCCCTAAAGATTCATACCAAACACAGTCCCGGGCATTGGCGGGGATCCAAGTCAGATCCCCGTTCATTGAAAGTCGGACACATGCCGGCTTCATGTCGCAGGAAAAAGTCGGATCCAAAGTAGGACGGCTGTCGTGTCGCACCAGTGTGAACCCAGCCTGAGATGTTTCTACAACTTGATTGGAGTCCACCTGTGGTCAATTCAGTTGATTGGACATGATTTGGAAAGGCACACATCTGTCTATAGAAGGTCCCCCAATTAACAGTGCATGTCAGAGCACAAACTAAGCCATGAAGTCCAAGGAATCGTCTGTAGACCTCTGAGACAGGATTATATCGAGGCACAAATCTGGGGAAGGGTACAGAAAAATTTGTGCAGCAAAAGGTCCCCATGAGCACAGTGGCCTCCATCATCTGTAAATGGAAGAAGCTTGGAACCACCAGAACTCTTCCTAGAGCGGTGCACCCGGCCAAACTGAACGTTCTGGTGAGAAGGGCCTTAAGGCCCGTACACATTATCCGAATGTCGTACGAAAACAGTCGTCCGAGGAAGGATCGTACGATATTCGGATCGTGTGTACACTAATTTCAACAGCCGATCACGACTGTTCATCCGATATTATTCGATCAGACATACACGAAAATTTTCCTCGTACGATTCCAGATCTTACGATTTTCATTTCGTCAGTATAGTTGTCGTCCGCAAATACAATACAAATACATTACAACACATGACATAACTTCCGATTTTTTTGTCTGTCGTATGAGAATTTTCGTGACTTTATTTAGCTACTCAATTTCTACTTGCGACTATTACGCGAGAGCGGTCGTACGATCGGTCGTACTATATTTGGAACGTGTGTACGAGGCATTAGTCAGGGAGGTGACCAAGAACCCAATGGTCACTCTGACAGGGCTCCAGCGTTTCTCTGTGGAGAGAGGAGAACCTTCCAGAAGAACAACCATCTCTGCAGCATTCCACCAATCAGGCCTGTATGGTAGAGTGGCCAGATGGAAGCCACTCCTAAGTAAAAGGCACATGACAGCCTGCCTGGAGTTTGCCAAAAACTCACCTGAAGGACTCTCAGCCAATGAGAAACAAAATTATCTGGTCTGATGAATCAAAAATTGAACTCTTTGGCCTGAATGGCAAGCGTCATGTCTGGAGGAAACCAGGCACCACTCATCTGGCCAATACCATCCCTGCAGTGAAGCATGGTGGTGGCAGCATCATGCTGTGGGGATGTTTTTCAGCGGCAGGAACTGGGAGACTAGTCAGGATCGAGAAAAAGATGAATGCAGCAATGTACAGAGAAAATACAAATAAAGCAATCAGCGCAAAAAATAATTCCTAAATGACCTAAAAACTAATGCAGCTAGCACAAAAAGATCATCACATAATCCAAGTAAAATGCATAAGGTAAGGTGCAGCACAAGAACAGGTAAATAAAAAATACAATGATAAATGCAGTATTAAAAAAGCAATCACAAAAATTCCAACAAGAGATGGAAAGAGGACTAAAAGTCCCAGCAAGCACCAAGAGGATTCCACGTGACAATCGCACAATTCAAGGAAGATAATGGTGACAGACCCTCCACCTTCAGAGCAATCGCTTTGTTCACCTTAACCACTTGCTTACAGGGCACTTAAACCCCCCTCCTATCCAGACCAATTTTCAGCTTTTAGCGCTGACGCACTTTGAATAACAATTGCGCTGTCATACAACACTCTACCCAAATGAAATTTTTATCATTTTTTCACCACAAATAGAGCTTTTTTTGGTGATATTTGATCACCTCTGCAGTTTTTACTTTTTGTTAAAAAAATGTAAAATACTGAATTTTTTTTTTTAATTTTTTTATATTTTGTTATAAAAATTTAAAACGGGTAATTTTTCTCCTTCATTGATGTACGCTGATGAGGCGGCAGTGATGGGCACTGATAGGCGGCAGTGATGGGCACTGATGGGTGGCAGTGATGGGCACTGATGGGTGGCAGTGATGGGCACTGATGGGTGGCAGTGATGGGCACTGATGGGTGGCAGTGATGGGCAGCACTGCCAGGTGGCACTGATTGGCACTACAGGATGACATTGATAAGTGGCACTTCTAGGCATTGATAGGTGGCACCTGGCATTGATAGGTGGCATTTGTGGGCACTGTTAGGTGACACTGTGGGCACTGTTAGGTGGCATTGTGGGCACTGTTAGGTAGCATTGTGGGCACTGTTAGGTGGTACTATTTGGTGGCACTGATGAGGCAGATGTGCCTCTTCCACTTGGGGACCGATGTCCCTCACATCCGAGCCGGTGATCGGCTTTTTTTTCTACTCACGCTGTCAGCGTGAGTAGGAAAAAAGAACGATTACCGATCTTTTGTTAACATCATGTGATCAGCTGTCATTGGCTGACAGCTGATCACATAGTAAGGGGCCGGGACCGGACCCTTTTCTGGATCGGTGATCAGCCGAGTCTCAGTGACTCGGTGATCATGGACTCCCTGCAGGGCGCGTGCAGGGAGCATGCACAGGGGAGGCCGTCATAGGAATTCAGGTCCGCGTTGTGGCCGTCATTCGGCCATAGCGCGGATGTGTAGTGGTTAAGGACTGGACCACTGAATTAACAGATGGTCAAATAGGCAGGTCCCTTCATAGGGTAGATGATCCAGGCAAAGACAGGAACTAGGCACCACCCCGCTGATGAAGTCCACTTTCCAGCAGGACAATGACCCCAAACACTCTACTAAAGCAACACTTGAGTGGTTTAAGGGGAAACATTTAAATGTGTTGGAAAGGCCTAGTCAAAGCCCAGACCTCAATCCCATAGAAAATCTGTGGTCAGACTTAAAGATTGCTGTTCAGAAGCGCAAACCATCCAGGAGCTGGAGCAGTTTTGTAAGGAGGAATGGGCAAAAATCCCAGCGGTAAGATGTGGCAAGCTCATAGAGACTTATTCAAAGATAATTGGAGCTGTGATAGCCGCAAAAGGTGGCTCTACAAAGTATTGACTTTAGGGGGTGAATAGTTATGCACATTGCCTTTTTCTGTTATTTTGTCCTATTTGTTGTTTGCTTCACAGTAAAAAAAAAAAAACATCATCTTCAAAGTTGTGGGCATGTTTTGTAAATTAAATGATGCAAATCATCAAACAATCCATGTTAATTCCAGGTTGTGAGGCAACAATACATGAAAAATTTTAAGGGGGGTGAATACTTTTGCAAGGCACTGTAACATGTAAGTATATATAAAAAATACATAAGATATAAAAAGCACTAGTCACCCGGTGACTCCTCGCATCTCACACCTTCATGAACAATGAACAAACAGTCAGGTTGTAGTAAAAAAATACAAAACTAGTAAAAAAAATAAAGTAAAACAAAAATAAAATAAATAAAATTATAAACAAAACGACCTATCAGAGATGAAACAATTTAAATCAAAATCTATATTTAACCTTTCAGGAACTATATTTTAATCAAAATGAAAATCTCCTGAAGGGTTAAATATAAATTTTGAGTTCAATTGTTTCATCTCTGATAGGTAGTTTTGTTTATAATTTTATTTATTTTATTATTTTTACTAGTTTTGTATTTTTTTTTCCTATCCTGACTGTTTGTTCATTGTTGGTTCATGAAGGTGCGAGATGCGAGGAGTCAGCTGGTAACTAGTGCTTTTTATATCTTATGTATATGTATATGTATATATGTATTATATATATATATATATATATATATATATACATATATATATATATATATACACACACATATATACTTTATATATATGTTATATGCTCAGCGAGTATTTTCTTAAATGGCCACAAGGGGTCATTGTGCTGGACCTAGTGTTCACTTCCTTACATGGAAGTAGTTTGGTCATGTGATATCCTTTTGCTGACCTAGTGCTCACCTCCTTACTTGGAAGTGATTTGGTCATGTGATATCCTTTTCTCTGTCCCCTTCAGCCGGAACGCCGATTGATGGGATTTGTGTACCATGTGAGGGGGAGGCTTAGTTGCGTCCCCTGTTCGCATCATGGTTTCCATGACGATGGATAAGGTTTTAAGGAGGATGGGTTTTAAGGAGGATGGGTGACGTTCGTTAGGCACCGCCCCACTGATGAATTTTGAGGAAAATAATGGACCTAATAGAACAAACTGTGGAAAAAGTCAAGCGCTGTGAATACTTTCCATACAGCCCTGTGTCACCATTATGACTGGGCTTATCAGAACGGATCAGAAATAACTGAAGAAAATATTGCTTGTTGAGTCCTTGCTGGCTTTGGGGGCCTAGGGTAACAGGCTTAGGTTGCCTTATCCTTGAGACGGGTCTTTAGTATGCAAGAAACGGTTACACACTGACTTTACCCATGTACTGCCAAAATAGATAGGAAACGCACTTGAGGGCAGATACAGACAGCGCAATAACAATAGTTGGAGAGATTGTAGGATTTTCCAACGAAGAACTGTTTGTCTTATTATACTATCTAACAGCCTGCCCTTCCCTCTGCTGATATGATGCATGCTTCTCCCTCCAGATACTTGTTAAAAAAACAAAAAGCTGTAAAGCTGG
The DNA here is from genome assembly GCA_037952835.1 of Lithobates septentrionalis. Lineage (NCBI taxonomy): Eukaryota > Metazoa > Chordata > Amphibia > Anura > Ranidae > Lithobates > Lithobates septentrionalis. Next base: position 1,358,961 of record JBBDGP010001218.1, read on the forward strand.
AAGACAATATCACAACGCGGCTTATTTAGATTTGAGGGCTTATCTAAAATAAAGCAATTAATTCTTACCAAGATTGTCTAACTGCTACTTGTTACATTTTGGAGTGATGTTTAGAATCCTTAAACAGGTGACGAAGTGATGTTCTATAAAGGCTTACATGGATGACATGGGTGATGAGTTTGCTTCTAGTGTCAGCTGAAAGATGACCAGTCACTAGACAAGGATGGACCTCAATAAAACAACGTGGTCCGGTAACATATGCTCTTAGCAATCACTGGAAGCATTCCAAGAGCTCCGGGGGTTCCAGCTTATGTATAGTTCAATAAGAAAAATTCAAAAAAGAAGAAAACATCACAGCCTTTCCAAGAATAGCTAATTTATTTAGCTATCATGGATCCAACATTTGACAATATTTTGGGGAAAGTTAGCTCTTTTTCAGACGCCTAATACAATGAGCAATGCATTACTCCTACATACTTCCTTCATGACTCCATTAGTGGTGGGAACATACCTGGATCCAACCAAAGGTAAATTGGGTAAAGAAGCAATACCCATGTACACAAGCGTCACAGAACACACCATGACATCAAAAAAAGAACTCCCTGTGTATACTTCTTCAGGGGAACTTCCCATGCTTTATAACTGCATTTCTTTGTAAAGAAGTTATATCTCACACTCAAAATACTGAGGGTAATCCCCAACAATCATAAATAAAGCCAGCTGTTTTAAAACTTTGAAAGTAATAGCTACATTACAAAAAGCATTTAAAAGGAAAAGTACTCATTGAATCCAACGGGTTTATGTGTACCTAATTTACAGATCCAGTACATCTCTTTACAGTTTAGCAATAGTGTGGTAGGATTTACCCCTTCCTGTATTAGACTTGTTCTAGCACCATCCATCTTATGTGGTTTACTTGAAGGCAACAATGAAAAAAATTACATTTTACACCCCCTCCAAGTAACTTCTAACGGCTATGATGTACTCCCCGTTTAATTTACCTGATATTATGGACAATGTTGGTAACCAGGAGGGGGGGGGGGGGGAATTGGCACCTAGGGTCATTACACAGAAGGAGATTTTCCAAAACTTGCCTATAGAACTCCAATTCCAAAAAAGTTGGGACGCTGTGTAAAATCTACATAAAAACAGAATGCAATGATTTGCGATTCTCATAAACCCAGATTTTATTAACAATAGGAAATAGAAAACACATCAAATGTTTAAACTGAGAAAACGTACTATTTTAAGAAAAAAATAAGGTCATTTTGAAATTGATGGTGGCAACATCTTTTAAAAAAAATAGGACAGGGGGACACAAAAAGCTGGCAAAGTACAACCCCAATTCTGAAAAAGTTGGGACAGGGTCAGGTTTACTTTGGTGTATCATTCCCTCTTCTTTTAACAACACTGTAAACATCTGGGAACTGAGAAGACCAGTTCCTGGAGTTTTGGGAGAGGAGGGTGGTCCCATTCTTGCCTGAGCATATGCTGATCTAAAACCTGGATATATCTTTCACCACTGGTGGTGCCTTTCCAGATGTGCAAGCTGCCCATTCCATATACACTAATGCACCCCATACCATCAGAGGTGCAGGCTTTTGAACTGCGATCTGATAACAAGCCATAAGGTCCCTTTCATCTTTAGTCTGGAGGATGTGGCACCCATGGTTGCCAAAAAATGTCAAATTTTGATTCGTCTGACCACAGAATAGTTTTCCACTTTGCAATAAACCATTTTAAATGAGCTTTGGCCCAGAGAAGAGGACAGAGTTTCTGGATCATGTCCAGATATGACTTCCCCACCAGTGTCATTAGTACAGTGACAGTATATTTTTTAGCACTGATCACTGTATTAGTGTCACTGGTTCCCAAAAAGTGTCAGATTGCCCGCTATACTATCACAGTCCCGCTGATCACCGCCATTACTAGTAAAAAATAAAAATAAATAAAAGTTCCAGTATATATACCAAAGTTTGCAGATGCTATCAATGCAAACCAAACAATATACGCTTATTGGGGGTTTTTTTTACCAAAAATATGTAGCAGAATAGATATTGGCCTAAATTTAAGATCTTTTTTTTGTTCACAGCACAAAAAACAAACTCAGTGGTGATCAAATACCACCAAAAGAAAGCACTATTTGTGTGAAAAAAATTATATAAATTTAATTTGGGTACAGTGCTGCATGACCGCACAATTGTCAATTAAAGTAACACATTGGCAAAAAATGGCCTGTTTCAAAACACGCCTTGAAAGAAATATGTAGGTGGCCATCGCAGACCCCTCCTTGTGAAAATTCTGTCAGGACATAATGTTTGCATGATTACATCCAAGTTTTGGAGGGTTTATTGGAATCAAAGAGCATACATTAGCCAATTTGCACAGAGCACCTGTTTTAAATCACTGATATATGGCTATTAATTTTAATAAACTGTCTAATGTGGATGGATGTGCATATATAGACCTTCCTTGCTTGGATTTTGCTTCTTCAGTTGGGCAAAGCTGTGGTGGATGTCGACAAAATTAACTTAAGGTAGCAGTTTACTTTCTGCATGTGCTAGGCTGTAATTCCCAAGTCTAAGCTTCAAAACATGGATTCACATAGATGAGCAGTATTTTGACTTTCCCGATAATGTCACTGCAGCATGTTTGTTTCAGGTATGTGCCTTAGAGATATAGAAGCCAGGCACAATCCGCATTTTAAGAAAGATGCCAGCAACTGCAGTCCCAGTATTTCTCCAATGACATGTTTGAGCGGTGTTGACCACTTGTAACCAGGGCTTTTTTTCAGGGGGAACGTGGGGGAAACAAGGTCCGGCACCTCTAGCACTGAATGTATGTAATGACAAGGGGTGCTGGGGTGTCCTGGAGGGTCAACTGATGCTAGCTGCTGGGGGATCTATTGTTCCTGGAGATTTATTTTTCCATGGTGGTCTATTGTTGCTGGGGATGCCTATTATTAATGCTGGTGGGTGATCCAATGTTGCTGGGAAGGGGGAGGGGACTTATGTTGCTGGGGGGTCAAGTGTTGCTGTAAGAGTTCTACTGTTGAGGGGGGGTCTATTGTTGCTGGCTGCTGGAGGATCTGTTGTTGCTTGAGGACATCTATATTTGTGTGGTAGTCTATTGTTGCTGGTGGGAGATATAATGTTGCTGCTTGGGCTTATTTGGCTGAGGAGGTCATATGTTGCTGGAAGGGATCTACTGTTGCTGGGGGGATCTATTGTTGCTGGGGGGGTAAATTGCTGCTGGCTGCGGAGGATTTACTTTACTGCTTTTTTTATTTTTGTTAACAAATCCCTTCCAAATTATTTATCACCACAAAATGATACTTGGTTCTTTATTCTTTAAAAGGGGTGGTACAGGGAGGTGGGTAGGAGGTGGAACCAAGGGGTGGTGCTCGGAGGTGGGTAGGGGCAGAGACAAGAAGAGACTGAAGGGAGGAGTTCCTGTACCTATTTTCTCAGAAAAAAAGCACTGCTTGTAATGCAATAGGCTACTTACTGGCTGAACATGCTGAAGACTACTACACTTACTAGGATGCTGAGTCAGTAGGACATACATAAACATGTTAAACCTGCTCTGATACACTTGATTCAATGATCAAACAGGATTAAGCTGTGTAGGACTAAGAAGTGCTTCCTATCATGAGGCAATCAATATCAATCAGAGAGATTTTGAAAAACTTCTGGACAACGAAGGCCAATGATGTTAACCCATCCACACATCCATCACTTCAGGCTTCGGTATTTAGCTTTTTTGGGGGTTTGCCACAGGCCCTAGCACTACAGGACGTGACAAAATGACTCTATTGTCATTTATATAAGACATCTGCCAATCTATGGCTAGCTTATTCAATGTAGCCACTGGCCATCCCTGAGACTGCCTTCTCTCCAAACCCATTACAAAGGGTGTCAGCTAACATACACGGTTGTCAGCTAGAACACCTACAGTGGCTGACATTGTTCATGGTTTCTAAACTAAAAGCAAAATTCCAGTCAATTTTCTTTAGCTTTGAATAGAGCTTCAAAAGATTGAAAAATCTGTCAGCTTTTTACTTCTGTTTGTGACCCCGTTGAAACGTTTTCCATTTACTTGCTGCCTCTATGACACCAGGACAAGAAATAGGGGGGCGTACCCCCCTCTCTGACATCTCCTCCTTAGTTCCCCCAGCATCCTGCATCCTTCTTCATTAAATACCAGAGCCCCCTCACCTAACTCCCCACGATTGCTGTTCCTCGTTCCCCTTCACAATACAACAAATTTTGGCTTCAATTTATGCCAAAATTCGATTTTATTGGATTTCTTTAAAAACAGAAAGAAGAAAATGTTTTTTTTTTCCAAATTTCCCCTATTTTTGCGCTTATATCGCAAAAAATAAAAAACGGAGTCATGAATAAATACCACCAAAAGAAATGTCTATTTGTGCGAACAAAATGATAAAAATTTCATTTGGGTACAGCGTAGCATGACCGCGCAATTGTCACTGAAAGTGCGAGAGCGCTGAAAGCTGAAAATTGGTCTGGGAAGGAAGGGGGCTAAAGTGCCCAGTAATGAGGTGGTTAAAGGGATAAATCAGAGGATTTCATTAAAAACAAAAAGTGCATGTAAGGGCAAAATGAAGAAAAAAAAAAGCAGACAGGTTCAAGAAATACATAATAATAATAAAACAAGAGAAAAACAACCACTGAAATATTTCTGTAAATTAAATAATGCAGCTCTGAACACGAATATGTTGACTAAAGCACTGTGCTCTGTAACCATATCTGTAATGCAGAGACGTCTCCCTATGGCAGATGCTTAGAAAGCTTCACTGACCAAGTCTTTATTACTGTGAACTCATTTTCCACACCAATACACAATACCCAATGAGATCTATCATTTAAAATGGCAGTGACAGAAAAGGCAGCGGAAAATTACGGTCAATGCAAATAGCTTCAGTATAGGTGATATATTTTTAGATACTTTTAAATTACTTTTGTCAACTCTTACCATGCAGAGAACACAGATCATTGCTTACATGATGGAAACTAGGATAAAGCAATTACCATGGAGGAAATTAATTGCTTTTAAAACAAATTAAAGTGGACCTATCAATAAACTTTACACTTTGCATAACTCAATAGGGTGCAATAGCATTACTAAATCACATTATTATTTGTAGTAAAAAGTACTAAATTAAAAGAGAAAAAAAAGCTGTTCCCTGGCTCTGAATCAAGATCACATGGTATTTGTTTACCAGGAGAATTGTGGGTATCTGGAGTGATTAAAGCAGGGGTCTCAAACTGGCGGCCTTCCAGCTGTTGCAGAACTACAAGTCCCACCATGCAATGCCTCATGGGAATTGTAGTCCTGCAACAGCTGGAGGGCCACCGGTTTGAGACCCCGGGATTAAAGACTGTAGCCAGTCTATTCATTTCAGTGAGACAGACGCTGGTCTAGAGGACTTGTGGGAACACAGATCAGCAGGGCACAAAGTTGTGAAGTCCTACTAAAGAATGATGCAGAGCCTGCACACTAAATATGACTTCTCATGTACATAATTCTAAATGTATTTTACACCATCTTTTCTTATAGTGTCCATACTTCCTCATCATGTTTTTGCATAGCAAATCTTAAAAATCTTTATAAAATTCAAGAACTTTAGGCTTTAAGCTTAGGTTCACATTTGAGCATTATGGGAAACACTCACAAATTGCATCCACAACACAAGAAAACATGCATCCTTTTCGCAGGAGCGCAGTGGGTGGCAATAATTCTCAATGGAATATTGTGGAGAATAGGAGACTACGAATAGATGACTGAATCCAGGCCACAACCCAATAATCAAAAGAAAAACAATAGCAGAATGCCCTGTGGATTTTGCGGGCTAGGGATATAGTCAGGTAAGAAAGTAGAAAACGTAGATAGAAAAATTACATTTTTTTTTTTATTAATGAACAATATTATACATAGTAAATATTAAAACCAAATAACAGTGGTCATATGGTAAGCAGTATACATCTAAATGCTGAATCAGAAGGTTGGTCTTGGGGTGATAGACCAGACATTCACATAGAGATTCAGAAATACCGACATGTTTCGGAAAATAATTCCTTCTTCAGGGGCTCATTTTGTGCAGGCTGTAGTGCCTGACAGCAAAGAATAGTGAAAGTATGTTAATGTTTAATAATTGAATTTTTAACATTTTTTGACCACTATAATGTACCCATAAGCAATTATATATTCATACAAAGTGAATTATAGTTCTAACATACTTTCACTATTCCTTGCTCTCAGGCAGTACAGTCTGCACTAAATGAACATTTTTATGCATGCACTAAATGAACACTTTAAGAAGGAATTATTTTCCAAAACATTTTGTAATTTTTCTATCTACGTTTTCTACTTTCCTACCCGACTATATCCCTAGCCCGCAAAATCCCTGGGGCATTCCGCTATTGTTTGTCAATAATTCTCAATGGCACACCAATGCACCTGGCTAACACATGCCAAAATGCATGGTAACACAGTACAACGCAATTTGGTGTGGAGCAATTTTTTTTATTTTTTAAAAAGGGTGCAAATTGTAGGGCAGCCCTTTAAAATGAATGGGCTACCCTAAACGGGACATGAAAATTTGCCCAAACACGTGTGACCATTGCAACTATAAATTCATAATGCTGAACTCATTGATAAGCAAATATTATATATTCTTCCAGATCTGTGCATTATTCCAGCGTGAAACTTTGCCTCTCTGTAGAAACTTCCTGTAAGAAAGACCAGTCACTGCTGCTCGCTCTCCTAGTGCAGGGTGACTGGTCTTGTTTCCATTCCCCAAAAGGCATTTGGTGTTTACAAAGTGGATTTATCCTTTGTTGCTATTGAGAAATATATTCAAATGAAAGTTCAGCTTTAAGGCTGGGTTCACATTGGTGCGCTGTGCCACATCACATGTGATTCACATCGTACTGCTGTGCAAATCACATGCGATGTCTGTGCGATGCAAGTTTAGCCATACAGATTGTATGGCTGAATTTGCATCGCATTCGGACCAAAGACGTGCAAGCAGGGCTGGTGCAAGGATTTTTGACACCCTAGGCGAAACCTAATTTTGCCGCACCCTCATTGGCTCCGCCCCTGACTCCACCCCCCTTGTCCTACCCATGTATACAGTGGAGGTGGTGGGGGTGGAGGTTTTTTCAGCACCTCTCTGCCCACACCTGTGCCTCTGGACTTGGCCTAAAGACAAATAGTGGCAGCACCAGCTCGCAGGTATATGGACAGGCTAGGGTAGTATGTGGACAGGCTAGGGTAGAGAGATGGGGGGGAGGTGGGAAGAGAGAGAAGGGGGGGGTGAGAGAAGGGGGGGTGAGAAGGTGGGGTGAGAGAAGGGGGGGTGAGAGAAAGGGGGGTGAGAGAAAGGGGGGAGAGAGAGACGAGAGGGGGTGGGGGGTTAAGATAGAGAGGGGGGCTGAGAAAGAGAGAAGGGGGATGAGAGAGAACTTCACAACTCTGAAGAGTATCTGAAGAAAAGGCAGTGCTGTCAACTAGGGAAATAGAATGCTAAATAAGAGTAATAATAACAATGAAAACATATGAGGGGGCTCGATATAACACATAAGATAGGAAGAGGATAGTACACAATTCATTTTACAATGCTTTAATAAATGCTTCCAGTAAGAACCATTATCATACAGACAAGACAATGAGGGCAGTGGGAGGCTTCATCTGATGTCAAACTCCCGTTGAGGAGGAAGTAGGGGTATGGCTTATCTTCGCTGTGTGCGTCTATGAACACACACAGCCCACATCAAGAGGGTGATTGCACGGGTACCCTATTAGCACACAGCTTGCTAAGGGGGCGGAAGAAGGGAGGGACCTACAAAGAGGAGGTAAGGGACCACTCTATGCAATATCATTCAATTATCGCAACACCAAAAATTTACTTTACTATCACTTTAAACATGCTGCAAGCACAGAAAATAATATCCCAAGAATATAGTGCCTCTGTCTATATGACGTGACAACATCGCACCTCCATCTCCAGAACCCATCCTTGTGCACAAGCAGAGAGCACAGAAAGTTATTAGCATACAACCTTTCTAGCAAAATCAACAGGTACACGTATTATTATTATATTAATATTATATATAGTATTTATATAGTGCCAACAAGTTACACAGTGATATAATATATATATTGTACATTCACATCAGTCCCTGCTCTCATGGAGCTTACAATCTAAGGTCCCTAACTTACATTCATACATACACATACTAGGGCCAGTTTACACAGGGGCCAATTAACCTACCAGCATGTCTTTTGGAGCATTGCAGGAAACCAGAGTATCCAGGGGAAACCCACACAGGCACAGGAAGAACATGCAAACCCCAGGTAGGTTGTCCTGTAGTATTTGAACCAACAACCAAAAAGTCCATTGATAAAATTGACATACACTTTAACCCAGGTGGTTCAGGGGATACACATTTGGCTAAAGGATAGATATCTGAGTGTGGTTGATAATTAGGTTCATTAGGAACAGAGACCAGTCACTAACAGTTGCGGCTGGTGCTCAATAACTCGGAAGGGGCGGCAAACCAACACCACCCCCCGAGGAGACGGACATAAAAGCGGAGAATGTGGGGAACATCCCCCCGGCATGGGAGACGGACAGCCTCCTCACCTTAGGAGGCAGATGTCTTGCCCAGGATGACTCCGATCTCCCCTCCTCCTCCCTCCCCTGTCCTGGATGGCTGAGCCGGATGCTGGATGGTGAGACATCCCTGGAGTCTGACTGTGGCGGCTCGGTCGGGCTTCCCCTGCTTCTCCCCCGGCCGTGCGTCTCCTCCCCCCTTGGCCAATAAGATCGCTTCTCCTTTCGGCCACGACCCGCTTCCTGATTGGCTGGGAGGAGAATCAGTGTGAGAATAGCGAATATTCATTCGCTACTTTCACACAACTGGGTGGGCTTGGAGCATAGTGCTCTGCTCCCCAAGCCCACCCTTTTTTGAAGCCTATTAGAGCCTCTGGCTCTAATCACCTGCTTAAAAAAAAGGGGGGGGGCTGTCACTGGTCACTAGTAATGTACCCCAAGGCTCTGTACTAGGTCCTGCTCTATTTAATCTTCTTATTTTTTACATAACGAAAGGTTTGGTGGGTAAGGTATGTTTTTTGCTGATGACACAAAGAGTGTGCAATAGCCTACCTCCCAACTTTTTGAGATGGAAATGAGGGACACCTATTAGCAAAAGTACGTAGGCATAGGACACACACACTGCTACGCCCCCATAAAAGGAAAATTATACAAAAAAAAATAATAATTTGTTAAACCCACAAGTGCCTTTTTTAACACTAATATTGCTTTATAGGGACTTTTGACATTGACAAATGCAGTAATTAAGGATTTGGATGAAAAGTTTAGCAGTGGGAAACACTTTTTGAAGAATAAATAGTGCATTTTATACACCACTATATAGATCAGACCAAAATGAGGGACAAATGAGGAGGAAACGGGGACAGAGGGACATTGTTCTAAATAAGGTACAGTCCCTTGAAATCAGTACTTACAAATGGAGGGAGACAACAGGAAGTGAGAGGAAATTTACCCCTGTGAAGGGAAATTCACTTCTGTAATGGTTATCATGGGAAAAAGATGTCTCCACTGAAGCTTTATCACCAATCCTTGTTTCAACGACAACCCAAAATTTTCAAAATCCAATTGTCATAGGTACAGAAATGCCTTGTAACACCCCTGTAACATTTGTTTTTCTGTCTATGCCCCTGTTCAGAAGATTTCCTCACTTTTGCCTTGTTTCCACTGAGCGGATCGGTTCGGTACGGTACGCTATTTTGAGTGTTTCCATTATGAAAGCGGCCCATACAACCGAACCGCACCATTCTGGGTCCTGCTTCAGATGTGGGGCCATAGAAAATGGTACGGTTAGGTTAGGGCGGAGCTACGATACATTCCACTGATTGGCGGACGTGTGACGCCATGCTAGGCATTTTTTCTAAACCCACGTATGGCCCTGGCGTTCCGACTTGCAGTGGAAGCGCTCATCTGAATAGGCCGTACCATTCTAGGCCTTCTAAACTGTACCGACCCAAACCGATCCGCTCAGTGGAAACGAGGTAAAAGTGAGGTGAAATCTTCTGAACAAGGGCACAGACAGCAAAACAAATGTTACAGGGGTGTTAACCCTTCCCTATGCCATCCAAAAAAAAACGTAAAAATTATTTTTTTGGCTGGAGCTACACTTAAAAAAATGTACCTGTTCCAACTTATGAACAAATTTGACTTAAGAGAAAACCTACAGTCCCTATCTTGTTTGTAACCCGGGGACTGCCTGTATACAGAATCATACATCCACAATTGATCCAGAGGAAGGCAAAAAAGCCTATATGAAAAATAGTTCAACTTGCTCCAGGAAAGGGAAAAGAATTCTTTCTCAATCCCCCAGAAGGCGATTGGATATTCTGTATATTAACAATCTCTTGTGTTTTTACCTATAAATGTTAATAGCCAGGAATATTTATAACTTTTTTGAAATGCGTTTTTCTGGATTTTCTTGTTGTTATTCTGTCTCTCACTGGTAAATAAACCTACCATTAAAATTATAGACTGATCATTTCTTTGTCAGTGGGCAAACGTACAAAATCAGCAGGGGATCAAATACTTTTTTCCCTCACTGTATCTACTTTAAAGTCATCACAGAGGATAAAGGGACAGTAAAAGCTGTGAAAAATGCGGAATAGGCTACCTCAAGAACTAATGCCGGCCAGCTCAGTAGATTGTTTAAAAAAAAAAGGATGGATGCATTCCTAAAAGCACAAAATTGATTTGCATTTTAATTTGTGAAATAAGCATTTGACCCCTTCATAAAGCATGACTTAGTACTTGGTGGCAAAACCCTTCTTGGCAATCACACAGCTCAGATGTTTCTTGTAGTTGGCCACCAGGTTTGCACACATCTCAGGAGAGAGTTTGTCTCATTCCTCTTTGAAGATCCTCTCCAAGTTATTAAGGTTTCGAGGTTGACGTTTGGCAACTCAAACATTCAGCTCCCTTCACATATTTTCTATGGGATTAAAGTCTGGAGACTGGCTAGACCACTCCAGGACCTTAATGTGCTTCTTCTTGAACCACTCTTTGTTGCCTTGGCCATGTGTTTTGGGTCATTGTCATGCTGGAATACCCATGCATGACCCATTTTCAATGCCCTGGCTGAGGGAAGGAGGTTCTCACCCAAGATTTGACAGTACATGGCCCCGTACATCGTCCCTTTGATGCAGTGAAGTTGTCCTGCCTGCTTAGCAGAAAAACACCTCCAAAGCATAATGTTTTCACCTCCATGTTTGATGGTGGGGATGGTGGTCTTGGGGTCATAGGCAGCATTCCTCCTCCTTCAAACGCGGCGAATTGAGTTGATGCCAAAGAGCTCGATTTTGGTCTCATCTGACCCCAACACTTTCACCCAGTTCTCCTCTGAATCATTCAGATGTTCGTTAGCAAACTTCAGATGGGCCTGTACATGTGCTTTCTTAAGCAGGGGGACCTTGCGAGCACTACAGAATTTCAGTCCCTCACGGCGTATTGTGTTACCAATCGTTTTCTAGGTGACTATGGTCCCAGCTGCCTTGAGATCACTGACAAGATTCTCCTGTGTAGTTCTGGGCCGATTCCTCACCGTTCTCATTGAAACTCCATGAGGTGAGATCTTGCATAGAGCCCCAGACTGAGGGAGATTGACAGTTATTTTGTGTTTCTTCCATCAACTGTTGTCACCCTCTCACCAAGCTGCTTGGCGATGGTCTTGTAGCCCATTCCAGCCTTGTATAGGTCTACAATCTTGTCCCTGACATCCTTGGACAGCTCTTTGGTCTTGGCCATGGTGGAGAGATTGGAATCAATTGCTTCCTATGACAGGTGTCTTTTATACAGGTAACAAGTTGAGATTAGGAGCACTCCCTTTAACCACTAGCCGACCTGCTGCCGTCATTATACTGTGGCAGGTTGGCTCTCCTGGGCTAATAGCCGTAGCTGTACGTCAGCCCTTTAAATAGGCCCTGTTAAATTGTCCCTGTTGAAGACCCCTAGGTCGAAACGCGTCGGGTACATATACCACTCTCCTTGTTGCCCATTTGTTTTTATGCATCGTGATCACGTTTTTTACTTGTTTATGGTTGTTTTTGTCAATAAAAACACCCCTTTTTTATCTGCACCATGTGGAGGCATATTCATTTTGTTTTCACATTCACCGCATGAGGCCCAGTACCTCCAACCGCTCCTTTTGGTGACCTTTTGGAAACTCCCGATTCACGCTTGGACGGTTCGGTGTGAGGACCCATCCGGTTGCTGTCGGAGATCCATACAGGCCACAACCCAAGGGATTGGCGATTCCAGATCTCCCATTCCACGTCATTGGTGACAAACTGCGCATGCGATTCCCTGTCGCTGACACGGGAATCCACGGGATCCGGTAAGAGGCTTTTTTGCATTTTCTCTGAATGACCCATCCTGTTGGGAAGTCGTTTTAAGATACCAGGTGACTTCTGACAACCATCAAATCACCACCACCCCTTGGAGTACCTACACCTCCTGTGCAGTTGGACATTCACATCCATCTATGGACGTTTTTGTTTTAACGCACCTGTGGTTAATTATTTATTTCAGCACTGTTTTACTATTATAAACACATATGTTCATTTGTACATGCGCTGCATTTTTCCATATACTAGCCCTTTAAATAGACTTAAACAAAATATAGGTGTCTTGCGAGCCACAGATGGACTAATGCCTCTAAGGAGTAAACTATTTAAGAGCACTGAACCACGTTTCATTGCGTGTAAATAGATATAAAATAGTAAATGTGCCCGCGCTAGTATAGTGTCACATATAAAATATATAAAAAAAATATTTTCACATATAAAACACATATAATGTGATAAATAAAACCATACAGGTAAAATATAATGCAAATAACTATAAATGATAAACCACCAAGTGCATATAAAGGTGCAATCGTGGTAATAACTAATAAAAGTGCAACGTGCCGAAATATAAATATCAAAACACTTTCCAGTGACAAATGAGTGTATATCGCAATTATTAAATACAAATCACAAAAAACGTGAATAAATAGTGTCCATAAAATGAGTATACATCATGCTTCTTCTGATGGGTGTATAAATCACAACACGTGAAAACTGTGCTCTCCCGTGACACCCCACATGTGCTTGCGCTCACCTTCAGTCGTGTGACACAGTAATTAAACGGTGTCAAAATAAGCATTGGGGCCACTGCTAGGCTCACTCAGGATACAATGATGCAAAGACACTCCTCTCAGGTGAAACTGCTAGGCTCACTCAGGTTACAATGATGCAAAAACACTCCTCTCAGGTAAAACCAAGATCCAAAATCATAGAAGAAACAAACAGAGGGACTCCATAGTGCAATATAGCCAGGACATTTATTAAAAGAATAAAGCCCTCCAAGAGGGTACTCACATTAGATGGGTGCTAGAGTGCACCAGACTGTACAGGTAAAATAATAAGCAGCTGATCGTATGGCGTGCGGTATGGCATGTGCAATCCTCCTCCTCTGCTGACAGCTCCGTCCTACCCCTCCCCGACGCGTATTCGGCACAGGGGTTTCGTGCCTTCCTCTGGGGGATAACGTTATCCCCCAGAGGAAGGCACGAAACCCCTGTGCCGAATACGCGTCGGGGAGGGGTAGGACGGAGCTGTCAGCAGAGGAGGAGGATTGCACATGCCATACCGCACGCCATACGATCAGCTGCTTATTATTTTACCTGTACAGTCTGGTGCACTCTAGCACCCATCTAATGTGAGTACCCTCTTGGAGGGCTTTATTCTTTTAATAAATGTCCTGGCTATATTGCACTATGGAGTCCCTCTGTTTGTTTCTTCTATGATTTTGGATCTTGGTTTTACCTGAGAGGAGTGTTTTTGCATCATTGTAACCTGAGTGAGCCTAGCAGTTTCACCTGAGAGGAGTGTCTTTGCATCATTGTATCCTGAGTGAGCCTAGCAGTGGCCCCAATGCTTATTTTGACACCGTTTAATTACTGTGTCACACGACTGAAGGTGAGCGCAAGCACATGTGGGGTGTCACGGGAGAGCACAGTTTTCACGTGTTGTGATTTATACACCCATCAGAAGAAGCATGATGTATACTCATTTTATGGACACTATTTATTCACGTTTTTTGTGATTTGTATTTAATAATTGCGATATACACTCATTTGTCACTGGAAAGTGTATGGATATTTATATTTCAGCACGTTGCACTTTTATTAGTTATTACCACGATTGCACCTTTATATGCACTTGGTGGTTTATCATTTATAGTTATTTGCATTATATTTTACCTGTATGGTTTTATTTATCACATTATATGTGTTTTATATGTGAAAATATTTTTTTTATATATTATATATTTTATATGTGACACTATACTAGCGCGGGCACATTTACTATTTTATACCTTTAAATAGACTTAGGCGCTCGCTGCGTGATGTAGGAGCTGATGCACGTGCCCAGCGGCCGTGATGTCCACCAGCCACCTGCGATCGCTCCTGAGAGAGAGAGAATGGGGGATCTGTCAATGTAAACAGACAGATCCCCCGTTCTGTTAGGGAGAGGTAAGACATCTGCTGTTTCTAGTGATTAGAAACAGCAATCTCTCTCTACTCCCAGTCACTACACTGCTCCCACAGTTAGAAACACATCACTAGGATACACTTAACCCCTTGATCGCCTCCTAGTGTTAACCCCTTCCCTGCCAGTGACATTTATACAGTAATCAGTGGCTATTTTGGCTCTGATCGCTGTATAAAAGTCAATGGTCCCAAAAAAGTGTCAAAAGTGTCCGATCTGTCCGCCGCAATGTCGCAGTCCTGCTAGTCACCATTACTAGTAAAAAAAATAATAAAAATGTCATAAATCTATCCGCTATGTTGTAGACGCTATGACTTTTGTGCAAACCAATCAATATGCGCTTATTGCGATTTTTTTACCAAAAATATGTAGAACAATACATATTGGCCTAAACTGATGAAGAAATTATTTTTGGGGGGGGATATTTATTATAGCAAACATTTTAAAATATATTTTTCCAAATTCTCGCTTTTTTTTGTTTATAGCGCAAAGAATATAAACCACAGAGGTGATCAAATACCAAAAGAAAGCTCTATTTGTGGGCAAAAAAGGAAGTCAATTTTGTTTGGGTACAGCGTCGCATAACCGTGCTGTATCGCAAAAAATGGCCTGGTCATTAAGGGGGCAAATCCTTCCGGGGCTGAAGAGGTTAAGAGAGTGCACCTATTCTCAGCTTGTTACCTGTATAGAAGACACCTAGGAGCCAGAAATCTTGCTGATTGATAGGGAATCAAAAACTTATTTCACTCATTAAAATGCAAATCAATTAATAACTTTTTTGAAATGGGTTTTTCTGGATATTTGTGTTGTTATTCTGTCTCTCACTGTTAAAATAAACCTACCATTAAAATTATAGACTGATCATTTCTTTGTCAGTGGGCAAACATACAAAATCAGCAGGGGATCAAATGATTTTTTTTCCCTCACTGTAACTCCACACCAAGTTCATTATATAGACCACTGGTGTATTTATACATGATGATAATACCCCCCTTAGTAGCCTCTTCTCAAAAGAGAATAAGTTCAGTTCAGCTAATCTTTCCTCATAGACAGGCAACAGTGTGCATTCAGGGCAACTCACCCACACCCCCCTCAAACTAGGATGACTGACTGCTTCTGCAGAGCCTCCCCATAGACTTACATGGGTTGCCTGCACACAGCACCTGGATGCTCAAACCGCATAAACAAATTTGCGGTCTACGGGTCTCAGCGCCCAAGTGAATGAGGCCTAATTATTTAAATTCAGCACAGCTGTGCATGGCTCTGCCTACACAGCCATATCATTCAGCTGTGGGATTGTTTCCACCAAATTACTACAAGCCCCACCTGCCACCATAGTAGAGGGACTGTGCAGAACGGCATCAATCCCTTCTTTCTCCTGTAATCGTGCAGCATTTCCTCCAGCCTCAGAGCAATCACTCTGTATAGACTGAGCTGGCTCAAGGCAGCATTAAAGGAGCCTATGAATTGTACCCGCAATGCCCTGATAACAACTGCAATGCTCTGCAGGCTTCAATGCAAAACATTAGTAAATGTACATTGGTCATGAACCATTTTTCGGTTATCAGTGCTGTGATAATCTGGCTGACAATTACTCAGTCATGCAATTGTGTAGCAAAATGAATTTTATATCATTTGGAGACGGGTAGAGCTTTCTTTTGGTGGTACTGTATAACCACTTCTGGACCAAAATGTATAAATATATGCAAAGGGTAAAGGGGGGGGGGGGGGGGGGGTAGACGCTAACACAGTGTTTCTGAAACTGTGTGCCACGTGCAATTTGTGTCCTGAGGCACATCTTTTTGGTGTGCTGCAAGACAAAAAAGTTTGAGAAACACTGCGCTAACATGTACAGGCAGGAGGGGAGTTCCTCTTAAAAATCTGTGGCCATACCTGGGACAGGAATTTAAAATGGATTTCATTTAACTTGGAAGAACACTGGCACCAGATCCCTGAACAGGTGAGTCTGCAGGGGGTGTGCCAGTATAGCAGCTGGAGCTACTATTTTTTATTTTAAGGGCTGATTTCCATTTGGCCGTTTTCGAAAGTAGAAGTCATCAGCCTATGTAAACCCATCTCTGCTTTTTGTTTTGGCTTGTGACTTTGACAAAGCGCATGCGCGCACAAAACATGGCAACAGCACAGCTTGCGTTCCAGAAGCTGACCACAGACTTCCCTTCCTCTGTCTCCGGCACAGCACTGATGTCACTCCAGGCGCGTTGGTTGCTCTTGGCTCTGCTCGCCTCCTCCCCTTCCCCAGCCTCCCCTTCCCCAGTTATGGTGTCACCACCGAGTGGTCTGACCCGCTGAGCAATGTGATTTGGCCACATCCAGGCAACCTCACACCTTCCCAGTCCAGACATACACAGCCCTCTATCCTCCCGCTCCTAGCGGCTTTATCCATCTTGGACCTGGCTATGACCATCTTCTATAGCCTCTGGGCTCCTTGGGACCGGAATTCCATCCTTTTCAACATGGGCACTGGTGCACCCCATGTGATACCAGCGAGCCCCCCGAATGTGTGTTCACCCCTCTTCCCCATCTGAGGTCACCTGTGGTAACGTTGAACATTTATATGTCCAATACATCATTGTTTTTATACCTGTTTCCCAGCTGATTTTTAGAATAAACATTGTTGGATCATCATTCCATGGTTACAGGTACCTGTTTTTATGACTACTACACTTTGGATCTTACTCATAGAGCGCTGCTTATAATCCTTTTTGTTTGTTGCACATCAGCATGAGTTTGATCATTATGAACCACTGACTGTTTACATCACAGCTACAGCCAATCATACATGACCCTACAGTCCTTTGTAGCGTCTCAGGATATTTTTTGTTTCTTGTGATGGTCTTATACCTTTCCAAAGCAATCTGGCAAATAATGGTCAATACGCACTTGGTCTTGCAGCTCTTAGTGGGTTAGGGTTATACAAAGCAGATTTCTATTCCTATCTTTGGCAACATGGGGAAGATTTAACCTTACTTCATGTTACAGGAACAGGGCGTCACAGGTACAGGAAGTGATGGGAATTCTCATTGCTACAGCTACAAAAGCACACTTATTTCGAACCCTAGGCTGGCGTGCAACATCTGTCAGGTTTTTAGGGCTTTGAGTCTTTTGTGGAATGATCACCCTCTAGTTTATTGCCCTGGTATCAACAAGACAGGAAGTGAGGGAAAATCTTTGCAATGAGGGAGACAGCAATAAAAAAAAAAAAAAAAGTCCAGACTCTTACCCATTCCATTTAAAAGTGAAAAAATAAATTTGGTTAGAAGTTGCGCTCTAATGTGCCCTTTAAAGATCACCCTCCTATAACGATATAAGGAACATACTAATCTTTCACCCCAGGATTGGAATTCATCTCCTGTCTTTAACTAAATGTCAGAGCATGTTGGAATCACCTCTTCTGAGAGAGGATCAGCTAATGACACATCACTCTCCAAAGTCACTTTTTCCAAGATGACAGAGTTTATGCACAACCTTGTCCATTCATAGATGCATTCTGACTTCAAACTACTAAATTTATGACAGTATGGGCTTTCCAATCCCCCTTGACCCAATCCGTGCCCATTAGGTGAACACTTTACTGAACACCATATTATAATTTCAGAACTGCTATTCTAAATTTGTAAAACTGTAGCACTATACTGGCTATCTACCTCCTCTCCAGTGTCTGACAAATGGCTGGCACTCGTTAAATTTCACCCTACCTCATAAAAAATTGTGTATTCCCACAGAGGACATCCCACTAAATTTGATAAACTTTGGTCCTTCTGGACATAAGGTATAACCCTAGGCTTCCGTTACTATGATCTGTACGCACATTTCTATTTCTTTTGCTCAACTCCACCCTCTCCATCAACTTTGCATTTACATTTCAATCCAGGGAGCTAGATAGATGACAATACTGCACTGTAACCTTAAAGTGGAAGTCCAGTCTATTCCTAACTAAGCTTAAACCTGCTCCCACCCCTTTCTAAACCCTATTCTTTCTACTGTGTGATAGGAAGATGCTTAATACTTACCTAGTCTAAGAGGCATCCTCTCCGGTCACATGATCAGCTGTCAGCGGCAGATTCGGTATAGGGGAAGGACAGCTGATAACGGATGCCCTATAGTAAGCCTATGGGTGATGTCATCTGTTGGCGATCTCTCTTCTTCACCGAAGCCGCCCGCTGGGGAGATCATGTGATCAGACCAACAGCTCTCAGAATAGGCAAGTATACACATCTTCCTTTCACAGGGTAGACAGAATGGGGTTTAGATAGGGGTGGGAGCAGGTTTAAGCTTAGTTAGGAATAGGCTGGACTTTCACTTTTAACATTGTCATCAACCCTGCTAAGTTCTCTTCATTAATTAAGGACCGCCTGGAATATGGACATTAGGAAAGGGGGAGAAGCTCTGTAGTCCTAACACACTTCCTGTCCTAGAGTGACAATGTTGCTCCTCTATACCTCCACGTATGACAGGTAAGTGAGTAACTGGCAGGATCACCAGTTGAAAATAAAGCCTGAAAAAAAAATGAATGCAGCCACTGCAAACTAGTAAGCTGCAATACATGACATTCTCGGGTTTAAATAGAATTTAAGAGTCAGTGGGAGCCCTGTTGTGTCAATGCATATCTCAGCACTGCTTCATAATGGTTAATATCTGAGACTCAGAAGAAACGTTTTTTCCTGTTTCTGGACAATTACGTCATGTGGTCATTTAACATGAAGACCATGCTTTTTTTTTTTGCTTTTTTTTTTTTTATTACAGGGAAAGCATTACGAATCAAAAAAACAGAAATTATAAATAAAGCCTGCCACTAAACACCTGCGTTCTAAAGCCTTGGAATACAGGAACTGATGAGGGTACATATTCATTCTACTTAGGAAGGTAATGTAAAAATCAATTGCAATATGGGTAGACATGCTTGGCCAGCTCCTGAAACAGATTTCCTAATGCCCTTGTTCTAAGACTTGCTAGGTAAGTAATTAAGGCTGAACATGCACTGAGAAGTTTTGTCTCCTGCTGAAGTAACGGAAATCAAAATGAAGAGAAAAGATCCTAGGTGTATTCTTACTGCAGCGAGACACCCTGATCAGGTAGGCTGCATTCCCTATGTCTCAAGACTTAATTTTCAGTTTAAAGTGGCAAACTCTGCTGAGAACGATCATCTAAAACTGACAACCAGAATTTGAAAGTACAACTACAGCCTATTCTGTGAATAAACTTTTCACTGCATTTCCATTGTCAGTATCTTTGTGAAGTCTGAACTTCTGCACATAGTCACCCCTTTTGCCCTGAATATTTTGTAGCTAAACCAGGGGGGAAAAAAAACTTGACTCCCATTATGCAATAAAATCTCTACTCCATGCACAAAGTATAGACCAGGGGTCCAAACTTTCTAAAGAAAGGGCCAGTTTACTGCACTTCAGGTTTCAGAGGGGCTGGACTGGGGCCCAAGGAAGTAGAAAATGCCCCAACATCATTGGGAATAAACTATGCCTCGGGCTTGGTGGTTAGATGATGGATCTATGGTGTGGTCTTGCCCTTGAATTCAGGCCTTCTGGAGGGAGGTGGTCACTGACATAAACAGTCTTTGAGAGGTAAGGATCTCTCTGGACCCTTTAATTCTTTTGCTGGGTATAACTGCCAACCTACGGGCCTCCACACATCAAAAGCCATTTGTATTTTACACAACATACTATGCTGGAAAGACGATTCTTTTAAAGTGGAAACTTGCTGAGCCTCCCACGGTGATGGATTGGAGATCAATGGTTAATGCAGTACTCCCCCTCTACCGTCTTACTTACATGGGGCGTAATTGCCCCACGAAGTTTGACAAAATTTGGTCATCTTGGGTTGAGGACAGGAGCCTTAACTTGGAGGTTTAAAGGTTGGACCTGGCCTTTAGGGAACAGATTTTAATGGGTTAATTATCTACGACTGTGTTGGCATCAGTGAGAGGAACAATGCCCCATCATTGGTATCAGGAGGAGGAATAGTGCCATGTTGCTGGTATAAGTGGGAGGAATAATGCCATGTTGTTGGTATCAGTGGGAGGAATAGTGACCCATCATTGGTATCAGTGGGAGGAATAGTAACACATCATTGGTATCAGTGGGAGGAATAGTGTGCCATCGTTGGCATCAGTAAGAGAAACAATGCCCCATCACTGGTATCAGTGGGAGGAATAGTGACCCATCATTGGTATCAGTGGGAGGAATAGTGTCCCATAATTGGCATCAATAAGAGAAACAATGCCCCATCACTGGTATCAGGAGGAGGAATTGTGCCATGTTGCTGGTATAAGTGGGAGGAATAATGCCATGTTGTTGGTATCAGTGGGAGGAATAGTGACCCATCATTGGTATCAGTGGGAGGAATAGTAACACATCATTGGTATCAGTGGGAGGAATAGTGTGCCATCGTTGGCATCAGTAAGAGAAACAATGCCCCATCACTGGTATCAGTGGGAGGAATAGTGACCCATCATTGGTATCAGTGGGAGGAATAGTGTCCCATAATTGGCATCAGTAAGAGGAACAATGCCCCATCACTGGTATCAGGAGGAGGAATTGTGCCATGTTGCTGGTATCAGTGGGAGGAATAATGCCATGTTGTTGATATCAATGGGAGGAATAGTGACCCATCATTGGTATCAGTGGGAGGAATAGTGTCCCATCATTGGTATGAGAGGGAAGAATAGTGCCATGTTTCTGGTATCAGGGGGAGAAAGAGAGACCCTCTGTTGGTGTCAGGGGGAGGAAAGTGTACCATTGTTGGTGCCAGTGGGAGGAAATTTGCCCTACTGTTGGCATCAGTGGAAAGAATGGTGCCTCATCATAGTTGTCAATGGGAGGAATAGTGCCTTTTATCAGTTGAAGGATAAGTGCCCCAAGGGCTGGATAAAGGAAAACAAATGGCCATATCTGGCCTGCAAGCCGCAGTTTGGAGACCACTGATATAGGCAATCAATATGTGAGAGTATAACAAATAGTTTTTCAATATCAGCTGCTCTCTCATTAGAATGAAAGGAGGTAAACGTGTTGTATTTAGTGATTTCAAAATAACATTTAACATTTTAAAATAATGTCCTGATTTTTATTTAGCCTGAAGTTTTCTCTAATTAATTGAAGAGGTACTCAAGCAAGCTAGAAAAGTTCAGCCAACAGTAACAACCTCTTATCTCAGATTAATAGCATCACAAGTGAAAACAGGACTGTAATTAGGTGGCCACTGTAGCCATTTTTTTTTATAAGGGAATATGTAAGCTCTTCTCAAGAGGGAATGCAGGGCAATGCACAGGGCAGAATGGCCAACAAACAGTGATGAGTCTATATATGCATTGCACTGTGGTGCTTAAATGTGAATATGCCTTGATTGGTGAATTGTCAGTCTTGCTTTTCAGATAGTTGCTATTTTTCACCTGATACTACAACATTTTAAATATAGCTCTCTGCACACCCTCAAGATTGTTTTTTTGTAATATATTACAATATAAAAAGAATACTATCAAAAATCAACCTCATAAAAACAGATGATATTTGAAATGTTACAATAATCAGATAATAGGCCCATCGTCCATGATTTAATACGGATAGGGCTTATTTGCGGTTGGGATATAGGAAAGGGGGGAGGTAAAAAAAGAGGCGGCTGGGATGTATTTTGATCTCCCAGTTAAAGTGGTTCTAAAGGCAGAAGGTTTTTTTTACCTTAATGAATTAAGATAAAAAACCTTCTGTGTTCAGCTTACCCCCCAGCCCCCCCCCCCCCTTTACTTACCTGAGCCTGATCGTGATCCAGCACTGAGACCGAGAGCAGTGGCTCTCTCCTCTCTCTCCCTCCTCACCGGGCATGGAGGCAGCAGCGGGAGCCATTTGCTCCTGCTGCTGTCAATCACAGCCTGCGAGAAGGGATCAGGGGGTGGGCTGAACGTGTTGGGTGTGTCAATGGACAAATGGAGCCTGGCTCCGGATCAAGCCCACATGAGTGCCCCCATAGCAAGTGGGTTGCTATGGGGGCACTCAGAAGGAGGGAGGAGCCAAGAACGCTGGCATGGGACCCCAGAAGAGGATTGGGGGTGCTTTTTGCACAGAGCTGGTAAGTATAACCTGTTTGTTAATAAAATAAAAATTATGTTACAAAGCTGCAAAGGCAGCGGGATGGGCAAATATTATACCAAGTGTATAGGGCCTCACCACAGCATTGCACATGGTAGTGCAGTGGTACATGATTTACAAGATTAAAACAGGTGCCGAGGTGGCCACATATCATTCTCAGCGCCAGTCAAATGCTTCTGAAAGGACGGTCTGTCACATGTGTAAACTTAGCCTTTAAGTGACTGTCACATTGACAAACAAAAGTGCAGACATGTATAAAGTACAGAAACCAAACAAAAAAGAGGCTTCTGCAGATACCTGCAGCAGTTTTCTGCCAATACCCCCTTTCCCCACCAAATACTAAACAAGACAGTATAAACACACAGTAATCAGATCATTAAGATTAAGGTGTATGTAGGCTCCCATATTTATTTTTCAGTATAGCAGGGATCATGTCACACTATTAGGGTACTTTCACACTGGGGCGAGGGTCCATTGGTGGGAAAGCGCCGCTAAAACTTTAAAAGTTTTAGCGGCTCTTTACCGTCGTTTTAGCGGCGCTTTTCGGGCGCTAGCGGGGCACTTTTAACCCCCGGGGTCTTAATCTTTATGTGAATCTAAATCAAAGTTCTTTGCTGGAGATCCTGCCAGTAATAGTACCACCTGTTGCAGGTTGACAACCCTAAGCCACTGCCTCACAATTGTCAGCAGCATTGTCAGCCTGCATTGCATGCTCCTATGTTGGGCATTTGGGCGATTTAATCAGATCTCCAGGTAAGAAACTTTGCAGAAGAGGAAAACTGTACACAGTAAGGCATGATGCCAAACATACTAAAACATTTGATTTTGGGTTTAAATAAACTTTAAGCTGATTTAAAAAGAAAAATGTAGGGCTGGTTCAGACTGTTGCGGTCAATTGCTTTAATATGCATTATGTTAAAGTGATACTAAAGTTTAGGATTTTTTTGTCTTAAAAATAACAAACATGTTATACTTACCTGCTCTGTGCAGTGGTTTTGCATAGAGCAGCCCAGGTCCTCCTCTTCTCGGGTCCCTCTTCGGCATTCCTGGCCCCTCCCTCCTGTTGAGTGCCCCCACAGCAAGCAGCTTGCTATGGGGGCACCCGAGCCGAGCTGCAGCTCCGTGTGTCCATTCAGACAAGGAGCTGCAGCCCAGACCCGCCCCCTCTCTCTTCTCATTGGCTCACTGACGTTGATTGATAGCAACAGGAACCAATGGCGCTTCTCTGCCGTCTCAGCTAATGAGGAGGGAAAGTCCCGGACAACAGAGTCTCTCATGCAGCATCGCTGGATCGAGATGGGGTTCAGGTAAGTATGAGGGGGGCTGCTGCACACAGACTGCATTAAGATAAAAAAACCTTCTGCCTTTACAACCACTTTAAAGAAGCCTATTCATTATAAATAGGCTGCCATAACACTGCAAAAAGACCAAAAAATTTACAACTTTTTTTGGGAGCATCGTGAAGCACTGCCATGCATTTTCTTTGGCTACTACCACTTAGCATTGGGTTGACATTCATAATGAATGGCGTTGCACCAGCACACACTGCTTTACTGCAACACACAAGTCTGAACGGGTCCTCAAGAACAACCCCCTTCTACATCATCTGCATCAGTAAACCGTCACCACTGCACAGTGCTTCATCCATCAGTTCCACTTCCTTTCATTACAGTGAGATGCATGCGCTGAGCTATAGTTGTGGACCAGTCACAGCATAGACTGCCAAGAAAATGCTACAGATTAAGGAATTTCATACCTTGCTTTTAACAACTAAACTCAAACCAAAAAAATGTATTATTTACAAGAACTGTAAAGTTTTAAAAGATATTTAAAAGTAACACTTCTACAATGCCAAGTTATTATTATAATTTGTGCTTTTTCATTGCCCTTTCCTAGCAAGAATTCTCTTCTTGCCAGCACAACCACCTTAATTGCTGGAAGTCATGGCTTTACCTCTGATTTCTCACTTTTGACTTTCACGGGAGCTTGTGCTTGGTTTTGTCTCTGTTGGCGAGCTTCTTCCAACTGAGCTCGAAGTTTTGAAGCCAATGTCTGAAAGACCAAAACATTATTTTTAAAAAGTTAGAAAATAAAGTAAAAGCACTTCAAATAAGATTCTCTGCAAACTGACGTAACAGTTAGACCTCAAGCAGAATTAACACTAAAAGCCCAAAAGCATCCCATACAAGCCTCTATTTTTCCAAATATATATTTCCCAGTGAGTGTATCTCAGCAGCTACTGCTATAGGTTATTTTTGCTGGATTTTCTCTTTACTTCTCATTTTATAAAAGGTAGGCGTGTTCAATCTGTTTTATTTCAACCACAATTCTAATGAGCTGAAAAATGAAATCCAGGCCAATGCTCCTACAGGTGTATTCGGATGCGTCCTATAGAAATATAATGTGTTTAATCCTTCTCACTAAAAATGCATTGGGCTGAGGATATGGTATTAAAGGTCTTCCTCTTTCCATCTAAATGCAGACATGTTGTACAAGTGATAGCTTTCAAATTCAGCTGTCACTAACAGCCAGTGCTGGGACAAGGCCATTTGGTGCCCAGGGCGAAGATGGCAAACTGCGCCCCCCCCCCCCCATTTTTAATAAAGAATCAATGTTGTTTGGCTAAGCATGGCAGAGTATAGCCGAGCATGGCTGAGCATGGCTGGGTATCACCGAGTATTGCAGAGTATGGCTGGGTATGGCGGGGTATCGCAGAGTATGGCTGAGCATGGCTGGGTATGGCGGGGTATTGCAGAGTATGGCTGGGTATGGCGGGGTATCGCAGAGTATGGCTGAGCATGGCTGGGTATGGCGGGGTATTGCAGAGTATGGCGGGGTATTGCAGAGTATGGCGGGGTATCGCAGAGTATGGCGGGGTATCGCAGAGTATGGCGGGGTATCGCAGAGTATGGATGGGTATGGCAGAGTATGGATGGGTATGGCAGAGTATTGTGGGGTATTGCACAGTATTGTGGGGTATTGCAGAGTATTGCACAGTATTGCGGGGTATTGCAGAGTATTGCACAGTATTGCGGGGTATTGCAGAGTATTGTACAGTATTGTGGGGTATTGCAGAGTATTGCACAGTATTGTGGGGTATTGCAGAGTATTGCACAGTATTGTGGGGTATTGCAGAGTATTGCACAGTATTGTGGGGTATTGCAGAGTATTGCACAGTATTGTGGGGTATTGCAGAGTATTGCACAGTATTGTGGGGTATTGCAGAGTATTGCACAGTATTGTGGGGTATTGCAGAGTATTGCACAGTGTTGTGGGCTATGGGCCAGTGGTTAACCTCGCCTCAGCCTCCTCCCCTCCCCCAATCCAGCCATTTAATAATCTGTTTTTTTAGTACTTTTACACAAGTTCAGTCAGAACACTGGCACACACTGCAATCTAAATTCTACCTTAGCTTCCTTCCAGTCTCCAGAATCCAGCGGCAGCTACACTAGTAGAGACAGCCAGCCAGGCAGCAGCTCCTCGGCTCCTCGAGGTAACAGCGCGCCGACTCTGACACAGCTCCCTGCACTCCTCTGCGTCCTCCCTCGCCTCCGGCCGTGAGTGACGTCACGGCGCTGGCAGGGACTACGGGACTCCTCCGTAGGGGAGTAAACTGTCTGTGACACAGAGAAGTTGTGCTGAGGTCCGGAATTTAGGGATCATGCAGGAGGCAGAGCGCAATTATACAGTGCCGCTGGGCGCTGACATTATGAAACGTAGGTCACTTTCACAAATACACTGGCGGTGGGGGGCGGTGGCCGTGGCTGCAGGCTGCGCCCCCCCCCCCATTGCAAATGGTACCGCCCAGGGCACGTGCCCCTTCCGCCCCTGCCTTGTACCGGCCCTGCTAACAGCATAGGTACGTACTAATTATTGTTAAACAGAGTGGTACCTGATCATATCACAATCAGCTATGACTGATATGCAGCCTTTTTTTGATAAAAATAAACCTTCAGTCTGCAGATATCACTGCAACATAAAAGGTGGCAGTGCACATCTTTACAATACTGTAATTGTCAGATATAAATACAGTATGTAAAAAAAAAAAAAAAACACCCACACACACACACACACACACACACACTATATTACCTAAAGTATTGGGACGCCTGCCTTTACAAGCACATGAACTTTAATGGCATCCCAGTCTTCGTCCATTGGGTTCAATATTGAGTTAGCCCACCCTTTGCAGCTATAACAGCTTCAACTCTTCTGGGAAGGCTGTCCACAAGGTTTAGGAGTGTCTCTATGGGAATGTTTGACCATTCTTCCAGAAGTGCATTTTTGAGGTCAGGCACTGATGTGGACAAGAAGGCCTGGCTAGCAGTCTCCGCTGTAATTCATCCCAAAGGTGTTCTATCGGGTTGAGGTCAGGACTCTGTGAAGGTTAGTCAAGTTCCTCCACCCCAAACTTGCTCATCCATGTCTTTATGGACCTTGCTTTGTGCGCTGGTCCTCAGTCATGATGGAACAGGAAGGGGTCATCTCCAAACTGTTCCCACAAGATTGGGAGCATTAAATTGTTCAAAATGTCTTGGTATGCCGACGCCTTAGGAGTTCCCTTCACTGGAACTAAGGGTCCAACCCAACCCCTGAAAAACAACCCCACACCCTAATCCCCCCTCCACCAAATGATGTGGACCGGTGCAAAAAGCAAGGTCCATAAAGACATGGATGAGCGAGTTTGGGGTGGAGGAACTTGACTGGCATGCAATGTATGTCTGAAGATGCCATATGACCACCCCTAGGCATGAGACCTAAAGTAACAGCTGATCACATGACCTAATCTGTCCCATTCTGTATCCCTTGTGTTTTAACTCCACCAAAAGCTTTTGAGCTGTAGTTAAATGAGGTGTTACATCAATGACCAAAAAAAAGTCAATTGTCAATGTTATATTAAAATAAATTATTTTTAAAACAATGAGAAGTAATGTCTTCCTATTTTATTTATTGTTAATTTGTCATTTCTGGTCGGAAATTCACATTCATTCCCCAGCAGCCATTTAAAAAGAATTTGGTTTCTAATTTAGATACATTATTGTTTTATGTAAAAAGCAGCATTATGTAAATTTGTAGTTGAAGTAAGCAACCAATCACCATGCACCTAATTGATAAGCAGCAACAAACAGCAAACATTTACTCATTACTGCCAAGTACGCCATATAATTAAACTATTAATTTTGCCGTTATGTAGGCAAGCGATAGTGTGTGTTATTAGTTTACAATGCACCCTGGAGAGATTTTATGATTGTAGAAAATAACAAAATTAATAAAAGTGCAGAGAAGCAGGACAAATAATGTCCTTGCTTCCCAGCATCGGCACTTTGTTTACTTTTATACTTACTCTCTTAATTGAGTTAAGATGCAAGTCTTTGTTGGATGCAAGGTGGGACCAGAAGCCACGATAGTCCTTGCCCACTTTGTGTGCTGAATACCAAGCTTGGGAACTAAACTCTCTGATGGTGTCATAATGAACTGTACTGACCTAGCGGGAGGGCATACCTTGCCTTTCCCATCCCAGATAAATAACTACAATTTTGGGTGAATTCTCACATCAAAGTATACCTACATAAGATTGAGGTTTGCATTCTCAGTGGATGCCAGAAAGTTTGGTTACTAACTAGGTTTCTGTATGTGTCGCAGGTTCTTTGTGCTGCTCGCTAAATCAATGGAATCTACCAATCAATCTACTTTCTACCCAAAAAGGAGCTCTGTAACCACCTCCTGAATAGCTTATTTAGTTGAATAGATAGTCAGGGAATGGTAATTCTGAAAGGAGGTTTAAAAAAGTTCTAGGCTTTACCATTGATGTGCGTGCCACGTGTACGCACAATGCCTGGGATTGTACCAGCATTAGATCACAGCCAAAATGCACAGAGGCAATCAGAGTGGTCCTGTGCATCATGATCTCTGTGATCACCAATTACAGCAAACACAAATGCCTGTGTTTACATTGGTCAGCCTTACCCTTTTTCTCACAACGGAGGAAGCACAGGATGGAGGATTTTAGCATGATCGAAAAAGAGGATAAGGAAGGTATCGGCAATAATCATTTAAAGGAGCTACTATTCGCACAAGGTTAGGGTATTGACCCTCAATGATTGTGAGTTTTTTTTTGGGAAGTTTTAAAGTGCCACTGACCACCAATAATGGGTGATGGTTGGGGATTTATCCCCAGTTCCCCAGAGCACCAGCCTATAATACCCCTTCATTACCAGGCCATTTTCAAGTTTTCAATGCTTTGGTAGT
Source organism: Lithobates septentrionalis (assembly GCA_037952835.1). Lineage (NCBI taxonomy): Eukaryota > Metazoa > Chordata > Amphibia > Anura > Ranidae > Lithobates > Lithobates septentrionalis. The sequence continues at coordinate 1,387,988 of JBBDGP010001218.1, forward strand.
TTGACAATAATTCAGTCATGCAACACTGTATCCAAACTAATTGTACTTTATTTTAGAGCCTGTTATGTAATAACCACTGTGATTTGTATTTTTAGATTATAAAAGATGAAAAAAATATTTTTTGCATTTAGGAAAGAACCCAGGCCTTTCTTAAAACAACTCTACTGAGCTGGCCAGAACCAGATCTTGAGGGAGTCTATAGCGTTATCCTGCCACCTGATGAATGGACACTGGCCCAACTAAGAAATTAATCCCCACCTAGACATACCACCTCTCAACTCAGCTAAGCCTCAGTTCTGTGGGAAGAACACAAGTAAGAGGGGAGGAGTCTCGGAGTCTGGTCATGTATTCTAGGGAAAAAAAATACACAGGTAAAAAAAAAAATATTTCTAAAAATTGTACATCACAGGACTCAGAGTACCTCATAAAGTTCAGAGTACCTTCGATCCCTGTGCTGCGGCCGGTGGTCCCTTCTGCCATGGACTTCTACAGCCCTCACAGCTCCTCCTGCTCATCCCTTCCTTTGCTGGTTTGGGTCTTTCAACTAGCAGCTGCGTGCACAGCATGTAGGACTTTTAATTGCCTTTTCATTAAAGCATGATTTTAACTGGATTTCCTTGTCTCCTGTGGATCCTGGGCTCTGGTTAGTGCATCTACTCCACGCAGTCAATTCCACAGACTGTTTTCATAGGACCTCCATGGAGTGCCTTGAATGTGTGTTTTTGTATACTGTCTTTACCACTATCCCGGTGGTCACTCTAAGGCAGCCCAGACAAGTCCACATACCAGGCTTTGCACCTTTGTCTGGCTGCTGATATGGATCCACATTGTGATACTGCAGTATAGCGCCTTACATTCTTTTATAAAATGGACCACATGAACATGACTACTTGGGACACCCCGAAGCAAAGGAATAGGAAACACAGCAACAAGGCCAACATGCTCAAAACCTCAAAAATAGAACAGGGGGGAACCAAACTACAAAGCTTGCAAGACCTTCCATACAAATCTGGCATTTGCAGAGGCATGAATATCTATATAAAACTTAGTAAATGTGTGTAAAGAAAACCAGGTAGCAGTCTTATAAACATGAACAACAGAAGCTCAATGCTGAGAAGCCAAGGAAGCGCTGACACTCCTAGTGGTATAGGCGGAACAATCCATGTAACAACTTGGAGGTAAACCACAGCATTAGGCAGATGCATTTAGGATCACCAGAATCCCCTCCACCTTTATCATGCACATCAGATGAGGAAGAATCTGAAGTGGGGGAAAGATCAGAAAAAATTGGTCCCAGCACAGAACCCTGTGGGACCCCACTACCCACCCCTGACCATTCCGAGTATTCCTCATTTATCACCACCCTCTGAACTCACTTTTGTAGCCAGTTTTCAAAATCCATGTACTCACCCTATGGTCCATGCCAACGGACCTTATTTTTTATTTTGTACAGTAAACGTTTATGGGGAACTGTGTCAAATGCTTCTGCAAAATCCAGATACACAACTTCTAGGGGCCTTCCTTTATCTAGATGGCAACTCACCTCCTTATAGAAGGTTAATAGATTGGTTTGGCAAGAACGATTCTTCATGAACCCATGCTGATTACTGCTAAGGATACTCTTTTCATTACTAAAATCTTGTATATAGTCCCTTATCATCCCCTCCAAGAGCTTGCATACTATTGATGTTAGGCTAACTGGCCTGTAATTCCCAGGAATGTATATTTTGGGCCCTTTTTAAATATTGGTGCTACATTGGCTTTTCTCCAATCCGCTGGTACCATTTCAGTCAGTAGACTGAGTAAAAATTAGGAACAAAGGTCTAGCAATTACTTGACACTGCAGTTTTGGTTACTAAAGCCCCCCTGATTCCCTCGTGAAGACTGAGGAGAAGAATAAATTCAATACCTTCGCCATCTCCCCATCCTTTGTAACCAGATGTCCTTCCTCATTCTTTATAGGGCCAATATGGTCTGTCCTCACTTTTTTACTGTTTATATACTTAAAGAATTTCTTGGGATTTTTTTTTGCTCTCCCCCGCTATGTGTCTAATTGCACCATTACATTTCTTGTTGCATTCTTTATAAAGTTTGAATGCTAATGATGATCCCTCAACCTTATATTTTCTTGAATGTCTTCTCTTTTGCTTTTATATGCATTTTTTCATTGGCATTAAGCCATCCAGGACTTTTGTTCGCTCTTTTAAATTTATTACCCAATGGGATGCACCGGCTAATGCCCTTATTTAATATGCTCTTAAAGCGAAGCCATCTCTCCTCCGTGTTCTTTGTTCCTAAGATTTTATCCCAATTTATATCTTCTAGCAAGGTTCGTAGTTTAGGGAAGTTGGCTCTTTTGAAATTTAGTGTCTTTGTATTTCCCTTATGTTTCCCATTTGTGTAATTGATACTGAAGCCAATTGACCTGTGGTCGCTGTTTCCTAAATTTCCCCGTATTTCCACATCCGTAATCAGGTACGTATTGTTGGTAATCAGTAGATCTAGTAACACTTTATTTCTAGTTGGTGCGTCAACTATCTGACCCATGAAATTGTCCTGCAAGACATTTAGTAACGGGCAAGCCTCAGAAGAATGCGTGGTTCCCTCCGCCCAGTGTATGTCTGGATAATTAAAATCCCCCATTATGATAACACTTCCCATCCTTGCTGCTAATTCAAATTGAGATAGAAGGTCCGCCTCCCCCTCCTCACTCAGGTTAGAGGGCCTATAGCATACTCCCAGTATTATTTTCCCCTTAGATTCATCCCTTTGGTGCTTTACCCATAAGGATTCCACCTCCTCCCTAGCTCCCTTAGTGATGTCATCTCTCACATTCACTTGTACATTATTCTTGATATACAGGCATACCCCTCCCTCTCCCCCTTTTTTACCCTCTCTATCTCTGCGATAAAGGGTATACCCTTGAATGGTTGCCAGCCAATCATGAGAGCTGTTGAACCAAGCCTCTGAAATTCCCGTACCCAGGAAATTCCCACAAAATCCAAATCCTCCTCATACAACAGTATCTCTAGTTCACCCATCTTGTCTGCCAGGCTCCTGGCATTGGTGAACATGCAACGTAGTTTAGACCGGTTGCATATGATCCTCTTATTGGGTGTTCCGAGATTGAAACTAGGACCTGTTACTATACTTACCTTGGGTTAATGTACTTTAGTCAACCTACCACTAATGCCCCCAATACTACCCTCTGGACTAAGTACTGCAATGACGATCTCTACCTCTGGACCCTCTCCCCCTTGCCTAGTTCAAAAACCCCTTTAACTTTTTGGCAATCTTTACTCTCAGCACATCTGCACCATTTAGGTGCAGTCCGTCCCTTCTATAGTACTGGTGACCGACTGAGAAGTTGGCCCAGTCCTCCAGGAACCCAAACCCCTCCTTACTACACCAGCTCCTCAGCCACTTGTTTACTTCCCTAATCTCCCTCTGCCTTTCTGGTGTGACTCAATGTACCGGTAGTATTCCTGAGAATACTACCTTGGAGGTCCATTTCCTCAATTTAGCTCCCAAGTCCCTAAAATCGTTCTTTAGGACACTCCATCTGCCTCTGACTTTGTCATTAGTGCCAACATGCACCATGACAGCTGGGTCTTCCCCAGACCCTCCCAGTAATCTGTCCACCAGATCCGTGATGTGCCGAACCCGAGCATCTGGTAGACGGCATACAGTGCGGCGCTTTAAGTCTTTGTCACAGATTGCCCTTTCTGTCTTTCTAAGAATTGAGTCCCCTACCACCAGAAACTGTCTATCCTTTCCCTTCACTTCCCCCCCACTCTCACTAGAGGAGTTCTTCCCCTGGCAGATAGGAGAGTCCCTCAGCTCCAGCAGTGTTGGTCCCTGACTGGTTTCACCAATGTCACTCAATGGAGCGCACTTATTGGGATGCTCCAGTCCAGGATCGGCCTCCCTGGCACTTCCCCCTCTACCCTTCCTGACTGTCACCCATCTACTCTTTTCTGGTGTCTGCACCTCTTTGTCTCTACCCGCCTCTGTGCTGGCCCCCTGCCGGGACCTGCCAGGTACGTTACCGGCTCTCTTTTAGTATGGAGGATCTTCTCAGTGCTGACAGTTGCTTCCCTAGATTCAGAACCTGGGCTTCCAGGGAAACAATGTGCTTACATTTTGCACAGCAGTATTCGCCCTCGATCAGATAATCAAGGAACGCATACATGCCGCAAGATGTATACCGAGTCGCATCTCCACACCCGCCGGGCATCGTACCTACCAATTTAATGAGAATTGGGATTATACCCTGTCCAAATTACCTTACAACTAGCTTCCTGACACTTCTACTCAACAAGACAATACACAGGTACTAGCAGACCCACATGCACTCTCACTTTTCTCTCATTGTTAAAATAAACCTACCATTAAAATTATAAACGAATCATTTCTTTGTCAGTGGGCAAACGTTCAAAATCAGCAGGGAATCAAATACTTTTTTCCCTCACTATATAAACCCTAATCGGATGACATCTAATTTGCTAAAGAACTGTGTATGAAACAATTTCTTTTTCTTCAATAAAATACTTTGTTGCATCTCAGTTCTGATCTCATGCAGCCTCCTTCAGGGCTCGTTCAAACTTGCTTTTGCCTCTGAAGAGTGAGCCACGTTCAGATCAATATTCACAGAGCATTTGACAGTCATCAGGAAGGTGTTATATCGCCTTCTCCCTGTGGTTGTGGGGTGCTTGCAGAACAGCCCCATTCACTTGAATGGGTTGTGCTCGATGGGCGCTATACCCACTAAAAGCGGAAGTGAACGTAATTCTGCCACAGAATGTGTACATCCCTGGCTAAAGGGAAAGAAGTTAGGGGGGGGAATGCTACAGTGAACAAGCCCTTAGCCACTTTTTGCAAAGGTAACTCTGAAGAGTTTAGCGTTTTTATTTATAATTAAGATTATAGAGGGTTTTTTTTTTTTATTATTGAATGGTGCTACACATTTACACATTTTTTTTATTAGTCACGGATTGACCTTTTAGATGATTGCAGCAGTTTGACTTCAGTTTATTTTTATCACTTTGGCAGCGCGGGAATACAATTTCACTTTTTTTTATTATTACTATGATTTTATGACTGAAAAATCTGTATTTTAGTTTTTTACATTGAAATTACGAACTGTTTTGTACATCAGTGACATGAAATTCAAGTCAACATATGAACAAAATCAAAATACTGTCCTAAGTGCAAATAGTATGAAGGTGCAATCCAGATGTGATCGGTGGACAGATGGATGTAAGATTAAAATCACTGGTGTAATAGTTTTACATCCATCTGTCCACTGATCACATCTGGATTGCACCTTCATACTATTTGCACTTAGGACTTGGCTTCAAAACTTTTATTTATATTTGTATTTTGATTTTGTTTGATTTTATGTTGGGATATTAGCCCAACTTTTTGCTTTTTAACTTTTGTGACTATGTATATATCACATAGTATTGCAGATTTTTCCTGACAGTTAGACCCCTTTCACACTGAGCCGCCCCGGGGGTCAGCGGTAAAGCAGCGCTATTTTTACCGCCGCTTTAACGTCATTTAAGCGGTGCTATTCGGCCGCTAGCGGGGCAGTTTTAGACCCCCCCACTAGCAGTCGCAAAGGGGTTAAATCTGCCCGCAAAACGCAGCTGCAGCGGCGCTTTGCCGGTGGCATGGCGGCGCTGCCCCACTGTTTTCAATAGGCAGGAGCGGTGTAGGAGCGGTGTATTCACCGCTCCTACACCGCTGCAAAGAAGCTGCTGGCAGGACTTTCTGCGACGCCCTGCCAGCACAGCGCCCCAGTGTGAAAGCACTTGGGATTTCACACTGGGTTTGCAGCTGAGACTTTTTTCAGGCGCCATTTTTATAGCGCCTGAAAAACACCTCCAGTGTGAGAGGGGTCTTAGTATAGTGTGCACCTAAGCGCAGTTTACACCTTCTTTTTGCCATATACTCGGTTCACACTATGTACCGCTTGTGAATCGTACAGGAACCACAACGCATTCCTATTCAATTCCCATGTGATTCAGTGTGGTGCAATTTGAGCCCATTTATTTTGAATGGCCTCAAATTTGCACCAAAGCCATTCAGGTATTGATTTTGGAACTACACTGCAACCAGATCGCATGGTGCTTTTATTCAGAGAGCCTGTGTCACTCCTAGAAGCTCTAGTACAGTTTCCATGAATGGCAGATTGGGCATGAAGGGTTTGAGCGGAGCTTGAGATTGGGCATAGTCTAGCTCCATTGATGAAAGCTCCTGCCAGTTGCTTTTTAGCTGTATTAACTCACACTGCACCACAAGATTAATGCGGCTGGAGGAGGGGGGGATAGCGTTGTGTTAGAACACATAAGGATTTCTACTGAAAGTGGAAAATAAGACACATCATACTAACCGTACTTGATGTCCCTTGAGCTGATTTTTCAGTATTTAGTTTTAGATAAACTTAGGCTTTAGGGATAAGGACTCTCTGCTTGTCCTCATGCTCCTGTATATCTGAAGCACTGATCTTTTATTTACTCCTGGTGGCTCTACAGAGTGAAAAAAATAAAAAATAAAGTATGTGCAGCTGGGAGGGGGGGCGCAAAAAAAGAAAATACTATGCTACCATGGGTAGGCAACCTTTCAGAGGTTGAGATCTACCTGGGCAACATGTAGGAAATCAAAGATCCCCGGCAGGAGGGGGGGTTTGGTGTCGTCCTTTAAAAAATAAAAATAAAGAATTAAAAAAAAACACTAAGGGACAGTTCCCACTGCTGCAATGTCAGACATTACATGTGATTCGCACTGCACTGCTGTGCAGATTACATGTGATGTGTGTGCAATGGCTGAATTTGTATCGCATTTAGACCAAACTCGCGCAGGACCCTTTTTTTGGTCTGCACCAGAATTGGATCGCATGGGTGTTCACACCTATGCGATCCCCCTGTCCGACAGTTCACACTGCGATATGCGAACTGATCTGGGGGTGTCATTAACTTTGTATTGACACTCCCAGCGGTTCGAATAAGGCAGTATGAACCACCGGCGGGAGACACGTGATGCGAGAACCGTACTGGATTCACAGAGTTCCCGCATCGCTGCAGTGTGAACCGAGCCATAGTGTGTCACAGTAGTGTCTTCTGCCCCGCTTCAGATCACTCACCCCCACCACAGTAGTATCCTCTGCCATCCCCTCCTCCACAGCGGTGTCCTCTGCCTCCTTTCACATCATATAATATACTATGCCCCCCCCCCCACACACACACACGGTAGTGTCTTCTGACCACCCCCAAACAGTCGTGTCCTGTGCCCACCCCCAAAGCAGTGTCCTCTGCTATTCCTCTCCACTGTAGTGCCCTTTGTCCCCCTATAGCAGTGTCCTCTGCCCCCACCCCTACACACAGTATTGTCCTCTGCCCCTCCCTGTAGTGCCCCCACAGCAGTGACCTCTGACCTCTGCAGCCTCTTACCCCCCCCCACACACATAGTTTCCTCTACCAACCCCCCCCCCCCCCCGGTGTGCCCTCTGCCATCCCATAGCAATGTCCCCTGCACCAAACCCCCCCCAGTAGTGTCCTCTGCCTCCCCCCATAGCAGTTTCCTCTGCAACCCCCCCTCCCCCCCTCACAGTAATGTCCTCTCCTCTGCCCCCCCTGCATAGCACTATCCCCTGTTTCTATCCCCCCAGGAGTGTCCCTTGCCCCTCTATAGCCGCTTCCCCTGTCGCTCCCTACACACAGCTGTAGGTAGCTCTCTCTACATCACAGAGGAGTTGAGAGGCTTCACGATGCTGAATGGAGGGCGGGACCGGGAGCTGCTTTAGTTAACTTTTTATGTTAACAAGCTGATTGGTTGCTAGGACCGACTAGCAACCAATCATCTGCTAGTTAACATGCAAAGGTAACTAAAGCAGCTCCCGGTCCCGCCCTCCATCCAGCATGGCTTTGCCTCTCGCTCCTCTCTGCTAGTGAAGGGAGAGCAACGCAGTCGGAGACAGGGGGAAGTATCGGCACACCACCCTGAACGAGATCTACCTGTCTGCTTCCTGCGATCGACAGGTAGCTCGCGATTGACGGGTTGCTGGCCCCGGGTATACACAAATCATATGTTTTTAAGGGCACAGCAGCTTAGATCTTCAAATTTGTCTGACAATGTCTTCATAATTTGTGGGAGTCAGAAGAAGGCATGGAGTGCCTGTGCCACCTCTATTAGTTCATCATCTTGACAAACACATGGAGTATAGGGAGAAGAGAAGTTTTTTTTGTTTTTACTGTATTTAGAGTGGCTCAGCTATTACCAGGGTTGTTTTATATAATCAGTATAAATGCAAGCAATGCTTAGCAAGAGTTCTGTTTTAAAAAGTACACAATATTGGCCCACAGTGCAAAGATTTTCTAAGTTGAAGACACCTTCCAAAAAAGTCAAACAAAAGTTCCAAAATCACATATAAGATGGAAGCAGCAACTCACCATGTTACCCATTATTTCTGCTTTGACAAGTTTGGCTCCAAGCTTATTCATCTCTTCCTCCGTAAGGATCTGGGCTGGCTGTGATGGTGTATCAGGTCTGCATAAATGAAAAGCATCCAGAATTAATTCTAGTATATAAAAAGTAAGACACATATACTACATTCTACTACATTCAGATATGTGTTGTCCACATGTCTGCATTTAGGAAAATAAGGACCCTGAAACAGGAGAACCTTTGTACCCCCCGGTACAGCGGGACTTTATAGGCAAACAGAAAATTATGTTATGGTAAAAATATTTATTTATTAGAAATTGCTTAAAAAAGCATAAAAGCAAGACAAACTAAACATAAATCTGTACAAAAGTGCTTATGCATGATGCAACAAGATTTTTCCATACTGATTTCTTTACACTTTCACTTATGAATACATGTTTCTCTATAAGCCTGACATGTTTCAGGACGATGTCCCTTCTTCAGAGGCGTATTGAGGAGAGAGAATATGTATATAGAAGTATTCAGTATCCGGTCCTTAGAGAAAAAATGCTGTGCAGAAAATTGTGCAAAAAGCAGACTTGTATATCAATGGAGAGGGGTAATTTGATTAAATGAAAGTAAGTAAATAACCGCCAATTAGCCAATAACGGGCATGGCGGCTTCCACTTGGGTCGAGGAGAGACTCCGCAAAGGCCCCCGAACAGGAGGATGACCCCGCCAGGTCCACAGTGTAGCCTTGCTTAAATTTCAGGTATTTAGGAAAAGGGCTGGAGCGTAGTGGTCACTGACATTTGTGGTTTGGTCAAACCACAAATGTCAGTGACCACTACGCTCCAGCCCTTTGCTGGAGTCTATAAAGTCTCGCTGTACCGGGAGGTACAAAGGTTCTCCTGTTTCAGGGTCCTTATTTTCCTGCATTAATTTGGGATGTTGGCAACATATTGAAGGTGATGCAATTCCCTTCTGTGGTTCATTATACCATATACATGTCTGCATTTATTTCTGGGCCTTTTCCAAGGAACGTTTGATCCTCCATAGCCTCTAATGCAGCCGATGCTCTGGCTAAAAAATTGTCAGGTGGCCCTTTCTGCACTGGCTTAGTCCTCCTGTAGGCATCATTAATATGGATTTACTAATGGATGGACTAAGAACAACAATTGTGGATTGTGATCTGGATTGATAAGAATATCTTTCTACCTTTAATATTTTGGTCACAATAACTGGCTGGGACTATTCATTAATGCTGGCTGTCTCAAGCTGTACTAAATTGTTGGGCTGCATTTCAGTTTCAAGTGCTTGACCACAGGTGGGACGTGGATTTTAATTTTATATGGCTTCTAGACAGAATAGTGGGACTTTTGTGATGCAAATCACAATATATTTTGGATACAACAATGCCATTCAGATGCCGTATCAAATATCAGCTGGTTTCTATGCTGGAAACTCTTGCATTGCACATGAGTTATCACATATAGTGAGGATTTCTTCCTTTTCCCTGTATGACCAATGTGAATGAGTTGGATGTCCATGATTATACTAGTCCACTACGTAAAGATGGTCATGGGGTGATCTACCCATACCTTTCACTGTACATACGAGGAGTGATTAAATCCTGCTGCTGACATGTATGACCTCATTGGTCTGCTGCACAAAGACACCTATGGGGTCATTAAATAATATGATTTATTTTAATTTATTAAGTATTTATATAGTGCTGTCATTTTTGCGCTGTACTTTACACATATATATTGTACATTCACATCAGTCCCTGCCCTCAAGGAACTTACAATCTAAGGTCCCTAACTCACATTCATATACATATTAGGGCCAATTTAGACAGGGGCCAGTTAACCTACCAGCATGTCTTTGGAGTGTGGGAGGAAACCCACCCAGGCACAGGGAGCACTTGCAAACTCAAGGCAGGCAGTGCCATGGCTGGGATTTGACCCAAAAACCCTAGTGCTGCTAGGCTGCAGGGCTAACCACTTAGCCACTGTGCTGCCCATATTTTGGGTTCAATATCTGGCAGTATTGATTTAGACATACAGTGGGGACGGAAAGTATTCAGACCCCCTTAAATTTTTCAATCTTTGTTATATTGCAGCCATTTGCTAAAATCATTTAAGTTCATTTTTTTCCTCATTAATGTACACACAGAACCCCATATTGACAGAAAAACACAGAATTGTTGACATTTTTGCAGATTTATTTAAAAAAAAAAAATGAAATATCACATGGTCGTAAGTATTCAGACCCTTTGCTGTGACACTCATTTATTTAAGCCTTTAAAAAGGCTTTAAAATTGAACTTTAAAACAGTGTGGCGTTTGACCGCCGCTCTCACATCACTTCCAGTATCTTATCCACATCCGGCCACTCCCTACGCGTTACCTCATTTACGTGTTTTAAAGTTCAATTTTAAAGCCTTTTTAATTATTGTTGATGTAAGGGTCCAATTGGTTATACCTAATAAAATAGTTGTTGTTCTCTGACATACTACACTATTGGAGGTCTTTTTTTCTCCCCCCGCCCCCCGTTCTTTGGGAATGTGAGATCATATGAAGATATAGATCCAGAACATCCATATAGATAGGACCCCCTGGTGGTAGCTGTCGGAATAGCGGAAGGAATCCTTTCATAATGATATATGCTGATGATCCAAAGAATTGATGTGAGAGTTCTGTGAGCTTCCCGGATTGTGCATATCTCTCACTTATAAAGATTTGCAGATTACTCAGCCTTTTTATGGGAACATTTTGAAAAGACTGTCAATCAGCAAGGTGTCCTATTAGAAGAAAATTTTCCCACATTATATGGACTTCTTTAACATTTCTGTATGATTCTTATTTATTCCTTATGTCCCCATATTTATTTATTATTTATTAATTGATTTAATTTTTAATTAATTCGGGTTTCATTGATTCATCACTTTTGTAGATATATATTTTATTGCTGTAGCGCAGGATCATTATTGTTTTTATTTATTCTGCTTATGTGTTGTGAACACTACGAGATCCTGCTGCAGACAGATTTGATTGCACCTTAATTGCACTTATTGCACTTTGATTACTCATCACAAATTTTGTGGTGTTTTTTTTTAATATATTTGTATAGTTTGCACGATATTCCTTTTTACTTTATTAGTTATTCCCCAACACTTCACAGTACCGCGAAGGCCTTTTATTTAATAAACGCGGCAAAACGGACGTTTTAAACGTGGGTTACTATCTGTCAAGTTACATCGTTCAGGAGAGGTTGTAAAAATGTCCCGTGTACATTAAGCATAACACTGATAATCAGTGCAATGATCATCAGCGCAGCCCGATCAGAGCCAATCAGTAGTGCCTATCAGTGAAGAAGAAAAATTACTTATTTGCTAAATTTTATAACAGAAACTAAGAAAAACTTTTTTCTTTTTTATTTTCAATGTTTTTTTGTTTCTTTAGCACAGAATAAAAAACCCAGTGGTGAATAAATACCACCAAAAGAAAGCTCTTTAAAAAAAAATGATAACAATTTCATTTGGGTACAGTGTTGTATGACCGCACAGATGTCATTCAAAGTGTGACAGTGCTGAAAGCTGAAAATTGGCCTGGGCAGGAAGGGGGTGAAAGTGCCCGGTATTGAAGTGGTTAAAAGACCAGTTCCATTCTTTTCCATCATACTGGGCATGTCGTTTTCCATTACCCACACCTCCATATTACTAATTTCCCTGCAGACTAATGTGGGCAGACAAAGAGCAGGAAGGAATAAAAAGGGTGTAGGTCCCAGAAGTCACAGGGATCAGGAATGTCAAACACTGGACACACAACATATGACAGTGACAAGGACAAGAATTGCTCTACAAAGAAAAAACATATAATCAACCCATTAAAGAGACTCCATTTGTTAAAACACAAAGCTGCTGAAAGGTATGAAGTGAAGTGGTCATAGCAGCTTGCAGTACCTCCTGCTTCATCTGAATTCTGGGCCATTCTTACAGGCAAAACATTACTACTCCTGATAATACTGACCCATGCCTGCACCTCCCTGCCTCCCGAACAATCCTTTTTGGCTAGTGAGGGAGCCCTATAGGAATGTGGGGGTCAGGAAGGAGTTGACAAGCTCCAACACTACCCAGTAATGGTTGGAGCTTTGCTGGTCAGAACAGCCCTGTATTGTGGTGAAGGAGGTACTGCAGGCTGCTTCAGCTTTGTCTCAAGTTCATACTTTTTATACCCATCCACAACTTTTCGTTTTCTTAGAGAGCCCTACAGACATCCTGATCCTTATACTCATTCCAGGTCAGTAAGCCAAAAAGTACTTAAAGTGGTTGTAAAGGCAGAAGATTTTCTATCTGAATGCATTATATGCATTAAGCTAAAAGGCCTTCTGTGTGCTGCAGCCCCAGCCCCCCTTAACACTTACCTGGACCTCATCTATGTCCACGAGTCCCTCGGCTGTCTGGGACTCCTGATTGGCTGAGACACAGCAGCGGTGCCATTGGCTCCCGCCGCTGTCGAAGTCAGTTAGCCAATCAGGAAATAGAGAGGGCAGGGCCAAACCGCATCTCCGTGTCTGAATGGACACACGGAGCTGCAGCTTGGCTCGGGTGCCCCCATAGCAAGCTGCTTGCTGTGGGGGCACTCGGCAGGAGGTAGGGACCAAGAGCACAGAAGAGGGACCCGAGAAGAGCAGGAACGGGGCTGCCCTGTGCAAATCCACCGCACAGAGCAGGTGAGTATAACATGTTTGTTATTTTATTTTTTTTAAACGAGACTTTACAATGACTTTAAGTCAACGAAGCAGCATAACAGCTAGGAAACCATCGTTTACGAAAATGGATCGGCAGCGAAAGCTTGCGTATTTCTTTGATGGCGGGTTTCCTCTAACACCTAGACAACTAATTGTTTTGCGAGATAAATGTGTAAAATATTCTGCAAGATGAACAATGCTATTAACATGTTTGCTGCTAATGAGTCTGTGTGACTGTCTCCCAGGAGTGTCGGCAGGCAGTACACAGGCTAAATGAGCTCTATTAGTGACAAATTATCAGATTAACTGTTTCACTAAAAAGTAGAGACTTCAATCAGCTTCAGCATCTGACATAAGAAGTCATGTTAGCATCAGTCCTGGCAAGCGATGTAAGGCAGGCCATAGATGATGTGGGTTGCAGGAAAGAATACCACTTGATTCCCCCATCAACACAGTCAGTGATGGGGGAATCCCTCGCACGGGACTATTGTATTCACTCGGCGAGGGGGCACTGAGAGCCGTCCCGGCTGGGAAAACACAGTGATTATTGCTAGCAGCTATAGCCGCTGGCAAAAATCACATGCTAGAAATCAAACATGCTGGTTGTACTCAAGTCAATCGATGGATCGGGTACAATCAGCCTGATCATACATGGATCAAATCTGGCCTGTCCCTGCTGAACCGGCAGAGATTCAAACCATCTATGGCTGGCTTGAGGTGCACATAGTGGAAACAATCAGCAGTGCACCTATAGGCTAATGTCACTGGTACAAGGTAGGGTTGATTTACTAAAGGTAAATGGACTGAGCACTCTGCAAGTGCAGTTGCTTCAGAGGTTAGTAAATGAGGGGGCGCTCTGCTGACTTCCATCATCCAATAATGTAAGAGCAAAAATTATTTTATTTCTTTTTACTTTTCTTGCATGTGATTGGGTATTCTTTGTAAAGTTAAAGTGGTAGATGATAAAAAACTTCTGTGTGCAGCTCCCCCCTCAGCCCCCTAATATTTAACTGAGCCCCATCTCAATCCAGCGATATTGCACAAGAGCCACGAAGTCCGGGGACTCTCCCTTTTCATTGGCTGAGACAGCAGCGGGCGCCATTGGTACGTGCTGCTGTCAATCAAAGTAAGTGAGCCAAGGAGGAGAGAGAGGGGGCGGGACCGAGCCACGACTCCGTGTCTGAATGGACACACAGAGCAATGGCTCGGCTCGGGTGGCCCCATAGCAAGTTGCTTGCTGTGGGTGCACTCGGCAGGAGGAAGGGGCCAGAAGCACCAGTGAGGGACCCAAGAAGAAGAGGACCTGGGCTGCTCTGTGCAAATCCACTGCACAGAGCAGGAAAGTATAACATGTTTGTTATTTTTAAACAAAAAAAGCAAAACTTTAATATCACATGAAGCTTTACCTTATTTACTAAGCTCTAGAGAAATTGCACTTGCTACAAAGCAAACATTTCCATATAAGGAATGGTTCTAACAAATATGTAATTCAGAAAAGGCGACAAGAGACTTTGGAAAGTTTCTTAATTGAGCATTCAAAGCAGTATTCTTCACAACATCACGTATCCTGCTTTCAAACTTCATTATAAAAACTAGCCATAAACCCAACAAAGCACTGCAGAAAGTAATTACACCCTCCAGGAACCCAACGCCAACTTGTCATCCATGCCGTGGGTCCCACCATTCTAGTGCACTTTGCAGAAATGATGACAGAACTGGTCAAACAATGCTGGTCAATAAAATTCAGGTGATTAAGTTCAACGTGTTCGTTTTATGGGAATGTGTTGGCTATGCATTTTACTAGTAATAAGCAAGTTGGTTTTGAAAACCAGTAAAATGCCAAATTGTGAATTATTTCATTCTCTGAATATATGCATGCGCATCCAATTTTCATATATTTGTACAGTTTATTAATTGTGACTTACAATTTAACATTTTCTGAAAGACATAGTACTGTGCAAACGTTTTAGACAGGTGTGAATAAATGCTATAAATTAAGAAAGCTTGTTAACCGCTTCAGATCCGGGCCATTGCCAAATGACGGCAACAGCGCGGATCTAAATTGCCGGGACTACGTCCATTGACGTCGTCCCGTGCACGAGCGGCCTGCGCGCCCCCTGCAGGGCGCGCGCGGCGCGCTCGGTGATCAGCGAGTCTATGAGACTCGCCTGATCACAGATCAGAGTAAGGGGTTGGTCCCGACCCCTTACCACATGATCAGCTGTCAGCCAATGACAGCTGATCATGTGATGTAAACAGAGCCGGTAATCGGCTATTTTTCCTCCTCGCTGCCTACCAGTGCCCACCAGCGTCACCCATCAGTGCCCACAGTGCCATCAATCAGCGCCACCCATCAGTGCCCACAGTGCCACCCATCAGTGCCCACAGTGCCACCCATCAGCACCCACATCAGTGCCACCCATCAGCACCCACATCAGTGCAACCCATCAGCACCCACATCAGTGCAACCTATCTGTGCCCATCAGTGTCACCTACCAGTGCCCATAAGTGCCCATCAGTGCCGCCCATCACTGCCCATCAGTGCCACCCATCAGTGCCGCCCATCAGCGCCCCCCCATCAGTGGTACCTATCCGTGCTACCCATCCGTGCCACCCATCAGTGCCACCCATCTGTGCCAACCATCTGTGCCAACCATCCGTGCCACCCATCCCTGTCGCCCATCCGTGGCCATCAGTGCCGCCTTATCTGTGCCCATCAGT
Organism: Lithobates septentrionalis; assembly: GCA_037952835.1. Taxonomy (NCBI): domain Eukaryota; kingdom Metazoa; phylum Chordata; class Amphibia; order Anura; family Ranidae; genus Lithobates; species Lithobates septentrionalis. The sequence goes on from JBBDGP010001218.1 coordinate 1,403,890, forward strand.
ACCGCCTTATCTGTCCCCATCAGTGCCGCCTTAACTGTGCCTATCAGTGCCGCCTTAACTGTGCCTATCAGTGCCGCCTTATATGTGCCTATCTGTGCCCATCATTGCAGCCTATCAGTGCCCACCAGTGCCGCCTCATCAGCGCATATCAATGAAGGAGAAAAATTACCTGTTTGCAAAATTTTATAACAAACTATTAAACATGATTTTTTTTTTTCAAAAATTTCCATCTTTTTTTGTTTGTTTAGCAAAAAATAAAAATCCCAGCTGTGATTAAATACCACCAGAAGAAAGCTCCATTTGTGGGAAAAAAATGATAAAAATTTCATTTGGGTACAGTGTTGTATGACCGCGCAATTGTCATTCAAAGTGCGACAGTGCTGAAAGCTCAAAATTGGTCTGGGCAGGAGGGGGGTTTAAGTGCCCAGTAAGCAAGTGGTTAATAGTTTATTTTTTAACAATTAACAAAATGGAAAGTAAATGAACTGAAGAAAAATCCAAATCAAATTAACATTTGGTGTGACCTCCCTTTGCCTTCAAACCAGCATCAGTTCTTCTAGGTACACTTGCACACAGTTTTTGAAGCACTCGGCAGGCAGGTAGGTTGTTCCCAACATCTTGGAGAACTAACCACAGATCTATGAATGTAGGCGCCCTTAAATCATTCTGTTCCTTCATGTAATCCCAAACAGACTTGATGATGTTGAGATCATGGCTCTGTGGGGGCCAAGTCATCACTTCCAGGACTCCTTGTTCTTCTTTATGCTAAAGATAGTTCTTAACACTGGCTGTATTTTTGGGGTTATTGTCCTGCTGCAGAATAAATTTGGGGCTAATCACATGCCTCCCTGATGGTATGGCATGATGGATAAGTATCTGCCTGTATTTCTCAGCATTGATCGGGCAACATTGAGGGGATGTCTGACTCGAATCTTAGTACAGGCTTCTAGGAAAACCAATAAGCCAATCATACAAGCAGGAAATTACATATTTAGAGGGGCGCTCTGCACACCATCTGTGTACAGGATGCCTGCAGGTTGTCATATTGCATTTTAAGGAAAATTACACCAGATTGAAAAGCAAAAGGTATTTTTTAATAACATTCAATTAAATTATGACTTGTGTTGCAATTGTATATGCTGTATTTTATTTTATTTTTTTCATTAGCTATTTATTGTTTTTCACGAAAGTGGAGTTACCCTTGATGGGGGAAATTGTATATTTAATATTTCCCTATTATTGTTGGATCACAATAACTAATAATGAATTCTAAACCTGGTAAGGGGCTATACAAGACAAGGATGGTCACTTTAGTTGACTTGAACCAAAAGGAATGTAACTACACACTAACCAATTCCTTAAAGTGGTTGTTAACCCTTTACTACCACTTTAACCTACAGGTAAGCCTATAATAAGGCTTACCTGTAGGTACTGGAAATATCCCCTAAACCTGCATTGATTTAGGAGATATCTACCAAATACGCTTGTGCCGACGTCATCGGCGCATGCGCACTGAAGGAAGGGCATAATTGTGCTGTTCCTAAAGGGTCCATGTCGCGGCCAGAGGCTCCCACGCGCATGTGCGGGAGTGATGTCACATGACTCCGGCCAGTCACAGAGCGGGAGTCCACGGCCCCGGAAGGAAGAGGGGTGAAGATGGATGCAGCCACAAGCGGGGATATTGTGGGCTTCGTTTGCAGGTAAGTGCAACATAATGGGCTAGTATAAATTGCAACGCATACTAGCCCATTATGCTTTAACTTTGCAGGTGAAAAAAGAGGAAGTAAAACCCATCAGGGTTTACTTCCTCTTTAAAAGATCTATATATAGATCTATAGATATAATATTGCTTGCAGCGGGAGTTGACCATTTTCTTACACAAGTTCTTTATAACACACAGCTTGTACTAACGGTCTTGTCTTTAGAGCTTGCAATCATGCATGCATCTGTTGCCACCTGCACCATGTCATGTAAAGGGGGGACCCGTGGCAGAAACAGCATCTTTAGTTAAGTATTCATGTCATCATTTCTTTATCTTTATCTGTTTCCATTATTATTTTTAATAAATGTTATACTTCTATGTATTTGTGTGAGCTCTTTTTGCACATATCGAATACAACCCTAAAAACTTAAACTATCACATGACCATGATACAACAACCCTTTAACATTCAACAAGTAGAGTGGTGCCCCTTGGGTAAGTTTGCACACTAACCGGGTGTTGGTGTAGGCATGCAGACCTGAGAACTCATCTCATCAGGATAATTCTCTAAAGAGGGAAGAAACTATAATGCCGCGTACACACGAGCGAACTTTTCAGCATCAAAGGTCCGACAGTCTTTCAGTCGTGCTTTCGACGGAGTTACGACGGACTTTTGGACGACCGGACTCGCCCACACACGAACGGACAAAATCAGTAGGGGATCAAATGCTTTTTTCCTTCGCTGTATGAATAACATATTTGTTACTTAAAAAAAAAAAAAGAAATTGTCTTTACCAATAAATAGCTCGCTAATATTATTATGTGCTTCCTGGAATTCTGCTTTAAGAGATTCAACAGGAAGTTGGGAACATCTAAAGGTAAACTAGAAATACTCATTTAATAATTCAGTCAGCTCTGTGGAACACTAAAAATGCAGATTTAACAGCCCTATGCAATATATACAATATAAATATATCCAGGCTTTGGATTAGCTGTATTTTAAACCAGGTCACAATGAGCCTGCAGCCATCAACTTTCATAGATTTTCTGTCATAGTTTAGCATAAGCTGCACCAATCCACACTGGTGCATCCTCTGTAACAATGCGGCTTTCTTAAGTTTCATGGATTCCCACACACATCTGTTCTGTCATAGGAAAATCCCCACTGCTGTCATTTGGGAAGCTATGCTTTGCTGGCTTTAAAAGGACTGAGAACAGAAGATAATTCTGATCACATTTTAACTCCACTTTGTTTTTACTTGCAAAGCTTTAAAATGGAACGTGGTTTAAACAAATCATATGGTGCTATTTTCTGTGGACAGTTAAGCATTGGTTGGAAGGCTTGAATTTGGGAATGGTTACATTGGACCAACTGAGGCAAATTATACCATTCATAACACAGTGGCTTAAAATTAACACATTTTTCTTAAATTTTTTTTTAGAGAATTTTGATCATCTGTATATAATATTTAGCCAACGTACACTATATTACCAAGAGTATGAGGAAGGCAACGGCCGAAACGCATTAACATTATTGATCTAGCACTGCTGTTAGTGCCTAATAAAGAATTGTAAGAAGAAGCAATTGTGTTGCCGGCATTTATTGCTATTTTGATGTTCATGGGACACAACAAGCCTGAGCACCGATATTCAGCTCATTACTTTACAATTGTGCAGTAGACCTTGGGTGAGTCTTAGTCCGTAGGGTTCAATATTGAGTTGGCCCACCCTTTGCAGCTATAACAGCTTCACTCTTCTGGGAAGGCTGTCCACAAGGTTTAGGAGTGTGTCTATGGGAATGTTTGACCATTCTTTCAGAAGCACATTTGTGAGGTCAGGCACTGATGTGGACGAGAAGTCCTGGCATGGAATCTCCGCTCTAATTCATCCCAAAGGTGTTCTATTGGGTTGAGGTCAGTCAAGTTCCTCCACCCCAAACTCGCTCATCCATCTCTTTATGATCCTTGCTTTGTGAACTGGTCCAAATCATTTGGTGGAGGGGGGATTATGGTGTGGGGTTGTTTTTCAGGGGTTGGGTTTGACCCCTTAATTACAGTGAAGGGAACTCTTAAGGCAACAGCATACTAAGACATTTTGGACAATTTCTTGCTCCCAACTTTGTGGGAACAGTTTGGGGATGGCCCCTGCCTGTTCCAACATGACTGTACACCAGTGCACAAAGCAAGGTCCATAAAGACATGGACGAGCGAGTTTGGGGTGGAGGAACTTGACTGCCCTGACCTCAACCCAATAGAACACCTTTGGGATGAATTAGAGCGAAGACTGTGAGCTAGGGCTTCTCGTCCAATAACATTGCCTGACCTTACAAATGTTCTTCTGGAAGAATGGTCAAACATTCCCATATATACACTCCTAAACCTTGTGGACAGCCTTCCCAGAAGAGTTGAAGCTGTTAAAGCTGCAAAGGGTGGGCCAACTCAATATTGAACCCTACGGACTAAGACTGGAATGCCATTAAAGTTCACGTTTGTGTAAAGACAGGCACCCCAATACTTTTGGTAATAAAGTGTACATCTAATATAGGGTACATTTATGACACTCAAATTACAAAGCATGTCTGTTTATTTAAAAAGAATGCCCACCAGCAGTGTTTGCCTGCTTGTTGGTAACCCAAATATAAGTGACTAACTAGGATGGCCCCATCTCTGCAAGACGAGACAAAGTTTCCCTTCTTTCACTCATTTAGGTCTATTTCAAACTCAATGGATTAAAAAAAAAAATCCATTCTTGCATCTAACAGCTGGAGCAATGGGGATGCCAAAATGTTTTTTTTTCCCTGGTGCAGCCATTTTTTTTTTTTATTTGAAATACAATTTTGCCTTAATTTCACGTCATCTTTGCTTATACTTATTTGGCTGAATTGCAGAAAAAAGTCTCCCATAAAACTATCTATATCTACACCAGTAGTGGTCTGCTTACTAGATATAGGGCCCCTCAACTGCACCCCCTGTCATCACCACAGGGCCATACATAGGCATCAGTGGTCTACACTGCAAAAGTGCTGTTGCCATTACCATTCCATTTGATTTTTTTTTGTTCTGCAGATTAAAAGGAACCTAAAACTAAAGCAGCTGCTTAAAGAAGTAGTATCATTTTTAGTTTCATGTTGCCTTTCTCCAAATATTTATGATTTCACCTACACATTTGTGCTTGGAAAGCAACAGCTTAAAAAAAAAAAGTCAAATGGTGACTGATACAGAGTGCTCAACCACCAGCTGAAGTTGGCATACATAGCAAAAAGTAGTGGATTAGTATTTTGTCAGGCACGTCCTTCTAAAACATGGGGTGTCCAGACTTTTGACCTTCCTGGTTTGAACAAGAGAAATTTTCTTGTGCCACACATAAAATACACTATTATATTGTAAGCTCTTATTGTAACTGTATTGTCTTCCTTTTATATTGTAAAGCACTGCGTAAACTGTTGGTGCTATTTCAATCTTATAAAAGAATAATAAAAATAAGGATAGCTAATGAGCAGAAAAAGTGAGGCCGATTATAAGTTAGGCCGACCATAGACGGTTTGAATCTCGTCTGGTTTGAACTGTGAGTGGGCAGGTTGAATGTACAAAGTTGATCGAACAATCAACCAACCTACTGGATTCACTTGCGATTATTGCTAGCAGCTGCTCTAGCCGCTAGCAATAATCACTGTCTTCTCCTGGCAAGGATGGCATCCCCCGCCCGCCCCTCCTGGGAGCAGACAATTGCTTGACAAGAGGAATTCCCATTAGTTGCAGGAAAGAAATTTGCACCATCTATGCCTTAACGATCACTGATATACTGTAGATAATGTATCTGAGTGATAAAAATTAATTTTTTTTGTAATATTTTTTATTATAAAAGTAAACGAGGGCGACATAAAACTAGCGCGATATTTAACTCTGTCTTTGATAAACTAACGCATCAATATCTGGTTTGATGGATGTAGTAACAATTCTCAATGAATTCTGAAGGTTCTTCGTGTGCTTCATCCTTGAAAATAGTTGCTCACAAATATACAGTGCATCCGGAAAGTATTCACAGCGCTTCACTTTTTCTACTTTTTGTTATGTTACAGCCTTATTCCAAAACGGATTAAATTCATTATTTTCCTCAAAATTCTACAAACAATACCCCATAATGACAACGTGAAAGAAGGTTGAATAGGGAGTGTTGGTGCACAGCTATTTTCAGATCTCTCCAGAGATTTTCAATCAGGTTCAAGTCTGGGCTCTGGCTGGGCCACTCACAGAGGTGTCCCATAGCCACTCCTTTGTAATTTTGGCTGTGTGCTTAGGGTCGATGTCCTGTTGGAAGATGAACCTTCGCCCCAGTCTTAGGTCCAGAGTGCTCTGGAGCAGGTTTTCATCAAGGATGTCTCTGTACATGGCTGCATTCATCTTTCCTCGATCCTGACTAGTCTCCCAGTTCCTGCCACCACTATGCTTCACTGGTATTGGCCAGGTGATGAGCGGTGTCTGCTTTCCTCCAGACATGACGCTTGCATTTCAGGTCAAAGAGTTCAATCTTTCTTTCATCAGACCAGAGAATTTTGTTTCTCATGTCTGAGAATCCTTTAGGTGCCTTTTGGCAAACTCCAGGCGGGGTGTCATGTGCCTTTTACTAAGGAGTGGCTTCCGTCTGGCCACTCTACCATACAGGCCTGATTGGCGGAGTGCTGCAGAGATGGTTGTTCTGGAAGGTTCTCCTCTCTCCACAAAGAAATGCTGGAGCTCTGTATGAGTGACCATCGGGTTCTTGGTCACCTCCCTGACTAAGGCCCTTCTCTCCCGATCATTCAGTTTGGCGAGGCAGCCTCCTCCAAGAAGAGTCCTGGTGGTTCCAAACTTCTTCCATTTACAGATTATGGAGGCCACTGTGCTCATTGGGGACTTCAATGCTGCAGAATTTTTTCTTTACCCTTCCCTAGATCTGTGCCGCGATAACATTCCTGTCTTGGAGGTCTACAGACAATCCCTTGGACTTCATGACTTGGTTTGTGCTCTGACATGCACTGTTAACTGTGGGGCCTTTATATAGGCATGTCCAAACAACTGAATTTACCACAAGTGTACTCCAATATGGACTGTCAATATGGGGTGCTGTGTGTACATTAATGAGGAAAAAAAAATGAACTTAAATGATTTTAGCAAATGGCTGCAATATAACAAAAAGTGAAAAATGCAGGGGGGGTCAGAATACTTTCTATCCTCACTGTGTGTATATATATATATATATATATATATATATATATATATATATATATAAAAATAAAAATAAGCTCCTGTGTGTTGCGAGTCCTCCTCAATTAGCTAATAAAAGAAAAAAAAACTTCTACAATGCACAAAGGGAAAAAGGTGTCTAACAATAGTAAAAACAGCTAAGAAATAATAATTGTATAGTGTTTTTTTAGTTATATTTACCTCCTAGTTCAGTGAATTAAAAACTATACAAGACATTAGCAGTAGTCTATCTTTGAATGTATACAGTTCATTTTTCCCCAGATTGTGTCCTTTGTGCTGCGTATGCCTTCTTATTTTTATCTAACACTTTTAGCACTGCCGTTTGGCATCATTTAGATGAAAAAGCTATTGCTAAAGTCCCCACTTTCTAGTGCAGGATAGAGGTCAGGAAATTCTCTTTTAAGACCTGCCATGTTCTGAATAGGTTAGGAAAACCATATAAAAAGAGGAGTAAGGCTGAAAGCCTTCCTAATTGATAACCCCCTGCTGCTTTCAGTGGTTGTGCAAGCCCAAATCTGAGAAACCAACAGAGAGAATATATTTTTTTCTTCCTCCTATCAAACTGCGAGGCTTCTTCTTTTTTTAGTTTCCCGTGGCTCAGCAGAGCAGATCTGTTAGGTTTTTATCTTTTCTTCTCTGTGTGCTCTAGCGACTCTGTTAGACCAAACTCTGATATTAGAGCTGAAGAGATGCTATGAAGCGCAGGGCCTTCTGGTGATGAATATATTTGCCGGTGAGATTAGACAGCCTCCTCTTACCCTTTGGCCCTTACTTATTAAAGATGAGATTCGAGCAAACAGTTAAAGTGGAACTTCAGTCATTTTTTCATCTTTCCATCTATTAACCGCTTAAGCCCTGGAAGAATTTACCCCCTTCCTGACCAGAGCACTTTTTGCAATTCGGCACTGTGTCACTTTAACTGACAATTGCGCGGCCGTGCAACGTGGCTCCTAAACAAAATTGACGTCCTTTTTTTCCCCACAAATAGAGATTTCTTTTGGTGGTATTTGATCGCCTCTGCGGTTTTTATTTTTTGCGCTATAAACAAAAAAATAGCGACAATTTTGAAAAAAATGCATTATTTTTTACTTTTTGCTATGATAAATATCCCCAAAAAATATTTAAAAAACATTTTTTTCCTCAGTTTAGGCCGATACGTATTCTTCGACATATTTTTGGTAAAAAAAAAAAAAAAATCGCAATAAGCGTTTATTGATTGGTTTGCACAAAAGTTATAGTATTTTAAAAATAGGGGATAGTTTTATGGTATTTTTTATTATTAATCTTTTTTTTTTACTAGTAATGGCGGCGATCAGCGATTTTTATCATGACTGCGACATTATGGCGGACACATCGGACATTTTTTACACATTTTTGGGACCATTGTCATTTATACAGCAATCAGTGCTATACAAATGCACCGATTCCTGTGTAAATGACACTGGCAGTGAAGGGGTTAACCACTAGGTGGCTAGGGAGGGGTTAAGTATGTCCTGGGGAGTGTCACTAACTGTGGGGGGTGTGGCTACATGTGACACGTCACTGATCTCTGCTCCCGATCACAGTGAGCTATGATCAGTGACACTGTTACTAGGCAGAACGGGGGAGCCCCACCTAGTGCTTGGGTGGGTCCTGTCTCAGCAGGCCCTCCAGAGAACGGGGTCTGTCTGGTTTTGGCCAGATAGACCACAGTAAGTACCTTTGCATATTTGGCAAGTACAGAATCGCAGTACAGTATATATAAAATAATATGCAATGTGGTTGGAGGGAAGCTTCAGAATGGCAAATAGAATGTTTTTTATTACAAATTATGTAAGCAGACTGCAGTTCCTCTTTAAGCATACAGTTGAAATACATATATATGATCTTCTATATGTACTTGATTTTTTATAATTCGCCAGTCTCATGATTCACAGACCTCTCCAATACTGCATAACCAGGGTAGTGACCTTACCATTTCCTGTCTCACCTTTGCAATTTCTTATGTCACCAGCCTGCTCGTTGTAAAGTGACTAGACATTATCACACAACTTATTCACTACCCAATGAGCAGGCAGGGGAACAACCTAGAAGCTGCAATGCAGCATGGCAGAAAGGTGTCGATTAACCACTTAAAGACCAGGTCTTCTCAGCACTTTTTATTTACAAGTAAAAAATCTATATTTTCTTGCTAGAAAATAACTTAGAACCCCCAAACATTATATATATTTTTTAGCAGAGACCTTACAGAATAAAATGGCGATCGTTGGGGAGGGGGGAGAAACGGCGTGTCTGGCCAGCTCCATGGATGGTTGCCTTCTGCTGAAGCTCCTCCACATCCAGCTACACAAGCGGCTCCTGTCCGACAAATCAGGGCGACATGCGACCAATCCAGCCTAGCACATTCTCCCCAACATGCGGGCAACATGCCCCTGTGGCGAAAGGAACCCGGTCAGCCAAAAAAGCTGACAGACTTCTACCTGGCCCGCGGCCTGGCGATGATCCTAAATGGTGTCAGCGGCAACAACTGAAACTGAAAATAGCTGACCTGGAAGACCAGCCTAGAAGGAATATCATCAAATTCCATGGCATACCAGAATCAGTCACCCCCAGCACTCTGGTTCCATATCTGCAAAATCTAATGAGACATCTTATATCTTCTAGCAAGGTTCGTAGTTTAAAGAGCCAACTTCCCTAAACAACGAAGAGCGGCAAGGATGTGGAATTTCCTTCCACAGGCGAAGGTTTCAGTGAGGAGCCTCGATAGTTTCAATAAACTATTAGATAAGCACCTGGAGGATCTTAGTTATGAGGAAAGGTTGCGAGCACTGAACTTATTCTCTCTGGAGAAGAGACGCTTGAGAGGGGATATGATTTCAATTTACAAATACTGTACTGGTGACCCCACAATAGGGATAAAACTTTTTCGCAGAAGAGAGTTTAATAAGACTCGTGGCCACTCATTACAATTAGAAGAAAAGAGGTTTAACCTTAAACTACGTAGAGGGTTCTTTACTGTAAGAGCGGCAAGGATGTGGAATTCCCTTCCACAGGCGGTGGTCTCAGCGGGGAGCATTGTTAGCTTCAAGAAACTATTAGATAATCACCTGAATGACCGCAATATACAGGGATATGTAATGTAATACTGACACATAATCACACACATAGGTTGGACTTGATGGACTTGTGTCTTTTTTCAACCTCACCTACTATGTAACTATGTAACTATGTACACACCACCTTTACCAAGTCGCATGTTGTTGAGAGATACAACTTGGGGATGATTTGTTGATTCACCTGCGTTTTAACTTCTGTCTCCCTGCATCCACGCATGGTTTTCAGTGGGACATTCCATGTCATTTGTTTCCCACTCACCGACAGGATTTTATTCACCTATATTGAGAGACTTACAAGTTTTTTCACTGTTATGTTTATTATTTGTGGACATTTGTTTTTTTCAGTTGTTTTCATGATTGAAGACTTTTGGCACCATTTATGCGCTACTTTTTATTTCATTTTCACAATGGATAAAAGATGCAAAGGTCTGTCAGGAGTGCAGAAAGTCATTGACCTTTTATACACACACACCAATTACAAGCAAACAGATCACAGGTGAGGATGGTTACCATTCAAACCCCTTTGTGTCAACTTGTGTGCATGTTATCAGGCCAAAATCACCAGGGTATGTAAACCTGTGATCAGGGTCAGTTGGGTCGTTTCTGTTGTGATTATAATTTAAAAAAAGAGTAAACACAGTTGATTGATAATAAATGGCTTCAGCCAAACACTAACCATAAGTGAAAGAAAAGTTTTTTGTGCTATCATTCATATTCTCTGAAAAATGGCCAAGAAATCATAAATTCTGCCAGGGTATGTAAACTTATGAGCACAACTGTATCTGCGACATCAATCAAATCCAGTATAGTCTTATTAATGCATGACAAAAGACATGCTCATCATACTATAAACCATCTTCCACATTCGAGTGACCTCTACGACATCTGGAGATGCCAGCATGGTGCAAAGAAAGACTACTCATACTACTATCCCTCTCACCTTTCTTACTTAAGAATTTACTATTTCCTCATGGACAAATGGACTCTTCAGCTGGTTACTACCTCACAGATTGGCACAATATTGTGGTTTGACCACGTGCCTGTAAGTATCAAGCTTGGTAACAATGTCTGGCCCAATACGCCTCGCCTTTCAAGACTAAATGCTACCAAGTGGACCTTGGCCATCACCAGACCATCGCAGAAGCCCACTCCTTATTCTTCAAGACCAATGCTTCTACTGGCACCCTTATACAATACTGAGGGCTACCTACAAAGCCTATATGAGAGACATCCTTATAAAAATACAAGCACCTGTCAAAAGCCAGAGGGCTTGACAAATTGAAGAGGTTTTAGCCTCATTCAAACATAAAGAATAGCTGAAAAAACAATCCCCAATCCCCTAATTTTTCATCCTCTTTGCTCTCAGACAGGAACAAACTCCCTTTTAACATACCAATATGCTCTTACTATGAAAAAATCTAAAGCAACTCACTATTGAGAAAGATGAACCTTTAGAGTACTGCCTTCAACATAATACAAAATAGATACTAGTTTTAATATACTTTAGTCAAACTGTTATTTTCTCTTTCCTTTTTCTGGTATTTTTAATTTCTGCGGTTTCCCTTAAGCTACATCCTCCTGCAAATGGTCATTGTGACCCAAAAGACATATAGTTTTGAGTAATAACACACTTCTATGTAATCCAGATTTCACAATCAATCTAATGGCATAATTAATGAGTTAACACCCTAATACACCTAAAATACGCCTAAAATGTATTATTAATCATTATGGAAATAAATATCACTGCTTTGGTCATTGAAATAGAAACAGCTGAACGGTAGTCTTGTGTCAGTATTGTCAGTTTCTCTAGCATATGCTATACATCGGTGCACCATAACTCGTCTCTTCTAGGATACATGTGGTATAGAGCTGCACGATTCTGGCTAAAATGAGAATCACAATTTTTTTGCTTAGAATAAAGAACACGATTCTCGCAGCATAAAATCATTTTTCACATTATACAAAAAAATTGGGCTAACTTTACGGTTTCTTTTTTTCTTAAACTCATTAAAGTGTATTTTTCAAAAAAAAAAGCGTTTGAAAGACCACTGCGCAAATACAGTGTGACATAAAATATTGCAACAACTGGTATTTTATTCTCTAGGGTCTCTGCTAAAAAATATATATATATAATGTTTGGGGGTTCTAAGTAATTTTCTAGCAAAAAATACTGATTTTAACTTGTAAGCAACAAATGTCAGAAAAAGACTTATGCCCCGTACACACGGTCGGACATTGATCGGACATTCCGACAACAAAATCCATGGATTTTTTCTGTCGGATGTTGGCTCAAACTTGTCTTGCATACACACGGTCACACAAAGTTGTCGAAAAATCCGATCGTTCTGAACGCGGTGACGTAAAACACGTACGTCGGGACTATAAACGGGGCAGTAGCCAATAGCTTTCGTCTCTTAATTTATTCTGAGCATGGGTGGCACTTTGTGCGTCGGATTTGTGTACACACGATCGGAATTTCCGACAACGGATTTTGTTGTCAGAAAATTTTATAGCAAGCTCTCAAACTGTGTGTCGGAAATTCCATTGGAAAATGTGTGATGGAGCCTACACACGGTCGGAATTTCCGACAACAAGGTCCTATCACACATTTTCCATCGGAAAATCCTATCGTGTGTACAGGGCATTAGTCTTTAAGTGGTTAAACTGACCTCATTTGCAGACCTGAAGTTCATCCCTTTGATCTACATATTCTAAAAGAAGCAAATGTTACATTGTTTCTCTTTATCTCCGCCTAAGCGATGTTGTGATACACTTGGCAGGCTGCCTGTTTTTTTGGGGGATTTTTGACAGCAGTGAGCAGAGAATGGCTCTGCACTAAATCGTGGAAATGCTGATTAATGCTGACCAATCTTGGATCAGTGTTCCGTCTATCACAGGACCTCAGGACCTGGTCAAGGAGGCAGAACTCTGCTACGGCGGCCGCTAGAGGAGGGAGGACGACGGGCGTGCCGGGATATACAGATCAAAGCTCAGTGACAAAGCGGGAGATGCCCGCTGTGTATGATCCATCCCGGCACTGGTGAGCAGCCGCCCTGGGGAAGATCAGTGACATACAGGCGAAGAGGAGGAAGGAGGAGGGAAGGGAGGAGGGAAGGAAGGAGGGAGGGAATGAAGGAAGGAGGGAGGGAATGAGGAAGGGAGGGAGGGAGGGAGAGAATGAGGGAGGGAGGGAGAGAATGAGGGAGGGAGGGAGGGAATGAGGGAGGGACGGAATGAGGGAGGGAATGAGGGAGGGAATGAGGGAGGGAGGGAGGGAATGAGGGAGGGAATGAGGGAGGGAGGGAGGGTTATGTCATCGGTGCAATCGTGATTCAGCCTTTCTCCGCGTCGATGCAAAATCGTTTAAGGCTGAATCGCAATGCATCGATTCATCATTTTCAACACCCCTAATATGTATATACAGTATTTCACAAGTGTGGGTACACCCCTCACATTTTTGTAAAAATTTTATTTTATCTTTTAATGTGACAAAACTGAAGAAATGACACTTTGCTACAATGTAAAGTAGTGAGTGTACAGCTTGTATAACAGTGTAAATTTGCTGTCCCCTCAAAATAACTCAACACACAGTCATTAATGTCTAAACCGCTGGCAACAAAAGTGAGTACACCCCTAAGTGAAAATATCAAAACTGGGCCCAATTAGCCATTTTCCCTCCCCGGTGTCATGTGACTCAAGAGTGTTACAAGGTCTCAGGTGTGAATGGAGAGCAGGTGTATTAAATTTGGTGTTATCGCTCTCACTCTCTCATACTGATCACTGGAAGTTCAACATGGCCCCTCATGGCAAAGAACTCTCTGAGGATCTGAAAAAAAGAATTGTTGCTCTACATAAAGATGGCCTAGGCTATAAGAAGATTGCCAAGACCCTGAAACCGGAGCTGCAGCACGGTGACCAAGACCATATAGCGGTTTAACAGGACAGGTTCCACTCAGAACAGGCCTCGCCATGGTCGACCAAAGAAGTTGAGTGCATGTGCTCAGCATCATATCAATAAAAAATAGTCCATATAGTACTTGAACACCAAAGTGCATAGTGACAGATGAAAAAAAAGCTCAGCGTCATATCCAGAGGTTGTCTTTGGGAAATAGGTGTATGAGTGCTGCCAGAATTGCTGCAGAGGTTGAAGGGGTGGGGGGGTTAGCCTGTCAGTGCTCAGACCATACGCCGCACACTGCAACAAATTGGTCTGCATGGCTGTCTTTCCAGAAGGAAGCCTCTTCTAAAGATGATGCACAGGAAATCCCGCAAACAGTTTACAAGCAGACGAAGGACATGGATTACTGGAATCATGTCCTGTGGTCTGATGAGACCAAGATAAACTTATTTGGTTCAGATGGTGTCAAGCGTGTGTGGCGGCAACCAGGTGAGGAGCACAAAGACAAGTGTGTCTTGCCTACAGTCAAGCATGGTGGTGGGAGTGTCATGGTCTGGAGCTGCATGAGTGCTGCCGGCACTGGGGAGCTACAATTCATTGAGGTAACCATGAATGTCAACATTCAGTACTGTGACATACTGAAGCAGAGCATGATCCCCTCCCTTCAGAGACTGGGCTGCAGGGCAGTATTCCAACATGATAACGACCCCAAATACACCTCAAGACGACCACTGCCTTGCTAAAGAAGCTGAGGGTAAAGGTGATGGGCAGGTCAAGCATGTCTCCAGAGCTAAACCCTATTGAGCATCTGTAGGACATCCTCAAATGGAAGGTGGAGGAGTGCAAGGTCTCTTAACATCTACCAGCTCCGTGATGTCGTCATGGAGAAGTGAAAGAGGACTCCAGTGGCAACCTGTGAAGCTCTGGTGAACTCCATGACAGAGAGGGTTAAGGCAGTGTTGGAAAATAATGGTGAGGACACAAAATATTGATACTTTGGGCCCAATTTGGACATTTTCTCTTAGGGGTTTACTCACTTTTGTGTTGAGTTATTTTGAGGAGACAGCAAATGTACTGTTATACAAGCTGTACACTCACTACTTTACATTGTAGCAAAGTGTCATTTCTTCAGTGTTGTCGCATGAAAAGATATAATAAAATATTTACAAAAATGTGAGGGGTGTACTCACTTTTGTGAGATACTGTACATATATATATTTTTTTAATACTGCCTCTCTTACTTACAGTTTTCAGTGCCTCATTAAAGGGTAACCCTACTTTTATGGTGAAGAACACCACCACAACACAAAGGAGGTGCTGTAAATGTGGTCTGAGCTGTGCATGCGTGGCTCAGGTTACATTACCGCTGACAGGCTGGGAGAAGCATTAATGATAGAATATACCACTAGTGTATCTTCTCTTATAAAAGCCCCGGTTTTTAAAAAAATTACTTTAATACTGCTTTGAGTTTCTGGGTCTCTACTGGCGAGATCTCTGCGCTTGAGTTCCAAGGTGTGCACTCCTGTTAAGGCCAATAGGAGGGATTCTCAATGTCTATGATGAATTTTTTATTCTATAGTATGCAGAATGCAATAAGAGGTAAGAAATACTGAAAAGTTCCAGGTGGACTGAAACAGATTTGGGAATTGGTAGGGAGGTCTCGTCGCCTCAGCTCACTGGGCTCCACTTATAACTAAAGTATAACTTTTGGATAAAATGATCCTAGAAAAGCAGAATTCTCTGTCTATACATCTATTCATACCCTTCAAATAATAACAGGGGTCACCTTTCCCTACAGCAACAAATCTCGATTGAAATGAGAAGCTTCCACCTCGATGATGACAACAGCAATCATGTTATCACCATACGGATGTATTGGTCCTGTTTCAGCTTCACCACTTAAGAATAATGAGACCTTACTGTGCTGAACACTTAATACTAGAGGTAGCTGGTACCTCCATTTCACTTTCAAGGGTGATCCTAGAAGGACACCAGAATTCCCTATGAAGAAACGTTATTGTGTATTACTGAATCATGAAAGGTTTACCTTGGAGATGGTGGTGAGTCCGGCAGGCTTTTGTCCTTGTCAGTAGATTCTCTTGGTTCAGTTGTTTGGTTGATTTCATCGTCTGCCACCTTAGATTGTTTTTTTTCCTCCCTGTGGCTTTCTACTCTCCTCTTCCACAATGACTGAGTCTCATCAGTTTCAGGTTTTAAGAAGACAGACTTATTTTTCTGTGGCTTTAATCCAGTAGCAAATGACAGATCATCTTCAGATGGTTTTAGGAACGCATTTTTGAGTTTAGAAGAACTACTGTTTGGGACAGAAGCCTCTTCCACACGTTTGGTCAGATATTCTCTACGTTCAGCTCCACCTCTGTCACCCTTTGAGTCTCTCTCTTCCTTCTTTGTTTTGTCCGAATGATGTGCTCGGTCATCCCTATGGGAATATCTGTCACGGGATCCCTCATATTTATCTCGACGTCTCTCATAGTCTGCAGAACGATCTGGTCTTGCTGACCTTTGAGACTCATAGTCACGATGGCTAGGTTTTCTCCACCTTTCCCATCGGTCATCTGGCCCTCCTTTAGAATTCTGTGATGCAATGTTTTCTGCAGCTTCCATTTTACTTTGGAAGATTTCCATAGACTGTTCAGAAACAAAACGATAAACACTGTTCATAATTTAATAAGGATACATGTCATTTACATACGTGACAAAAAAAACATACTCATTGGGTGTAGAAGCTGTGAGAAACAGGGAAACAAACTGGTCCTAGTTTTATATAACACGTATGAATAGAGAACTTCAAAGTTACTTTACAAAGGTGATTCTCTAGGTCTCTGAGACTCAGTTCACACTAGTGCGACCTGTCATGAGACTTGCGACAGATAAAGGCGCATGACAAGTCGAAATGATTTATTTCAATGGCACCTATTCCAAAGTTGCAGCGTCTTTAAAAAAAAATCCTGCACTACTCTGATGCGACTTTCTTGCAGTTTGAGTGTAATAAGTCGCATGAAAAGTCGCACTGCAAAGTCACACTAGCCTTAAATGTATGTCAACGCAAATAAAAGGTAAAAAACATATGCAGTACTTCATACACAATACATGCACATTTTCCCTTGCCCATGTTGTGGACTGACAACAAACAACATTTTTGTGGATAGCCCTACTCAGTGTTTATTGCTACTTAACCATTAGCACTTTCAGATTTCTACCAAATAAAGACTAATTATTCTGTAGTCCATGATAAGAACTAGGAGGGCTGAACAGCCTCTTTGAGATAACACAGAAAGTGTGAAGGGACACTGGGCAGCTCTGAATTTCTGACATGGTCAACAGGTTTTTGCACCTATCAAACAGATATAGCAGAATACTTCCACTGGTATATTTAAAGCAGTATTAAAGTGGTAGTAAATACATTTGTTTAAGTTGCACCTACAGGTAAACCTTTAATAAGACTTACCTGTAGGTACTGTAAATATCTCCTAAAGCAGAACTCCGGGCAAATTTTTTTTCCATGTCCTTGTTGCTGATCTCCTACCTTCACCAACTTTGCCATCCATGTTCTTGTGAGCTCTGTAGTTTCTCTGTAATAGGCTGCTGAGAAAAAACGTTTATTGCCTGCTGACATCCTGTTTGTAAGACCGCTGGCTGCTATCCCTCTCCTAAGCTCAGCCAGCGGTCTGACACGCCCCCTTGTAGTCCTCTGAAAGAACAGGGAGGAAGCAGACATGTTGTAGTGGGTGGAAGGGGCCTCACAGGCGGATGTCCCGCTGTGTCAGATATACTATATCAGAACACCGAGCGCTGATGTCTGCCTCCCTCCGGTATAGGAACAGTGCCCTGTCAATCATAATATCAGGAGGTGGGACATCAGCAATCGGTGTTCTCAAATAACAATACCTGACACAGCGGGAGATCCCCACTGTGCTATACAAGCAATTTCTAATAATAATCCCCACTCTGCACAGGTGGTCCCTGACGAGCTGCACTGGTGGGACAGACATTCCCTGACCTGTGGCTCTGGTGGTGGTCCCTGACCTGTGGCTCCGGTGGTGGTCCCTGACCTGTGGCTCCAGTGGTGGTCCCTGACCTGTGGCTCCGGTGGTGGTCCCTGACCTGTGGCTCTGGTGGTGGTCCCTGACCTGTGGCTCTGGTGGTGGTCCCTGGCCTGTGGCTCTGGTGGTGGTCCCTGGCCTGTGGCTCTGGTGGTGGTCCCTGACCTGTGGCTCTGGTGGTGGTCCCTGACCTATGGCTCTGGTGGTGGTCCCTGACCTATGGCTCTAGTGGTGGCCCCTGACATATGGCTCTGGTGGTGGTCCCTGACATATGGCTCTGGTGCTGGCCCCTGACATATGGCTCTGGTGCTGGCCCCTGACATATGGCTCTGGTGCTGGCCCCTGACATATGGCTCCGGTGGTGGCCCCTGACATATGGCTCCGGTGGTGGCCCCTGACATATGGCTCCGGTGGTGGCCCCTGACATATGGCTCCGGTGGTGGCCCCTGACATATGGCTCTGGTGGTGGCCCCTGACATATGGCTCTGGTGGTGGCCCCTGACATATGGCTCTGGTGGTGGCCCCTGACATATGGCTCTGGTGGTGGCCCCTGACATATGGCTCTGGTGGTGGCCCCTGACATATGGCTCTGGTGGTGGCCCCTGACATATGGCTCTGGTGGTGGCCCCTGACATATGGCTCTGGTGGTGGTCCCCGACATATGGCTCTGGTGGTGGTCCCTGACATTTGGCTCTGGTGGTGGTCCTGACATATGGCTCTGGTGGTGGACCCTGACATATGGCTCTGGTGGTGGTTCTGACATATGGCTCTGGTGGTGGTCCCTGACATTTGGCTCTGGTGGTGGTCCTGACATATGGCTCAGGTGGTGGTCCCTGACATTTGGCTCTGGTGGTGGTTCTGACATATGGCTCTGGTGGTGGTCCCTGACATTTGGCTCTGGTGGTGGTCCTGACATATGGCTCAGGTGGTGGTCCCTGACATTTGGCTCTGGTGGTGGCCCCTGACATATGGCTCTGGTGGTGGTCCCCGACATATGGCTCTGGTGGTGGTCCCCGACATATGGCTCTGGTGGTGGTCCCTGACATTTGGCTCTGGTGGTGGTCCTGACATATGGCTCTGGTGGTGGACCCTGACATATGGCTCTGGTGGTGGTCCTGACATATGGCTCTGGTGGTGGTCCTGACATATGGCTCTGGTGGTGGTCCTGACATATGGCTCAGGTGGTGGTCCCTGACATTTGGCTCTGGTGGTGGTCCTGACATATGGCTCTGGTGGTGGCCCCTGACATATGGCTCTGGTGGTGGCCCCTGACATATGGCTCTGGTGGTGGTCCTGACATATGGCTCTGGTGGTGGCCCCTGACATATGGCTCTGGTGGTGGTCCCCGACATATGGCTCTGGTGGTGGTCCCTGACATTTGGCTCTGGTGGTGGTCCTGACATATGGCTCTGGTGGTGGACCCTGACATATGGCTCTGGTGGTGGTCCTGACATATGGCTCTGGTGGTGGTCCTGACATATGGCTCTGGTGGTGGTCCTGACATATGGCTCAGGTGGTGGTCCCTGACATTTGGCTCTGGTGGTGGCCCCTGACATATGGCTCTGGTGGTGGCCCCTGACATATGGCTCCGGTGGTGGTCCTGACATATGGCTCTGGTGGTGGTCCTGACATATGGCTCTGGTGGTGGTCCCTGACATTTGGCTCTGGTGGTGGTCCTGACATATGGCTCTGGTGGTGGTCCTGACATATGGCTCTGGTGGTGGTCCCTGACATATGGCTCTGGTGGTGGTCCCTGACATATGGCTCTGGTGGTGGTCCCTGACACGTTGCACTGGTTTGTATTTATAAGGCTGTAACCTATCATACCACGTGTTACGTATGGCTTGCTGGCTGCAGAATGAGGGGTGTGATTTATTTTGAAGTGGGTGAGCTCACATGTACAAACCTGGTGTACCTCCCACATTCACTCCCATCCCAAGGATTCATGGGAAATGTAGTCTGATTACAGTTAGAGAGAGAAGAGGATATGATGTAATTACTGTTCTAAGAGATCCTACCTCTTAGAAAAGATGATGCACTTTTTGAATCACAGAGCTGACTTCCTGTAATAATCAAATACAAATCTCTCCAAAACAGTAAGAAATTTCACAAATGTAATAACTGTTTAGTGTTTTGTGTGGGGGGTGTACTAATGGGGGATTATTTTGAAAATCCCGGAGTTCTGCTTTAAAGGTGTAGGAGATACTTACTTGTGTAGCAGCCGGTGATGCCACCAGCGCATGCGCTCTCAATGGACGTCATGCCATCTATTAAGAGTTATGTAGCGCCCGTGACTCCCGCATGCATGCGTGGGAGCGACGGCCATTCAGACGGCTGGAGCCTGTGAACCCTGAAGGAAGACCAGGTGAAGATGGAAGCCCTGTCAACGGTGATAGCTCGCTGCTGAAGGGCTTCATTTTACAGTAAGTCTCTCATAATCTGCTAGTATGTGGGGCAAACTAGGACATATTCACATTGCTTTGCAGGAGGAAAAAAAATCGTTTGTCTGACCGTTTACTACCGCTTTAAACCCAAAAGCAAACATGTATTATTATATTGCAGCTTACCAATTCTTAGATGCAATGGCTGCATTTGTTTTTTTGGGTTTTTTTAGGTTTTCTTTCCATTTTCATCTGATGATCCAGTCAGTAAGTCTTTCATTTTTCAACATAATAAGCTCTCTTGCAGTTAGAGGAATGAGAAAAACTATTTACCACTAACTGGTGTCATTAAAATGATCAGCTTTTATTTATGTAAAACCTTTATCCCAAAAGGGAAAAAAAATGATTACAAAGTGTGATCTGGAATTCAGCTTCAATCTGACACTGTATTTAAAGCTGCTAGTACATTGAACACTACCCTTCCCCCCCAGACTGACAATGCTGCTATCTGCTCTGCCCCCTGTTCTCATTCACCCAGAGTGGGGGAAATCTAATACAGGAGGTTTATTACTGGCCAGATCACTAGGGGAAAATGGAGGGGAAAATAAAAAAAACCTAAAAAACGAATGCAGCCACCACATCTAATGACTGGTAAGCTGCGATATATAAGATTTTTGGCTTTGGGTTTAATACCGCTTTATCAGACCAAAAGGGAGCAACTAGGAAGTTCACTGTTGGGGCGGTCATAGACTTTAAATACAAGCACCTAATGTATGCAAATCTTTACTTTCAACTGAAGTTCAAGTCCAACTGAGGTCACAAAAATAGATACCCAGTCAACTGGGCATTAAACGTACAACCTCATTTCTCATAGTCTTACCTCCACTTTCCTGTTACAGCATTTGTGCGGGGGAGGGGGGGGTTAAAAGTGAAGTTTTTTGGGGGTTTTTTAAATAAAGATTTTTACTCACCTAGGTGCATGCAGCATCAATCTGATGCTCCATCTGTCCCCCACTGGCTCTAAGATTGAGAATTGAGCGATCAAACAGCTCTCGGTCTTCAGTGAGCAGAGAACCAGTAACTGTCAGTCAGCAGCTCTCTGCTCTGTCCTTCCAGCACTCACTGGAAAGCTGGGCTGTGGAGGGGCGGGAGCAGCAGGCTTAGGCTCTCAGTGGCTTGCTCAGAGGCTGAGCCAGCTGCTGGTCCAGGCTTCTGGGCAGAATGCGACCATATGGACAGGATCTTTTCAGAGCCTGGACCAGCTCCGTGACGTCGGTTGAGAGCAGGCTTCAGGTTAAAAATGGGTCACAGGAGTGCAGTTCATTCCCCAGGAAAAGGGCAGCCAAAAAAGATTTGGCTATACTTCTCCTTTAAACATAACTGTTCAGTCTACCAGGTACTACAGTTAGACCCCAGTGTACTTCATAATCTGCACTCATTTATAGAATTAGCCGGACACCTCCTACTCTGCAATATAAGTCTGTATGAGGACAGGTGATGGGGGGTGTAGCTTTGCCAGATTGGAGCACTGGAATGTGAGGGCAGAAAGCAACAGAGGAAATATGGTATTTCCAAATCTGTTACAAGCCATTGCAAGCTTGGTACAGTGCTATAAAATTATAAAAATGTGCAAGATATTAATTGGGCATGCAGGGACCTGTAAAATGACCCTGCATGCCTCAGTTTCAAGCCCCTATCTATTGGCTATGTGTTGGTTTGTGGAATTCTTTGTTTGTAATCTCTTAACTTTTACATTTACAGAGTACACAAGCCTGGCCTTCCAGCCTGGAAATTCCAGCAATATCATACAGGCTAACACAATGTAAACCTAGAGGCATAAAACACACAACCAATTGGACTTGTGTGTTGGACTTGCGTATGGACTTGTGTCTTTTTTCAACCTCACCTACTATGTGCCTATGTAACAACCATACAACCTGTCCAGCCTGAGACGGCAGACTGTTCTTGCCTATGAAATACAAGACGGTTGTTCTACCAATGCTCTGTAGCAGCTAACTAATATACTGGATGGACATGGGCTTGATAATTGAGTCCCCCAAGGTTCTGTTCTTGGACCTCTCCTATTTTCAATCTACACCTCCTCCCTGACTCAGCTGTAGCCTCCCATGGCTTCCAATACCACCTCTACGCTGACGACACCCAAATATATTTCTCTACCCCTCAGCTCACTCCTTCAGTCTCCTCAGGTATCACTAATTTACTATCAGATATATTAGTCTGGATGTCACACCATTTCCTCAAACTCAATCTATCGAAAACCGAACGTATAATTTTTCCTCCCTGATGCGCCCCTTCTCCTGACCTGTCAATATCAATGGCACAACTATAAGCCCATCCCCACATGCCAAGATCCTAGGTGTAGTCCTGGACTCTGAACTCTCCTTTAAGCTCGTCAAATCACTGTCCAAATCTTGCCGCCTCAACCTCCACAACATCTCCAAAATATGCCCCTTTCTAACCAATTACAAAACCTCTTAATTCACTCCCTGGTCATCTCTAGCCTCGACTACTGCAACTCCCTTCTCATTGGCCTACCTTTAAATAGACTATCCCCCCTTCAGTCCTTCGTGAATGCTGCTGTCACTTCCACTCACCCAACAAATTAAATTCAAAATACTAACTCCTCACAAAGGCATCCACAACTCTGCCCCCAGCTACATCACTAACCTAGTCTCAAAATACTAACCTATTCGTTCTCTTCGTTTCCTCTCAAGACCTCCTGTTCTCTAGCTCCCTCATCACCTCCTCCAATGCTCGCCTCCAGGACTTTTCCAGAGCCTCTCCAATCCTATGGAACTCCTTACCCCAATCTGTCCGATTATCTCCTACTCTATTAGCTTTTAGACGATCCCTGAAAACCCTTTCTCTCAAAAAGCCTATCCTACCCACACCTAACAACTGTATTTTAATTTTTTTCTCCATCTGATCATCCCCCACATTTATTACCTTTTGTTCCACTTGACCCTCCCTTCTAGATTGTAATCTCTAACAAGCAGGGCCCTCTGATCCCTCCTGTAGTGATTTGTATTGTAACTGTACTGTCCCCCCCCCCCCATGTTGTAAAACTGTTGGCGCTATATAAAGCCTGTATAATAATAATAATAATAATAATAAAATGAGAATCAAAACATTGAAGATATCAGTCCACATTGCCATAGACAGGAATTCCAATTATTTCTGACGCAATCTAGGAAAGAGCCAGGATGGTCTCAAAATCCAAGAGGAGAAGAGTTACCCATCATCCCCATGCATGAATGGTGACATAAATGTAAGAGTTATGTCTTATTCCCATATGCTATACAGCAAGCACACACTATATAGCATATATGATTTAAATATCAGGAAAGTGCTCCAATAAGGGCACTCAAGAAAAGTTCAATAAAACATGATTTTATTTGATCGAATACTCCTGTCTAGAGGAATTTGAGACAATACTGGCTGGTTGCTGGTAGTGGATCATAGGTTATCTCTTACATTCCGGGTATAGCTACTGGGCTATCCGGCTTGTCATGAAGTCCTCTTAGGACCCTTATGCCCCGTACACACGGTCGGACATTGATCGGACATTCCGACAACAAAATCCTAGGATTTTTTCTGACGGATGTTGGCTCAAACTTGTCTTGCATACACACGGTCACACAAAGTTGTCGGAAAATCCGATCGTTCTGAACGCGGTGACGTAAAACACATACGTCGGGACTATAAACGGGGCAGTGGCCAATAGCTTTCATCTCTTTATTTATTCTGAGCATGCGTGGCACTTTGTCCGTCGGATTTGTGTACACACGATCGGAATTTCTGACAACGGATTTTGTTGTCGGAAAATTTTATATCCTGCTCTCAAACTTTGTGTGTCGGAAAATCCGATGGAAAATGTCCGATGGAGCCTACACACGGTCGGAATTTCCGACAACAAGGTCCTATCACACATTTTCCGTCGGAAAATCCGACCGTGTGTACGGGGCATTAGAGTCCTTTCACACTGGGGCGGATTGCAGGCGCTGTTGCGCTAATAATAACGCCTGCAAACCGACCCGAAAGTGCCGCTGCTTTCATTCAAGTGTGAAAGCCCCGAGGGCTTTCACACTGAAGTGATGCGCTGGCAGGACGGTAAAAAAACTCCTGCCAGCAGCATCTTCGGAGCGGTGAAGGAGCGGAGTGTATACCGCTCCTCTACCGCTCCTGCCCATTGAAATCAAGGGGACGGCGTGGCTATACCGCCGGCAAAGCACCTCTGCAGAGGCGCTTTGCGGTGGTTCTAACCCTTTCTCGGCCGCTAGCAGGGGGGTAAAACCGCCCCGCTAGCGGCCGCATACCAACGGTAAAGCGCCGCTTACAATAGCGGCGCTTTACCGCCGACAACGCCCCCGCCCCAGTGTGAAAGGACCCTTAGCGGTGATCTCAGGTGAGTGGTCATCTGCCTTACCGCCACCTGGTGCTTGACTTTTATTCGTTTTTGTTTTTTTTTATACTGTTGGCTCTCATTTTTTGTGAAACTGTTTTGCCCATCATACTCCTTTCCCTACACTACTCTAGGTTCCCTTTTAAGCTTTGCATACTGGATAACTTTTCTTTCATGCTCATCATTTATCTGTACAGAATTTTCATGTGATAGCAGTTTTTATGCTACTGTATTAATTACTGCCTTTATGATACCATTCCACAGTGTACTACAGGGTCTATTGTTTGATAAAAGGTCATTAACTGACAAGTGTACATGGTTATTTGATAGGACAATTTGGAGCTATTCTCGTTCATATCTTCAGATGCATATGTCTATGTGATGCCCAGTGTCTCTATATTTACCTGCAAGTTGATCATATGCTTTGTTGCAACAGCAACAATGTTTTATGTACTTTATTCTCTGTGTGCCACAAAGATTATTTTAATTTTATTTTACATTTTATTTTACATTTTTTTTTACTGTTGAAAAGCTTGACAACTGAGTTAAATAAAGAATGCCTTAAAAAAAATAGCAGGAAAGGAGAGCCTGGCAACAGAACAGAATATTGTTTTTATGATTGCAACCTGGTTCAACACATTTACAGTACTACAAACATAGTCTAATACTGTGTTTCTCAACTTTTTTTTAGTCGAGGCGCCCTTTAAAATTATGGACAGTCTCGGGGCACCCCATTCTAATATGTAAAAAAGTATTTTAATAGCTTTACATAATGCAGCAACATCCACATGTAGGAAACCCAACATTAGAGTTGATTTATTCTTCCAAAGCAAATACAGTTTTGCACACTGGCACTGACTAGTATTCCAATGTTTCTGTTCTCCCTCAATTTCTCTCCATCACTCAGCTAATGTCACTCCAGTGCTGATGGAAAGGGGCAGAGGAGGGTCAAACAAGGATGCATTGGAGGCAACAGACATCCTCCTTATTAACTGATGATGTCATTGGTTGTTAGGATGCCAGTGTCTAGCAAGGCGTAACGGTGCATAATAAAAACCTGTGGCTAAAAGGCAGGCTTGATCCACCAGGCTGGCTTGTATACAATTTTTTATACATTTTTAGGCATTTTGCCCAGGCACCCCTAAAGAAACCTCAAGACACCCTGGTTGAAAAAGGCTGGTCTATTATAACAAAGTCATGAAAATGTGAATATTTCACAGCAGCATTCTCACCCCATATCTTTCAGAAACAACATCATCCAGGCTCCGCTTTTCCCTTTCTGCCTGTTCCTTCATCCTCTGCAGGGACTTTTTTAACCAGCTCAGGCCACCATCTTCAACATGCTGAACTGAAGAGCAAATTAAATGTCATGTTAATAAAAAAATATATATCTATATATATCTATATATATATATATAGATATATATATAGATATAATAAACTAAAATAAACTCTGTTGGTAAATTAAAAAACTAAAAAAAGTGCATCGTGCAAAGAAAGGAATTGATATGCCACACTGAAAATCCTCTCTTTGTTTTGTTTTTAAGGCAACCAATAAACGAATACACTATATAAAAATTACTCTATTCTTTATTTTATTTTTTTATTAAAAGTATTAAATATTCAAAAAGTAATTTCATATATATATTTTTTCATGACAATCATTTCACATATCAAAATTAACCATATATAACATAATAGCATGTCTGAATACAGAAAGGTATTCCCCAGCTACTTGCTGTGCATTTCCACCACTATGTAACACATTTGATGGTTCCAAGAGTTAGGGATAACCAACGCGTTTTGAAAAACAGTACAAATGATTTCTTCTTCAGGGATTTTATACCACTCTGCAACATAGAACAACCTTATTTAGAATCAATACATTATTTCCATATAAGCAAAGTTCATTATATGCATTCAACGGCACTTTTATAATATGTGATCTGTTTGAGTTAGAGCGCGCTCTCATAGTTCGATATGTCCAAGAAAATACTGTGGTCTATATCCATGGCACACAAGGACTGCTGGACCCTGTTCACAGATTAAGATTATCACAGAAACCAGACATGACGCAACAGCGCGCGACGTTATTATGACACGCATGTGTAATATATTGTGACGCCGGAGAACTGCATTAGATGCCATCCTCCCTCCCCACCGGACAGTGCGGCCGGACAATTGCTCCATAAAGAAACACAAGTCTGACATATTAATCTGAGTCTTTGAGGGGTACCCCTTGGAAATCTGTCACACCTCATACCATTTAGATGGCGTCTGGACCCCTACACTGGACATGATTTAGTCTATTTGTAAGTACCCCTCTTTTAATTCCCGAGATAGAGTTAACAATCTGATGAAGAATTGCAATTTTTTTTTTTTAAGGGTCTCATAACTGATTTTTTCTTTGTTAATTTTTCTTTATATTTTTTTCTAATGCAAAAGAAGGGTGGTCCAGTTTTCATACTACAGACTTTTTCTATTTTCTTTTCCTTCAAGAGATGGTACCTTAATCTGTGAACAGGGTCCAGCGCTCCTTATGTGCCATGGATATAGACCACAGTATTGTCTTGGACATATTGAACCATGAGAGAGCGCTCTAACTAAAACAGATAGCATATTATGGTAGTGCCGTTGAATGCATATAATGAACTTAGCTTATAAAGGAAACTATGGGGTTGATTTACTAAAGCTAGAGAGTGCAAAATCAGGCTCACTTCTGCATAGAGACCAATCAGCTTCCAGGTTTTATTGCCAAAGTTTAATTGAACAAACTGAAGGTAAGAAGGTGATTGGTTACCCTGCAGAGCTGCACCAGATTCTGAGTGCACCAGCATTAGTAAATCTACCCCATACATTGATTCTAAATAAGGTTGTCCTATGTTGCAGAATGGTATAAAATCCCTGAGGAAGATATCAAAATGCGTTGGCTACCCCCTAACTCTTGGAACCATCAAATGTATTACATAGTGGTGGGAATAAACAGCAAGCAGCTGGGGAATACCACTTTCTGTATGCAGACATGGTATTGTTATACTTGGTTCATTTTGATATGTAAAATTATTATCATGAAAAAAACTATATGAAATTACTTTTTAAATATTTAATACTTAAAAAAATAATAAAGAATGGAATCATTTTTTATATAGTGCATTTGTTTATTGGTTGGCTTTAAAATCCCACAAAAAGAATTTTCAGTGTGGTTACTATAATAGGGATGATGGAAACCACATCCCCAGTCATATGAACCCCCTTTTTCTAGGAATTAAAATGCACCAGTCCCGCCACTCCTGATAAATACATTTTTAAAGAGCTAAGTTAGCTGAGAAATTTCCATCATCTGACAGTTTTTGGAGTATTTGATGCTGTTCCCCCTCTTTGCTCTCTGGTTCCTTCTACCAGCCCCCATGTCAAGGAATGGCACACAATAGTGATGTAAGGGCATCCAACGCAGTCAAAGTGAGTTGGATATGAAAATAGAAAAAAAGGTGTGGGACTTTGTATGAGGCAGGCAGCCAGGAAGGTAACACAACATAGTACTCATGAGAATGTCTAGGCAAGTGCACCGTATCTGTGACCACATAAAAAGTAAAAGTTGGTGGGGTCCAAAAACAGCATGTAATCATTGATGTATAAAGAGGTATTATGTTATGAAAGGCATCTAATAGCTCGACGCGTTTCATGGATAGTTCCAATCTTCAGGAGCAGATGCAGTGTAGCTATCTATAAAGAATGTATAGAATAGTTTAGGGGGCTAACCAGAAGGTCAGGCAGGGGAAGATAGAATGAGGTAGGTGATTTTAAACCATAATATGTTACTTACAAAGGACCTGTGTATATGAGTGAAGGACGCCAAGGGGTAGAGCCAAGCAGGGGTGCGTATCATCAATCCCGGGAGCTGAGGCAGTACCCTAAAGGGGCGGCTAGATGGAACGCCAGAGGGAAATAAGGGGTTTTGGCGCCAACTGCCAGGCGGCTTGTTCTGCTCAGGCAGTTGACTCTCTCCCCTATTTTGCCACCCATGTGTCGTTGGTGGTTACCTATTGGCGGCACCAGAGTATTTATACTCTCTCTAGTTGGACATATACTCCCTGCTGGACTCTTTGAGCGGTGGTCATTAAGTGTCATTTAATTTCTATGGAATCGCATGGGAATCCCAGGTAATACTACGGTAATGTCCCTGCCCCCGTTCTTGCTATCACACCTCATTTTGTTATAGGCTGTATACACTGGAGCCTCACCATATTCCCCAAATCCCCCCCCCCTCAATTGGCCAACACGCTGCTAATTAACTTCTGTAAACTCAGTCCCTCTCTTTTCACCCCCAAACTATTAGCTTCACTATTATTATACCATTTAGCTATATTTTGTTGGCATTAATACATCTCTATTCTCAATGATGACCCTTATATGATATTCACGTATAATTTCACAGTCACCTTTAGTATTTTCATTTTTAAAGGTCATTATTTAATGGTTTTATCACGTTACAAGCTTCCCAGGGATATTTATTTCCCTCTGGCGTTCCATCTAGCCGCCCTTTAGGGTACCGCCTCAGCTCCCGGGATTTATGAAACGCACCCCTGGCTGGCTCTACCCCTTGGCGTCCTTCACTCATATACACAGGTCCTTTGTAAGTAACATATTATGGTTTAAAATCACCTACCTCATTCTATCTTCCTCTGCCTGACCTTCTGGTTAGCCTCCTAAACTATTCTATACATTCTTTATAGATAGCTACACTGCATCTGCTCCTGAAGATTGGAACTATCCATGAAATGCGTCGAGCCATTAGTTGCCTTTCATAACATAAAACCTCTTTATATATCAATGATTACATGCTGTTTTTGGACCCCACCAACTTTTACTACATTGTAACTGTGAAGATACGCAACAATGAGTTTTGGTCTTTTATTTATCTACTTATTAACCACTGTGACTACATTATGCTTCTATATTGCTATTCTACACTGCTACTGTTATTATGTTATGGAGTATGGGTTTATACATTTTATTATATCATACTGTATGTACTCTGGTACTATGCAGTCTATATGGTCATCTTTTGGTTTATTCACCAGACATTATTAATATGTTGTTGCGGCCATATGCAACAAACAGTCTGGTGTTTTTTATTATGTTACCATTATGACTATATTTTACTGCTATGCTAATACGTTATGTTACCATTCTGTACTCCATTATGGTATTAAAGTTTCCTTGTTTTACTATATTATACTGTATGTACTTTGCTACCATGCAAGTTATGTGGTCACAGATACGGTGCACTTACCTAGACATTCTTATTAGTACTATGTTGTGTTACCTTCCTGGCTGCCTGCCTCATACAAAGTCCCTTTTTTCTCTTTTCATATTTGCATATCGGGGATGGAGGTACATTCCTAGTTTAAAGTGGTTGTAAACCCTTACAGACCACTTTGACCTACAGGTAAGCCTAGATTAAGGCTTACCTGTAGGTCCAAGAAATATCTCCTAAACCGTCGTAGACAGTAGCGCGCAGGCGCACTGAGCATGCCGCTGCTAACGGCGATATGCCGTTAGTGGTGGCTCCCGTGCGCATGCGCGGGAGTAAGGAAAAAACGGCTCTGCACTGTATGAATCGTGGAATAATGGATTAAGATCGTGAGAGGGGTTGAATCGAGACTGCGATTTTTTTAACGATTAATCGTGCAGCTCTACTGTGTACCATTGGGGTATTTACCCTTCACTCCCAGAGGAAATCTCCCAAAGGGAGGGTAACTTCTCTCTTGGACAGATATCCCCAGAATTGCTGTCTTTAATGGAAGATTTCCTCTAAACTCTCTCTTGCTCTGGGGATAACAGGAAAATTATGCATGTCCCTTCACTTTCTTTCTAGGTGATAATGGCCACCAGTACAAATAGAGGAGTTAACCTCCCCAATCAGGATACAGACAAGGATAAAAGCTTCACAGAGATTCTAACACTTCCCTGCTCTATCCAAAGCTAAAACAAAAAAGTTTTGCCTAGAGATACACTGTTAACGCTTACATTTTAGTGATTCTGTTTGGAGGTAATTTTAATTATGAAGCTTCTCAGTTTCACACTGTTCATACTCGGGCATAAAAAACACTTTGTTTTAAGTTAGACAATGGACAAGGCTTGAGATTTAAGGACAAATTTCAACCCCTGAATCTCAGGACTCAAACTAAATAGAGCTAAATCAGAAGCAAATATAAATATTTCCTAAAGTGACAAGTCCTAAAGAGCAAGTGCCACTTTTTTTTTTTTTTTACAGTATTCCGTCCCCAATGAAACAAAGAACATGTAGTTCTTTATTCCACCATCCTAGGGGATAAGGATGAGCTCCGGCGTGTTCGCATGCTGAACGTGCCGAGCCCGCCAGGAAGCCGGTACAGCGAAGCGCTAATCACAATCAGTGAGACATTTCCCGATGTGCGGCTGCAGAGATCGGGAAATGTCTCCCTACCTGTGATTAGCGCTGCGCCGTGCCGACTTCCTGGCGGGCTCGGCACGTTCAGCATGCGAACACGCCGGAGCTCATCCTTACTAGGGGATATCTAACGCTGGTTGTGATGTCAGACAGAACACACCACTATGGCACATGGCCATCCATCACTGCAACTAGCAAGGAGACAGCTGCTAAACCTTGTGGACAACCTTCCCAAAAAAGTTGAAGCTGTTATAGCTGCAAAGGATGGGCCACCTTAATATTGAATCCAACAGACCAAGACTGGAATGCCATTAAAGTTTGTGTGTAAAGCTGGGTGTACCAATACTCTTGGTAATATTCAGTGGATATAAAAAGTCTACACAACCCTGTTAAAATGTCAGGTTTTTGTGATGTAAAAAAATGAGACAAAGATAAATCATTTCAGAACTTTTTCCATCTTTAATGTGACCTATAATTTGTACAACTCAATTGAAAAACAAACTGAAATCATAATGTGGTTGCATAAGTGTGCACACCCTCTTATAACTGGGGATGTAGCTGTGTTCAAAATTAAGCAATCACATTCAAACTCGTGTTAAATAGGAGTCATAACACACCTGCCATCATTTAAAGTGCCTCTGATTAACCACATATAAAAGTTCAGCTGTTCTAGTAGGTCTTTCCTGGAATTTTCTTAGTCACATCCTACAGCAAAATCCATGGTCCGCAGAGAGCTTCCAAAGCATCAGAGGGATCTCATTTTTAAAAGGTATCAATCAGCAGAAGGGTACAAAAGAATTTCAAAGGCATTATATACCATGGAACACAGTGAAGAGAGTCATTATCAAGTGGAGAAAATATGGCACAACGGTGACATTACCAAGAACTGGACGTCCCTCCAAAATTGATGAAAAGACGAGAAGAAAACTGGTAAGAGGCTGCCAAGAGGCCTACAGCATCATTAGAGGAGCTGCAGGAATATCTGGCAAGTACTGGCTGTGTGGTACATGTGACAACAATCTCCCGTATTCTTCATATGTCTGGGCTATGGGGTAAAGTGGCAAGATGGAAACCTTTTCTTACGAAGAAAAATATTCAAGCCCGGCTAAATTTTGCAAAAACACATCTGAAGTCTCCCAAAAGAATGTGGGAAATTGTGTTATGGTCTGATGAAACCAAGGTTGAACTTTTTGGCCATATTTCCAAAAGATATGTTTGGCGCAAAAACAACACTGCACATCACTAAAAGAACATCATACCCACAGTGAAGCATGGTGGTGGCAGCATCATGCTTTGGGGCTGTTTTTCTTCAGCTGGAACAGGGTCCTTAGTCAAGGTAGAGGGAATTATGAACAGTTCCAAATACCAGTCAATATTGGCACATAAATTTCAGGCTTCTGCTAGAAAGCTGAACATGCAGAGGAACTTCATCTTTCAGCATGACAACGACCCAAATGACATCCAAATCACCAAAGGAATGGCATCACAAGAAGATTACAGTTTTGGAATGGCCCAGCCAGAGCCCAGACCTGAATCCGATTGAAAATCTGTGGGGTGATCTGAAGAGGGCTGTGCACAGGAGATGCCCTCGCAATCTGACAGATTTGGAGTGTTTTTGCAAAGAAGAGTGGGCAAATATTGCCAAGTCAAGGTGTGCCATGCTGATAGACTTATACCCAAAAAGACTGAGTGCTGTAATAAAATCAAAAGGTGCTTCAACAAAGTATTAGTTTAAGGGTGTGCACACTTATGCAACCATACTATTTTAGTTTTTTAGTTTTACTTCCCTCCACCTAAAAAATTTCAGTTTGTTGGTCAACTGAGTTGTACAGTTTATAATAGGGTTGCACTGATACTAGTATCGGTGCAGATACCGAGTATTTGCACAAGTATCGGTACTCCTGCAAATGCACTGATACCTGAAACCAATACTTTCAGGCTCGGTTCTTTGAGCTGTCAGTGGGTCTCCCCTGTTGACAGCTGAAATGTTAAAGAAGTCCGGTAATTGGAGCGGTAAAAAAAAAAAAGCAGCTGGCAATGTTTATTAACAAAAATAAAAATTAAGTACAGCGCTACGCTTAGAAGGAAAGTGAAAAGCAGCCAACACACCTATAGACTCAAGGCTTTTGTTTCTAATGTTTATTAACAACACTGGTCAGCTGCTGAAACACTAAAATAAAAAGAAACATTGTTTCTTTTTGAATCTTTCTGTTTCTTCATCTGCAGATCAAAGAATGAACAAATGCTCCTCTGTTTAACCCCTTATTAACCCTTAATTTACTCTAATCAGCCTTCATTAACTCCCTATTCTCTTCCATTTAATTATTTTCCTGTTTTGTTTTTTTTTGTTCATGTCTATTTTATAAACTATAAGCAATTAAACCTTTTTTTGTTTGCTTTGTTAGTGAATATTTTACACATATATATTAACATATATTTACACATTTCACACTAAAAAAGCGCAACATTAAAAAAAAATCTGTTTATTTCATTTGATAATAACTTTTCAATGCTTTGTACCATTGCTGACAGCTGACGTGAAAACAAAACAGTTGCTGTAGGTATCGGTAATTGGTATTGGCGAATACTAAAAAAAATATATATATAGGTGCTCGCCGATAAAAAAAAATGGTATCGGTCTATCCCTAGTTTATAGTTCACATTAAAGGTAGAAAAAGTTCTGAAATGATTTATCTTTGTCTCATTTTTTATATCACAGAAAGCTAACATTTTAACAGGGGTGTGTATACTTTTATATCCACTGTATGTTGAAAAACAGTTGCATGTATTGCTTTAGAAGCTCGATCTCGTCTCGTCTCCCGTATTCATGTGCAAATGAACCCGTTGGACTGGTTCAAAGCTCAAGGCAGCATATGATGTAGGCAGAAAGTGAAACAGGAACTGAACACTATAAAAAAAAGTGATGCTTCTTTCACAGTTCTAATCTAAAAACTTCACATAAGGACTTTTGTTTAGGCAAAGATACAAGAGGGCTTAAAAATGAACATGTGATATAGATGCGATATTCCTTTCTGCAATGTTCTAATCTTAGGTTCCTAAGACCCTTTACTGTGACAGTGAAATATGTCTGAAAACAGCTGGATATAGAAGCTGCTTCAAAGGAAATTGCATTTACCTTTCTTAAGTGAGGTTACATCCCCCTCCTCTGGTGGCATTCCTAAACCTCCATCCTTCCAAAATGGGTTTAATTCCCTGGCTTGCAGCTGTTCCTGAAAGTAAATGTACTCAGTCTTAATAAACTTTACAAATATATGTCACAATCACACCAAGACAAACCTTTGTCAGTAACAATACAGAAATGTATAACAGTTCTGTCATTTAATCAGTTCAATACTGTACCTGCTGCACTACTGAAATTGCCTACTCTGATTTCACTGCATACCACGAGCCTCGGTTCATGTAAAGCTGTATTAAATCCAAAAGCAAACATTTATTTTGCAGCTTACAATCTTAGATGTAATGGTGGCATTAGTTTGCTTTTTTAGGCTTTCTTTCTTCTATTTGCATCTGATGATCCAGCCAGCAAGTCTGATTTTCACAAGCTCACGATCCCCAGCAGAATGTATCAGTTTACACGGAAGAGACAAACCACTTACCACTGACCAGGGTGATTAAAATGATCAGCTTTTCTTTATTCATGTAAAACCTTTATCCCAAAAGGTAAAAAGTGTGAGCTGGAGTTTGGCTTCAATTTGTTAGTGCATCTAAATCTTTCTAATATATTTAACACTACCCTCCCCCACAGGCTGACAATGATGCTGTCTGCTGTGCCTCATGTGCTCATTCCTCCAGAGTTGTTTCTCGCTAATACAGGAGGTGTGTTACTGGTTAAATCACCAGGTAAAAACAGAGGGGGGAAAAAAAGCTAAAGAAAAGAAGACTAATGCAGCCACCACATTGAATGATTGGTAAGCTGCAATAAATAACATTTTTGGTTTTGGGTTTAATACCGCTTTAAACAGCCGCCAGTGTCGCAGCTATTTAAGTATAGCAAGCAGCGGAGAATTCTCCATTTACACTGTTTAATGTAGGTGGGGCACCTAGTAGATTTCTCTCATTTAGCCCGTGGCCAGCTTTAGAGAGCCGTCACCAAAACAAGTGTCCCCACGGGTAGTTTTCCCCTCTACTACTGTTTCAGTGACAACAAAGCCCAACCCCAGGAACATTTTTAATTATCCCTTGCAGTGGGGCTGCAATAGCTTGCTTGGTCTAGGGAAAAAGAGCAGCAGTTTTACTTACTTGATCCTCCACTCCCCCAGCAGGTGACGCTCCCCTACGATCCGGTGGTTGACTGTCTCTTTGGCGCCCTCACTTCCAGGGCAGGGCTACGGACCCTGCTCTGTTCTTGATTACAACATGGCCCTAGACCAGTGGAGCATGGGGGGGGGGGGGGTGCAATGAGCCGAGGATCAGATAAATAAATCTCCTTTTATTGTTCCCATAGACTTTAAAAGGCATTAATTAATCCTAGCAGTGCGGGCACATAAAGCCCCATCATAAGAGAACATTTTTTAGCTGTCCAGAGTTGGACTTTAGGAGCTTTGATTTTCCACTTGCTTTAGCCCCAGTCACAATGATCACTCAATCTCCAGAGCAGGGACATAAACAGTAAAAAAAACTCTATCCAAAACTACAAAAACGATTGTTTGGCTTTACAGTGAGGGAAAAAAGTATTTGATCCCCTGCTGATTTTGTACGTTTGCCCACAGACAAAGAAATGATCAGTCTATAATTTTAATGGTTTATTTAAACAGTGAGAGACAGAATAACAGCAAAAATATTCAGAAAAACGCATTTCAAAAAAAATTATAATTTATTTGCATTTTAATGAGTGAATGATCCTCTATCAATCAGCAAGATTTCTGGCTCCCAGGTGTCTTCTATACAGGTAACAAGCTGAGATTAGGAGCACTCTCTTAAAGGGAGTGCTCCTAATCTCAGCTTGTTACCTGTAAAAAAGACACCTGTCCACAGAAGCAATCAATCAGATTCCAATATCGCCACCATGGCCAAGACCAAAGAGCTGTCCAAGGATGTCAGGGACAAGATTGTAGACCTACACAAGGCTGGGATGGGCTACAAGATCATCGCCAAGCAGCTTGGTGAGAGGGTGACAACAGTTGGTGCGATTATTAGCAAATGGAAGAAACACAAAAATAACTGTCAATCTCCCTCAGTCTGGGGCTCCATAGAAGATCTCACCTCGTGGAGTTTCAATGGTCATGAGAACGGTGAGGAACCAGTCCAGAACTACACGGGAGAATCTTGTTAACGATCTCAAGGCCGCTGGGACCATAGTCACCTAGAAAACGATTGGCTCAAGAAAGCAACATGTACAGGCCCATCTGAAGTTTACTAATGAACATCTGAATGATTCAGAGGAGAAATGGGTGAAAGTGTTGTCAGATGAGACCAAAATCGAGCTCTTTGGCATCAACTCAACTCGCTGTTATTTGGAGGAGGAGGTGGAATGCTGCCTATGACCCCAAGAACACCATCCCCACCGTCAAACATGGAGGTGGAAACATTATGCTTTGGGGGTGTTTTTCTGCCAAGGGGACAGGACAACTTCACTGCATCAAAAGGATGATGAACAGGGCCATGTACCATCAAATCTTGGGTGAGAACCTCCTTGGGTCATGGATGGGTATTCCAGCATGACAATGACCCAAAACACACGGCCAAGGCAAAAAAGGAGTGGCTCATTAAGAATGCAATCTACTCACTGGGGGGAGAACCTCTGGGGGAATCTAGGATGGAAAAGGACCTGGGGGTCCTAGTAGGTGATAGGCTCAGCAATGGCATGCAATGCCAAGCTGCTGCAAGCAAAGCAAACAGAATATTGTCATGCATTAAAAAGGGGATCAACTCCAGAGATCAACTCCAGAGATAAAACGATAATTCTCCCGCTCTACAAGACTCTGGTCCGGCCGCACCTAGAGTATGCTGTCCAGTTTTGGGCACCAGTCCTCAGGAAGGATGTACTGGAACTGGAGAGAGTCCAGAGAAGGGGAACAAAACTAATAAAGGGTCTGGAGGATATTAGTTATGAGGAAAGGGTACGAGCACTGAACTTATTCTCTCTGGAGAAGAGACGCTTGAGAGGGGATATGATTTCAATGTACGAATACCGTATTGGTGACCCCACAATAGAGATAAAACTTTTCCGCAAAAGGGAATTTATTAAGACACGCGGCCATCCACTAAAATTAGAAGAAAAGAGGTTTAACCTTAAACTGCATAGAGGGTTCTTTACTGTAAGAGCGGTAAGGATGTGGAATTCTCTTCCACAGTCGGTGGTTTCAGCAGGGAGCATCTATAATTTTAAAAAACTATTAGATAAGCACCTGAATGACCACAACATACAGGGATATTGTTAGAAAAGTACTGACATAAATTCACACACATAGGTTGGACTTGTGTCTTTTTTCAGCCTAGCCTACTATGTAACATTAAGCTCTTGGAGTGACCTAGCCAGTCCCCAGACCTTAATCCCATAGCAAATATGTGGAAGGAACTGAAGGTTCGAGTTGCCAAACCTCAGCCTCGAAATCTTAATGACTTGGAGAGGAACTGCAAAGAGGACAAAATCCCTCCTGAGATGTGTGCAAACCTGGTGGCCAACTACAAGAAACATCTGACCTCTGCGAGTGCCAACAAGGGTTTCGCCACTAAGTACGAAGTCATGTTTTATGAAGGGGGTCAAATACTTATTTCACTCATTAATATGCAAATCAATTTAGAACTTTTTTGAATTGCGTTTTTCTGGATATTTTTGTTGTTATTCTGTCTATCACTGTTAAAATAAACCCTCCATTAAAATTATAGACTGATCATGTCTTTGTCAGTGGGCAAACATACAAAATCAGCAGGAGATCAAATACTTTTTTTCCCTCACTGTAGATACATTTTAATCATATAAAAGATAAAATTGTACTGTAAATTAATTTTGCATTGCATATCAGATCGTGTCTTATATCCCAGTTTGTCTGTGTAATGCATATTTATTGTTCTGAGTACACAAGAAGCTTCTGTCTAAATTCAGCTCCATATGCATGTACCATAATGCTTTCCTCTGTTCTCTGTGTCATTTCTAAAACTTGCATTCATTCCATCCAGCAAGGTGATGGATCAGATCTCATTTGCGATAAATCTAAAAAATGTGGCAATAATCATTGTGGAAAGCATAAAAGCCCTGTTCCCATCTAGAAGTAGCATCACATTGTGAGCAGAATATAAAGCAATACATGCCTGGGGCAAAGGACAAATGGTAATGTTGCAGCAGCTAATGTGATGAATAACAGTTACACAAAATGACATGAGCAATGGGGGGAGAAGGAGACAGCGGAGGAAGTAATCAGGATATTCCGAGCAAGGCACACAGCTCCAATAAACACACATATATACCTGAGCCACGGGGGATATATGGACACGGCAACCCGTCACATGTCCTAAAAGGAACGGACTCCTAGGTCCCGCAACTGGTAAAGAACTGGTTAAAAGAAGGGCATGGGCACAATTCTGTCTGTATTTCGTGGCCAAGTACAGTTAACATACACTGTATTACCAAAAGTATTGGGACGCCTGCCTTTAAACACACATGAGCTTTAACCACTTAAACCCCGAAAGTTTTACCCCCCTTTTTCATGACCAGGCCATTTTTTGCGATCTGGCACTGCGTTGCTTTAACTGACACTTGTGCGACGCTGTGCACAAATACTTTTTTTTTTTCCCCATGAATAGAGCTTTCTTTTGATTGTATTTGATAACCTCTACGGTTTTTATTTTTTGCGCTATAAACAAACAAAACAAAACAACAATTTTGAAAAAAAAAAAAAATATTTGTTACTTTATGCTATAAAACATATCCAAAGTAAAAAAAATCTAAATTTCTTCATCAGTTTAGGCCAATATGTATTCTACTTCATATTTTTGATAAAAAAAAAATCCCAATAAGCGTTTATTGATTGGTTTGTGCTAAAGTTATCACATCTACAAACTATGGGATGTTTTTACGACATTTTTACTTATTTATTTTTTTACTAGTAATGGCGGCGATCAGTGATTTTTAGCGAGACTGCAACATTGCGGCAGACAAATCTGACACTGGACAATTTTTGGTGACCAGTGACACAAATACAGTGATCAGTGCTAAATAATATGCACTGTAACTGTACTAATGACACTGGCAGGGAAGGGGTTAACATCAGGGACGATCAAAGGGTTACGTGTGCTCCTAGGGGGTGCTTTCTAACTGTGGGGGGAATGCTGTGACTAGAGGAAGACAGAGATCTGTGTTTCTGCTTAGCAGAAACACAAGATCTCCATCTTCCTCCCTCACAGAACGGCAGTCTGCCTTGTTTACATAGGCAGACCGTGTTCTGCCTCTCCTGTGAACGATCGGCAGGTCACGGGAGCGGGTCGCCGGTAGCACGCTCCCCAGACCCACTGCACGAAATCACGTACCTGTACATGCTTTTGCGCAGGAGGGCCGCCCTGCCACAGTATATCTGCGTAGGGCAGTCCTTAAGTGGTTAATGGCATCCCAGTCTTAGTCCGTAAGGTTCAATATTGAGTTGGCCCACCCTTTGCAGCTATAACAGCTTCAACTCTTCTGGGAAGGCTGTGCACAAGGTTTAGCAGTGTGTCTATGGGAATGTTTGACCATTCTTCCAGAAGCGCAATTGTGAGGTCAGGCACTGATGTTGGATGAGAAGGCCTGGCTCGCAGTCTCCGCTCTAATTCATCCCAGAGATGTTCTATTGGGTTGAGGTCAGGACTCTGTGCAGGCCAGTCAAGTTCCTCCACCCCAAACTCACTCATCCATGTCTTTATTGTCCTTGTTTGTGCACTGGTGCGCAGTCATGTTGGAACAGGAAGGGGCCATCCCCAAACTGTTCCCACAAAGTTGGGAGCATGAAATTGTCCAAAATGTCTTGGTAGCTAACTCCTTAAGAGTTCCCTTTACTGGAACTAAGGGGCCAAACCCAACCCCTGAAAAATAACCCCACACCATAATCCCCCCTCCTCCAAATGATTGGGACCAGTGCACAAAGAAAAACCCATAAAGACATGGATGAGTGAGTTTGGGGTGGAGGCATTTGATTGGCCTGCACAGAGTCCTGACCTCAACCTGACAGAACACCTTTGGGATGAATTAGAGCGCAGACGGCGAGCCAGGCGTTCTCGTCCAACATCAGTGCCTGACCTTACAAATGCGCTTCTGGAAGAATAGTCAAACCTTCCCATAGACACACTCCTAAACCTTGTGGACAGCCTTCCCAGAGCTGAAGCCGTTATATCTGCAAAGGGTGGGCCAACTCAATATTGAACTAAAGACAGGCGTCCCAATACTTTTGGTAATATACAGTGGTGTACATTCCTATCAATGGAAAACATCTTGTTTCTAAAGAAAACATGTACAGAAATACACAGGCTACCCTTGCTGATCTTTGTGAAAATGCTAATTTCCTGGCTGTCTTTTGCTTTAATATTCTAAGTCACTGATCCGGAACAAGATGTTGCTTGTGACTTCAGAGAACAATTGAGCCCCCGATATCCATACTACATACTAACACTCAAGTCAGAGGCTCGGAAAGTACTGAAGCCTTTAAGAGGCAACAAACTACTATTTTCAAAAGGAAGAACTTAACAATGGCAGCCTGTTTTTTTTATTTTCCATACAGGATTTCTTGAACCTGTTCTAAGCTTGTGGGAAGAAGTAAAAATGAGAATGCTGAGAATGCTACGCTTGCTTGGTGTCTTGTGTGATACGCAACCTTCAGAGAGCAGCGGTAAGAGACAGATAGTGTCAGCATGAATACTAAAGCATTGTTGCCACAGGGGACGGGCAAAGACAGGCCACAATAAGGCTACAGCTTCGGCTTTTGGGAGTGTTTTATGTATAGTCACAGGCAATAAAGGCCGCAATAAGGCCAGTAGACATAGATAGATGACAATATAGGAAAGTAAAAATAGAAACAAATGTATCAAAGCAGCTAGTTTCTTTCACTAATCACTTTGATCTGATTGGAAGGGATATCTATGCAAATTAAAAAAAAAAGCATCAAACAGAAACAATGATACAAATTTACACAGTTACATAGTCAGGTTGAAAAACAACACAAAGCCATCTATAGTTCAACCAACGGAAAAAATAAATACTCCATATGTACAATCCTATGCCCACAGTTGATCCAGGGGTAGGCAAATAAAGTATAAGGCCCCTTTCACACTGGGGCGGGGGCAGCGTCGGCGGTAAAGCGCCGCTATTTTTAGCAGCGCTTTACCGTTGTATTTGTGGAGGTATTCGGCCGCTAGTGGTGGCCCTTTTAACCCCCGCTAGCAGCCGAAAAAGGGTTAAAACCACCCGCAAAGCGCTGCTGCAGTAGCACTTTGCCGGCGGTATAGCCGCGCTGCCCATTGATTTCAATGGGCAGGAGCGGTGGAGGAGCAGTATACACACCGATCCTTCACCGCTCCAAAGATGCTGCTAGCAGGACTTTTTTTACCGTCCTGCCAGCACACCGCTCCAGTCTTGAAGAGACAAGAGCGGCTCTTTTCAGGGCGCTTTGCAGGCGCTATTTTTAGCGCTGTAGCGTCTGCAAAGTGCTCCAGTGTGAAAGGGGTCTAAAGCATGACCCAATTTGCTTCAGCGGGGTAAAAAACAATTCCTTCCTTGTCCCCCAGGAGGCAATCGGGAATTCTCTGATTCAACAATCCCTGGTTTCAATACTCATAAGTCCTCATGCACACGGACGTTTTTACAGCTGCTTTTTTGAGCTTTTTTTGCAGCTTAAAAAGGCTTGTCTATGTTAGTCTATGGCTTCATTCCCACCTAGGCGTTTCTGAGCTGCAAGTGGCATAGGCATTTTTAAGCTGTAAAAAAAAAACAGGACCAGTGGGTTCTGAGAGACGTTTTTCAGCTGTAAAAACGCTCCAACGCTAAAAAACGCTCAAAAAGGTCATTCACCAACGTTTTTTAACGTTTTTGATCCATTGAAAAAAAAAATAAAAAATAAAAAACGCTAAAAAACACTAACGCGGAAAAACGCTCAAAACGCTATTGCAAAAACGCTGAAAAAAGCTGAAAAAAGTTTAAAAAAAAATCACTGCAAAGATACTGGCGTTTTCATAACGTTATTTTAACAGCCTGTGTGCATGAGGCCTAAATGTTAGTATCTAGCTATATTTTGTGCATTTAGGAATTCAGACAGCTCTTTATTAAAGCAAATCCACTAAACTGACCAAAACCACCTCTGGAGTCTATTCCACATTTTCACAGCTCTTACTGTAAAAAAACCTTTCCAGATTTGGAGGTAAAATCTCTTTTTCTCCAGATGCCCCCTTATCCTCTGTAATTATGTTAAAGCTCATGTTCCTGTCACTTTAACCACTTCAGCCCCAGAAGATTTTACCCCCTTCCTGAACCTTTTTGCGATTCGGCACTGCGCCGCTTCAACTGACAATTGCGTGGTCGTGCAAACAAAATTGACGTCCTTTTTTTCCCATAAACAGAGCTTTCTTTTGGTGGTATTTGATCACCTCTGCGATTTTTATTTTTTGCACTATAAACAAAAAAATTTTGGAAAAAAAAAAAAACGCATTATTTTTTACCTTTTGCTATAATAAATATCCCCCCAAAAAATATATTAAAAAAACAATTTTTTCCTCAGTTTAGGCTGATATGTATTTTTCTACATATTTTTGGTAAAAAAAAACAAAAACGCAATAAGTGTATATTGATTGGTTTGCGCAAAAGTTATAGCATCTACAAAATCGGGGATAGTTTTATGGCATTTTTATTATTATTTTTTTTTATTAGTAATGGCGACGATCTGCAATTTTTATCATGACTGTGACATTATGGCGGACACATCGGACATTTTTGACACTATTTTGGGACCATTGTCATTTATACAGCGATCAATGCTATAAAAATGCACTGATTACTGTGTAAATGA
Source organism: Lithobates septentrionalis (assembly GCA_037952835.1). NCBI lineage: Eukaryota > Metazoa > Chordata > Amphibia > Anura > Ranidae > Lithobates > Lithobates septentrionalis. The sequence goes on from JBBDGP010001218.1 coordinate 1,447,115, forward strand.
CACTGGCAGTGAAGGGGTTAACCACTAGGGGGCGATGAAGGGGTTAAGTGTGTCCTAGGGAGTGATTCTAACTGTGAGGGGAAGGATGGGCTTCAAGTCACATGACAGAGATCACTGCTCTTGATGACAGGGGGCGGTGATCTCTGTCATGACACAAGCCAGAACAGGGAAATGCCTTGTTTACATAGGCACTTCCCCGTTCAGAGGCTCCATAACATGATCGCCGGGAGACCGCCGGCCATCGAGTCCTCCGTTCCCCCAGGCATGGTCGCGCTGTACGCAGCGCATGCGCCTCCGGCTGTCCCCGGCTCTTAAAGGGGACGTACAGGTACGCCCAATTGCCCATCGATGCCATTGTGCCGACGTATATTGGCGTGCGGCGGTCAGCAACTGGTTAGTTCGTCTGGACCAGCTTGGTCCTCCGATTGGCTGAGTTGGAGGGGCGGGCTGATGATGTCACACTCTTCGGTCACTGAATATAAAGCTGCCTACGAATGGCTGAGCACCACTTTGTTCTGGGTGTGGGACAAGAAGGCTGTCTCACAGACGGAACCCAGCACTGTGTACTATATACAGCTAAAGCTACATACAGTACATACAGTGACTAGAGACATTGTAGGATTATTTAAAGTGACAGGAAACATGCAAATCAGCTTTAAAGTGAAGAACTCTACACCAAGTGGACCACTTATGTATTTGTACATGGTGATCATATCCCCCCTTAATCTCCTCTTCTCAAGAGAGAATAAATTCAGTTCCTCTAATCTTTCCTCATAGCTGAGCTCCTCCATGCCTCTTATCAGTTTGGTTGCCCTTCTCTGCACTTTCTCCAGTTCCCTGATATCCTCTTTGAGAACTAGTGCTTGGCATTGCATGCAATTAGGCCTATGATCTACCAAAACCCCCAGATCCTTCTCCACTATGGATTTCCCCAGTTGTACTCCCCCTAGTATGTATGATACATGCATATTCTTAGCCCCCAAGTGTATAACTTTACATTTATCAACATTAAACCTCATTTGCCACATAGCTGCTCAATAAGACAGAGCATTGAGGTCGGCTTGTAAATTGCAGACATCCTGTAAGGACGTTATTCCCCTCCATAGTTTGGTGTCATCTGCAAACACTGAAATGGTATTTTTAATTCCAGACCCTATATCATTTATAAATAGAACTAAAAAGTAAGTGTCCCAACACTGAACCTTGGGGTACATCACTAATAACCTCAGACCATTCAAAGTATGAGTTATTCATTATTACTCTTTGAATGTGGCTTTTTAGCCAGTTTTCTAGCCACTGAAAATGTGGTAAAAAAAGAGTCATCGATCCGAAGATAACGGCATTGTCTGCCCAATCATGAAACAAAACAGAGCAGAATTCATTTCTACTTACACCTTCCCTAGGAGCTTCATGGGGTTTACCATGGATTTTGTTGTAAACTGTTCAGTGTACCTAGAAGAACTGATGCTGGTTTGAAGGCAAAGGGAGGTCACACTAAATATTAATTTGATTTGGATTTCTCTTCTGTTCATTTACATTTTTGTATTCAATGTGTTAATTTATAAATATAAAAACGATTAACTCTTCTATTTCTCAACTCAATCTTAGTTTACAGCATTTTTTCACCCCTAGTGTAGCGCTAATTAGTAAATAAAAAGTATTATTTAAACCAATTGAAGCCCATATAAAACACAATTTATATAGGTACCGTACTTCAGAGCACTCAAGATGTGAAGTCCCACGTGACGTGAAAGTGGTGAAAAAATAGCAGAGGTGTCACCAGCCAGTGAATTCACACCACGCTTACTGTAGGAAGTGTAACTACCTAATAAGAGCGGTCTGATACGCTTTGTTTACAATGCATGAAGCCCGAGATCCGGATCACTGGAATATCCTCCCACGTTGGGGTAAGTGGCACCAAAGAAATGGATGGATGGATGGATGCAGCCCTCCGTGCTCAATTATCCCTCTGGGATGAACTCATATCACCAGGCATGAAAATAAAAAGGTAACCAACATAGCGTGATACCGTTTAGGCTGATTTATTCAAAAACGAGAAGTAACATGCAGATGAAAGCTTAAAAACAAGTATGGCTGATCGTTAATCCAGGAAGCAAAATGGCAGACATCAACCCATTGGTGCCTCTGATGACGTCACATATGACGAAACGCGCCGTCAGAGCTATGCACACACACTACCACGTATGTGCGGTTGACGTCGGACATTTTGCTTCCTGAATTAATGATCAGCTGTTTATACACGCTTGTTTTTAAGCTTTCATGTGGGTGTTACTTCTCCTTTTTAAATAAATCAGCCTAAACCATATCACGCTATGTTGGTTATCTTTTTAATTTCATGCCTGGTGATTTGAGCTCATCCCAGTGGGTTAATCACGCACGGAGGGCTGCATCCATCCATCCATCCATTTCTATAGTGTCACTTACCTTGACACAGGGGAGGATATTCCAGTGATCTGGATCTCAGGCTTCGTGCATTGTAAACAAAGCGTATCAGACCGCTCTTTTTAGGGGGTCACACTTCCTACAGTAAGCGTGGTGTGAAATCACTGTTTGGTGACACCTCTGCTATTTTTTCACCACTTTCACGCCATGTGGGACTTCTCATCTTGAGTGCTTTGAAGTACCTATATGGATTGAGTTTATATGGACTTCAATTGGTTCAAATAATAATTTTCATTTACTAATTAGCGCTGCACTATTGGTTTTATATATTTTATATGTTCAGTGTCTGGACATTGTGCACAGCTGCTGTTATTGTTTATTTTGTGTTTTTCACTTTTGCGCAAATTTATATATCTTTTTATATTTTCTCACCCCTGCCTAAAACTTTTGCACAGTAGTGTTCTTTAATGATGTATTCATGAATACAAAGCTGAATTTGTGTCTTTTATATCTGCCTGGAGTTCAGCTTCAAATAACATGTACTATTAAAAAAAAAAAGCGTACAATTTAATACATTCAGAGGAGACACAAAGTAAGCCAGCATGACTAATGCAATTCACTAAACGCTCAGGCCCAGTCGGCTGTGTTTTTTTTTGGCTGTTACCTTTTCTACGGCCTCAACTTTTTCACGCTCCAGTGTTTTCTCCTTCTGTTTCTCTGCTCTTAATGCAGCTGTTGATGTCGCTCGCATAGACATAAAGTCGAAGGTCATCCACTCATCCCTCTGAAATGGAAGCACAGCTTCATTTAGCATTGCAGAATACACAGACCATCTCTGGTCTTATGGAAGAAAAGCTAAACCTACACCACATAGGAGAGTCAGCGGCACACCGCCAGCATTTCAAAATGTGCGCATATAAGAGACAAGCAGTTATTAGTGGATGAGATTTTGTTTTCTTACAAGAGAACCTGTCACCTCAACCTGAATGGAGTTCTAAATCTACCCCAAGATTTTTATTTTTGGTCTGGGTTCAGTTGAGAAGGGCTTTGTTGAAGGGCTAGGTAGATTTATTCCCCTCCTGGTTAGGCTTTGATATCCCAGGTTTATGGATACACCGCTCCCAAACCGCCCCAAAGATGCTGCTTGCAGGACTTTTTTTCCCGTCCCGCAAGCGCACCGCCCCAGTGTGAAAGCACTCAGGCTTAGACACTGGGGAGGCTTCAGAGGCGCTTTTCAGACGATTTACAGGTGCTATTTTTAGCACTAAAATGCCAGAAAAGCACCTCAGTGTGAAAGAACCCTAATGCCGTGTACACACGAGCCGACTTCTCGTTGGACTGAACTCCGAAGGACTTTGACGGAGTTCCGACGGAACGGATTTGCCTACACACGATCCCACCAAAGTCCGATCATTTCTAACGTGATGACATACGACCGGACTAGAAAAGGAAGTTCAATAGCCAGTAGCCAATAGCTGCCCTTTTTTTCCTTAGGAATCGAGTCCGTCGGAAAGATTTGAAACATGTTCTATTTCTAAGGTCTGTCAGATTTTTCAACCATGTCCGATGAAGCCCACACACGATCGGAATCCTTTGGACCTTTTCTGCCGGAATGTCCGGTCGTGTGTACGCGGCACTAGCCTACCCTGACCGCGGCCACGGGAAAATTCAAAATGCATTATTGCCGTGTTTTGCGTTTTCTCGCAGCCGGCGGTCAGTTGAGGGAGGTTTAAACATGGCAGCGTTGAGTTTAGGAACTTTGGCAAAAAAAAAAAACCTGTGTACAATGAAGCCTAACACTTCTACCAGTTGCTGAATAAAATCTGCTCAATAGTTATGGACAGCAATTAAGTCCCAGTGGGGCTCAACCCTGCACCACTCCACCAAAGACTAAAGCAAATACATTTTGCATACTAAGCAAAAGGAAACCTAAATATGTAAACCCAACATTTCATATTCCTGATATGTGCTTGCTGTACCATGTACTTGTTTGAAAAAGTATCCTCTTCTCTTCGTATTACTTGCTTTGTGTGAAATCCCTGGTGTCCCTGCTTGTCCCTCTACTCTCCTATGAAATAACTGCCCACACTAAGAAGGAAAGCACAGGGTGGTCAGTCTCTAGCTGTGCTGGTAACTCAGCCTGCTCTCTCACAATGATCAGACTTGTCCTGACATGCACAGCCATTCACTGGGAGGATCACTGTGCAGCTGTTTCTCCTCCCCCAGCCCTCTAAGCTCATTGTGCAGCTGAGAACAGAGGGTGTGTGATCACTTATTAAAAAGGGAAAGAAGGGTGTTAATGTTTTTATATCTATACACAAATGTGTTGCCTTTCATTTCAATTTTAAACTGAACGTGTTGTTTTACAAGGTGAAGGTTTACCACTTCCGGACCAGCTGACGCTGATATACGTCGCCACTTTGAAGAGGGATATTGTTGTTATGGGAGCAGCTAGCTGCCATAACTCCAGTATCCTCTTCTATAGTGAGCGGTCCGGTTTCAGATAAAAGTGGTCTCTGCGGTGGATTCGCCGCAAGATCACTTTTATCGGTGGCGGGAGAGGGCCGCTCACGGATGACCTCCGCCGCTTACTGGAGCTCCCGGCAGCGGCGGAGGCGATTGGGTCCTTTTCCGTGTGTGGTATGGAGCTGAGTGAGGGGAAGATGGCTCCCCAACCCAGCTCCACACCATTGCAGGGCGGAAGCAACGTCAAAACGTCACTTCCGCCCATAGCTCTTAAAAGGGACATTTTTTATTTTTATTTTTTTAAATGACATTTGATTTTTGATTTTGATTTTTTTTATTGCATTTTAGTGTAAATATGAGATCTGAGGTCTTTTTTACTCCAGATCTCATATTCAAGAGGTTCTGTCATGCTTTTTTTCTATTACATGGGATGTTTACACTCCTTGTAATAGGAATAAAAAAGTGACACAATTTTTTTTTAAAGAACAGTGTAAAAATAAAAAATAAAAAGTAAAATAAATAAATACATTTTTAACGCGCCCGATCCCGCCAAGCTCGTGTGCAGAAGCGAACGCATACGTGAGTAGCGCCCGCATATGAAAACACACGTGAGGTATCACCGTGATCGTTACAGCAAGAGCAATATTTCTAGCCCTAAACACCTCTACCTATACCTATATATATATATATATATATATATATACATATATATATATATTTTTTTTTTTTAAGCAGAGACCCTAGAGAATAAAATGGCGGTTGTTGCAATATTTCATGTAACACTGTATTTGCGCAGCGGTCTTTCAAACGCAATTTTTGGGGAAAAACGACACCTTAATAAATAAAAAAATAAAAAAACGAACAACTAAACAGTAAAGTTAGCCAGTTTTTTTTGTATAATGTGAAAGATGATGTTGCGCAGCGAGAATTGTGATCTTTATTCTAAGTAAAAAAAAATTTGTGATTCTTATTTTAGCCAGAGTCGTGCAGCTCTAATTGTTAGTACAGCAGCTCCGACCTGAGCTTTCTTTTCATTTAACCCGCTGGGTTGAACAAAAAAAACTTGATAATGTGTACCAGGCTTTACACTTTAATGACTTGACATCACTGACACAGAACTAGTTTTTAGATAAGGAAATCCAGCTTAAAGCGAAGTTCCACCCAAAAGTGGAACTTCCGCTTATTCGTCTTCTTCCCCCCTCCGGTGCCACATTTGGCACCTTTCAGGAGGGAGGGAGGGGGGAACGGGGCCCGGTTTTTGACAGGTCCCCTACACTACTTTCGGAGATGGCACCACGGAGAAGCTCGGCCCCCCTCCTCCTTCCTCTGCTGCCGGGCCAATTAGAATGCGCAGTAGGGAACCGGCTGTGAAGCCGAAAGACTTCACTGTCGGGTTTCCTTACCGGCAATGGCGGCGGCTGCACCCGACAGCCAATCCGAAGATCGGCTGCAGTGCCGACATTGCGGGCTCCCTGGAAAGGTAAGTGTCCATATATTAACCACTTGACGACTGCCTCACGCCGATGTACGTCGGCAAAGTGGCACGGACAGGCAAAATCACGTACAGGGTACGTGATTTGCCTTCCGCGGGTGGGGGGTCCGATCGGACCCCCCCCCGGTGCCCGAGGCGGTCGTCCTTTGTGCCCCGGCGATCGGTGGTGAGGGGGAGACCATCCGTTCGTGGCCCCCCCCTCGCGATCGCCGCCGGCCAATCGAATCATTCCTTTGCTGCTGTATGCTAAACAGCAGCAAAGGAAATGATGTCATCTCTCCTCGGGTCGGTAATTTCCGTTCCGGCCCGAGGAGAGAAGACATCAATGTGAGTGCACCAACACACACACACACAGTAGAACATGCCAGGCACACAAAACACCCCGATCCCCCCCCCCCCCCCCCCTGTCACAAACTGACACCAGCAGTTTTTTTTTTTTTTTTGTTTTTTTTTTTTTTTCTGATTACTGCATTGGTGTCAGTTTGTGACAGTTAGTGTTGGGACAGTGAGTATTACCCCCCTTTAGGTCTAGGGTACCCCCCTAACCCCCCCTAATAAAGTTTTAACCCCTTGATCACCCCCTGTCACCAGTGTCACTAAGCGATCATTTTTCTGATCGCTGTATTAGTGTCGCTGGTGACGCTAGTTAGGGACATAAATATTTAGGTTCGCCGTCAGCGTTTTATAGCGTCAGGGACCCCCATATACTACCGAATAAATGTTTTAACCCCTTGATTGCCCCCTAGTTAACCCTTTCACCACTGATCACCGTATAACCGTTACGGTTGACGCTGGTTAGTTTGTTTATTTTTTATAGTGTCAGGGCACCCGCCGTTTATTACCGAATAAAGGTTTAGCCCCCTGATCGCCCGGCGGTGATATGCGTCGCCCCAGGCAGCGTCAGATTAGCGCCAGTACCGCTAACACTGACGCACGCAGCATACACCTCCCTTAGTGGTATAGTATCTGAACGCATCAATATCTGATCCGATCAGATCTATACTAGCGTCCCCAGCAGTTTAGGGTTCCCAAAAACGCAGTGTTAGCGGGATCAGCCCAGATACCTGCTAGCACCTGCGTTTTGCCCCTCCGCCCGGCCCAGCCCAGCCCACCCAAGTGCAGTATCGATCGATCACTGTCACTTACAAAAGACTAAACGCATAACTGCAGCGTTCGCAGAGTCAGGCCTGATCCCTGCGATCGCTAACAGTTTTTTTGGTAGTATTTTGGTGAACTGGCAAGCACCAGCCCCAGGCAGGGTCAGGTTAGCGCCAGTACCGCTAACACCCACGCACGCAGCATACGCCTCCCTTAGTGGTATAGTATCTGAACGGATCAATATCTGATCCGATCAGATCTATACTAGTGTCCCCAGCAGTTTAGGGTTCCCAAAAACGCAGTGTTAGCGGAATCAGCCCAGATACCTGCTAGCACCTGCGTTTTGCCCCTCCACCCGGCCCAGCCCACCCAAGTGCAGTATCGATCGATCACTGACACTTACAAAACACTAAATGCATAACTGCAGTGTTCACAGAGTCAGGCCTGATCCCTGCGATCGCTAACAGTTTTTTTGGTAGTATTTTGGTGAACTGGCAAGCACCAGCCCCAGGCAGCGTCAGGTTAGCGCCAGTACCGCTAACACCCACGCACGCACCGTACACCACCCTTAGTGGTATAGTATCTGAACGGATCAATATCTGATCCGATCAGATCTATACTAGCATCCCCAGCAGTTTAGGGTTCTCACAAACGCAGTGTTAGTGGGATCAGCCCAGATACCTGCTAGCACCTGCGTTTTGCCCCTCCGCCCGGCCCAGCCCAGCCCACCCAAGTGCAGTATCGATCGATCACTGTCACTTACAAAAGACTAAAACGCATAACTGCAGCGTTCGCAGAGTCAGGCCTGATCCCTGCGATCGCTAACAGATTTTTTGGTAGCGTTTTGGTGAACTGGCAAGCGCCAGCGGCCTAGTACACCCCGGTCGTAGTCAAACCAGCACTGCAGTAACACTTGGTGACGTGGCGAGTCCCATAAGTGCAGTTCAAGCTGGTGAGGTGGCAAGCACAAGTAGTGTCCCGCTGCCACCAGAAAGACAAACACAGGCCCGTCGTGCCCATAGTGCCCTTCCTGCTGCATTCGCCAATCCTAATTGGGAACCCACCGCTTCTGCAGCGCCCGTACTTCCCCCATTCACATCCCCAACCAAATGCAGTCGGCTGCATGAGAGGCATTTTCTTTATGTCCTCCCGAGTACCCCTACCCAGCGAACGCCCCCAAAAAAAGATGTCGTGTCTGCAGCAAGCGCGGATATAGGCGTGACACCCGCTATTATTGTCCCTCCTGTCCTGACAATCCTGGTCTTTGCATTGGTGAATGTTTTGAACGCTACCATACACTAGTTGAGTATTAGCGTAGGGTACAGCATTGCACAGACTAGGCACACTTTCACAGGGTCTCCCAAGATGTCATCGCATTTTGAGAGACCCGAACCTGGAACCGGTTACAGTTATAAAAGTTAGTTACAAAAAAAGTGTAAAAAAAAAATATATATATATATATATATATATATATATATATATATATATATATATATATATATATATATATATATATAATAAAAAAAAATAGTTGTCGTTTTATTGTTCTCTCTCTCTCTATTCTCTCTATTGTTCTGCTCTTTTTTACTGTATTCTATTCTGCAATGTTTTATTGTTATTATGCTTTATCATGTTTGCTTTTCAGGTATGCAATTTTTTATACTTTACCGTTTACTGTGCTTTATTGTTAACCACTTTTTTGTCTTCAGGTACGCCATTCACAACTTTGAGTGGTTATACCAGAATGATGCCTGCAGGTTTAGGTATCATCTTGGTATCATTCTTTTCAGCCAGCGGTCGGCTTTCATGTAAAAGCAATCCTAGCGGCTAATTAGCCTCTAGACTGCTTTTACAAGCCGTGGGAGGGAATGCCCCCCCCCCCCCACCGTCTTCCGTGTTTTTCTCTGGCTCTCCTGTCTCAACAGGGAACCTGAGAATGCAGCCGGTGATTCAGCCAGCTGACCATAGAGCTGATCAGAGACCAGAGTGGCTCCAAACATCTCTATGGCCTAAGAAACCGGAAGCTACGAGCATTTTATGACTTAGATTTCGCCGGATGTAAATAGCGCCATTGGGAAATTGGGGAAGCATTTTATCACACCGATCTTGGTGTGGTCAGATGCTTTGAGGGCAGAGGAGAGATCTAGGGTCTAATAGACCCCAATTTTTTCAAAAAAGAGTACCTGTCACTACCTATTGCTATCATAGGGGATATTTACATTCCCCGAGATAACAATAAAAATGATTAAAAAAAAATAAAAATGAAAGGAACAGTTTAAAAATAAGATAAAAAAGCAAAAAAATAATAAAGAAAAAAAAAAAAAAAAAAAAAAGCACCCCTGTCGCCCCCTGCTCTCGCACTAAGGCGAACGCAAGCGGCGGTCTGGCGTCAAATGTAAACAGCAAGGTTAGATCGAGGGCAGTAATTTTTGCAGTAGACCTCCTCTGTAAATCTAAAGTGGTAACCTGTAAAGGCTTTTAAAGGCTTTTAAAAATGTATTTATTTTGTTGCCACTGCACGTTTGTGCGCAATTGTAAAGCATGTCATGTTTGGTATCCATGTACTCGGCCTAAGATCATCTTTTTTATTTCATCAAACATTTGGGCAATATAGTGTGTTTTAGTGCATTAAAATTTAAAAAAGTGTGTTTTTTCCCCAAAAAATGCGTTTGAAAAATCGCTGCGCAAATACTGTGTGAAAAAAAAAAATGAAACACCCACCATTTTAATCTGTAGGGCATTTGCTTTAAAAAAATATATAATGTTTGGGGGTTCAAAGTAATTTTCTTGCAAAAAAAAAAAAACTTTTTCATGTAAACAATAAGTGTCAGAAAGGGCTTTGTCTTCAAGTGGTTAGAAGAGTGGGTGATGTGTGACATAAGCTTCTAAATGTTGTGCATAAAATGCCAGGACAGTTCAAAACCCCCCCAAATTACCCCATTTTGGAAAGTAGACACCCCAAGCTATTTGCTGAGAGGCATGTCGAGTCCATGGAATATTTTATATTGCGACACAAGTTGCGGGAAAGAGACAATTTTTTTTTTTTTTTGCACAAAATTGTCACTAAATGATATATTGCTCAAACATTCTATGGGAATATGTGAAATTATACCCCAAAATACATTCTGCTGCTTCTCCTGAGTACGGGGATACCACATGTGTGAGACTTTTTGGGAGCCTAGCCGCGTACGGAACCCCGAAAACCAAGCACCGCCTTCAGGCTTTCTAAGGGCGTGAATTTTTGATTTCTCTCTTGACTGCTTATCACAGTTTCGGAGACCATGGAATGCCCAGGTGGCACAAACCCCCCCCAAATGACCCCATTTTGGAAAGTAGACACCCCAAGCTATTTGATGAGAGGTATAGTGAGTATTTTGCAGACCTCACTTTTTGTCACAGTTTTGAAAATTGAAAAAAGAAAAAAAAAAAAGTTTTTTCTTGTCTTTCTTCATTTTCAAAAACAAATGAGAGCTGCAAAATACTCACCATGCCTCTCAGCAAATAGCTTGGGGTGTCTACTTTCCAAAATGGGGTCATTTGGGGGGGTTTTGTGCCACCTGGGCATTCCATGGCCTCCGAAACTGTGATAGGCAGTGAAGAGTGAAATCAAAAATTTTCACCCTTAGAAATCCTGAAGGCGGTGATTGGTTTTCGGGGTCCCGTACACGGCTAGGCTCCCAAAAAGCCCCACACATGTGGTATCCCCGTACTCAGGAGAAGTAGCTAAATGTATTTTGGGGTGCAATTCCACATATGCCCATGGCCTGTGTGAGCAATATATCATTTAGTGACAACTTTGTGCAAAAAAAAAAAAAAATGTGTCACTTTCCCGCAACTTGTGTCAAAATATAAAATATTCCATGGACTCAATATGCCTCTCTGGAAATAGCTTGGGGTGTCTACTTTCCAAAATGGGGTCATTTGGGGGGGTTTTGTGCCACCTGGGCATTCCATGGCCTCCGAAACTGTGATAGGCAGTAAAGAGTGAAATCATAAATTTACGCCCTTAGAAATCCTGAAGGCGGCGATTGGATTTCGGGGCCCCGTACGCGGCTAGGCTCCCAAAAAGTCCCACACATGTGGTATCCCCATATTCAGGAGAAGCAGCAGAATGTATTTTGGGGTGCAATTCCACATAGGCCCATGGCCTGTGTGAGCAATATATCATTTAGTGACAACTTTTTGTAAATATTTTTTTTTTTTTTTGTCATTATTCAATCACTTAGGACAAAAAAAATAAATATTCAATGGGTTCAACATGCCTCTCAGCAATTTCCTTGGGGTGTCTACTTTCCACAATGGGGTCATTTGGGGGGGGTTTGTACTGCCCTGCCATTTTAGCACCTCAAGAAATGACATAGGCAGTCATAAACTAAAAGCTGTGTAAATTACAGAAAATGTACCCTAGTTTGTAGACGCTATAACTTTTGCGCAAACCAATAAATATACGCTTATTGACATTTTTTTTACCAAAGACATGTGGCCGAATACATTTTGGCCTAAATGTATGACTAAAATTGAGTTTATTGGATTTTTTTTATAACAAAAAGTAGAAAATATCATTTTTTTTCAAAATTTTCGGTCTTTTTCCATTTATAGCGCAAAAAATAAAAACCGCAGAGGTTATCAAATACCATCAAAAGAAAGCTCTATTTGTGGGAAGAAAAGGACGCAAATTTCGTTTGGGTACAGCATTGCATGACTGCGCAATTAGCAGTTAAAGCGACGCAGTGCCAAATTGGAAAAAGACCTCTGGTCCTTAGGCAGCATAATGGTCCGGGGCTCAAGTGGTTAAAAGTCAGCAGCTGCAGTATTCGTAGCTGCTGACTTTTAATTTTTCGTGCAGGGGGCGGACTTCCGCTTTAACTTAAACATCCCATCTTCATGCTTATTTCTGGTCAGTGACTGAAAAAGTACTATAATTGGGTGTGGGGGGGGGGGGGGGGATAACAGGGAATTTTCAGCAAACAGTTAGCAATGATGGCCCCATATTTCTCCATAGACAGGTTAATGTGGTTAATAATGACATTTGTTGATCATGTTTAACTGTGAAGCAGTTACTGAACATAGTGAACATCTGCGCACTCCAGTTCCATGGGACGCTGTGGTAGTGTGCTCAGATGGCCGAATGAATATCAACTCCTATGAGGGGACAGCTTGGACAGGACACCGACATCCTCATTACAATCCGAGGCAAACAATGCAGAGTCGCATATCACCATCTATTACCATATAAAGATTTCAGCGAAAACACAGGGACATCTACAATATATTAGATTTCATTCTATAAAACAATGCAGTAATGAGGCAACCAATTTACATTTGTCCTTTAACGATCATTTGGCAGTGAACTGAAGCTTACTGAATGCTAATCTGCTGTAGCGCTTTGTGCTGTCTTATTGAGCATGCCTGTTCATGTTTCTGTATTTCACATAAAAAAATTACCAATTATAAATCTGAATACTAAGGACTTGTTCACATCACTGCTTTGTGGCAATGCACAGTAAATGATTGCATTGTAATGTATCAAGCAAGGTGCAAAGCGTTGTTGTTTAGTTTGAATGGCAACTCTATACAACACTATTCTGAAAAAAATAGTGCAGGAGCAGAAGTGAAACAGCTGTGCAGGATATGCATCTGGGCGTGGACCCCAAGAATATTCCTAGGGCTTCATGGCATCCAGAGGGCATCAAAGTTTCCTGGCATTTAGAACTCTCATAGCAGTGCGATTATGTATGAAAGTCATTGTAAAGGCAGAAGGTTTTTTTATCTTAATGCATTCTGGAATCGCACTGGTTCCTGCATCGCTATAGTGTGAACCCAAACTAAAGGATGTGCTGGTTTTTATTCCCTGCTTTGCCCATTCACACTGACAGGATAGAGCTCTGCTTTGTTTTCTGCTCGGTCTTTCTCCTCGCCAATCAGCGGGTTCCGGTGGTCATCCATTGGTCTGCACCCACTGATGGGCTTGTGCTGTGCGCGCACCCCCTACCTGGAAGTGCCGGATCACGTACTAGGTAGAGGAGAGCCACTTTGCCGCCTTATAACAGCGTTATGTGGTTGGAAAACGGCTATACTAACATTTGTCTGCAATCCCCTTTTCTCTAATATAAGTGTGCTATTCCAAGACACATCCACAGTAGGATGCTTGCTGTATTTCACAATAAGAAAGGTCAGGTACTTATGTTGGTTGGGAATACCTGGCTCGTAACCAATCCATAATAAAGGTGTGCAGTAGAGTTAAAGTAGAACTCTATCCAAAATTTAAAAAAAAAAAAAAGTTTCTGCCTAGAGTAAGGGAGGGTTATAACCCCTTTAACCACCTCAATACAGGGCACTTTCACCCTCTTCCTGCCCAAGCATTTTTCAGTTTTCAGCGCTGTCGCACTTTGAATGACAATTGCGCGGTCATGTTACACTGCACCCTAATGAAATTTTTATCATTTTTTCCCCACAAATAGAGCTTTCTTTTGGTGGTATTTGATCACCTCTGCGGTTTTTATTTTTTGCGCTATAAACAAAAGAAGAGGGACAATTTTGAAAAAACACAATATTTTTTACTTTTTGCTATAATAAATATCCAATTTTTTTTTTTTTTTAACAAATTTTTTCCTCAGTTTAGGCCGATATATATTCTTCTACATATTTTTGGTAAAAAAAAATCGCGATAAGCGTATATTGATTGGTTTGCGCAAAAGTTATAGCGTCTACAAAATAGGGGATAGATTTATAGCATTTTTATTTATTTATTTATTTTTTACTAGTAATGGCGGCGATCTGCGATTTTTATTGTGACTGCGATATTGCGGCGGACATATCGGACACTTTTGATACATTTTTGGGACCATTCACATTTATACAGCGATCAATGCTATAAAATTGCATTGATTACTGTGTAAATGTGACTGGCAGGGAAGGGGTTAACACTAGGGGGCGCTCGAGGGGTTAATGTATGACCTAGGGAGGTGATTCTAACTGTGGGGGGAGGGGACTGACTGGTCCTGCTCTGTTACCCGGCAATCGCGGGTACCCGGCGGACATCGCGGCCGCCGGGCACACGCACCGGGTCCCGAGCGACGCAGCGGGCACTCGCGCGCGCCCCCTAGTGGCTCGGGAGGGCGATCAAGTCATATGACGTCCGCCCAGAACAAGAGAAGCCTCGTCCCGCCGTCATATGACGGTGGGCGGTGGCTTAGTGGTTAAGGTTTATTTTGGTCATCTTTGCCCCATTGTGGAGATTTTCCTTCACTTCCTGTCCCATAGTCAAGCAGGAGTGAGAGGAAATCCCTGCAAATTAGGGGAAACTCTTGGGGACCCCCAGGTCACCAGAACTAGTGTCCCCATTGGAAGATTTCCCCTCTATTACTTTTCTGGGGACAACCCAAAATTTGGGATTTTCTTTTACTTTCAATGATAATGGTAAACAGGACAAAAAGAGAAAGGTGAATCTCAGCAATAAAAAACCCAACAGTGGTTCTAATCCATCTCCACTCATATCCAAAACTAAAAACAAAAAAAAAATTATTTTGCCTTTAGTTATACTTTAAGGTCAGGGATTTATGAAGGCCACTCGTTTGTCCACACCAGACCCATCAAACCATGTTTTTTGGACCTGGTGTTTTGCGCCTGGACTCAATTTGAGAAGGATCTGCATAGTTCAGTAGTTTACATATCATGAAAATCGGTTTCTCTGTTCACTTTTTTATTTTATTTTTTTGACACATCACATCCGTGGTTCACACCTGTGCAGGTTTTCTGGCCTCGTTTGTGCGGGGACAGCAGTCCATTAATTTAAACGGCCTGCTGTGCCTGTGTTTTCCACAGCAAAAAGGTTCATGCACCATTCTGTAAACACAGTGGCTGGGAAATTGCATGGTTCTTTTGCACCATGTGATTTCCCTGTGGTTCCTCACAACTCGCTGCGGATTGAGATGCATGGGGGGGCCATTAAGAATGAATGGCATCCCCACGCATCTCTACAGAGCAGCATGTTTTGGCTGTGGGTGGTTGTGATTCCCGCACCCACCCCGCATAGTGTGAACCGGGCCTATGAACATTCGTTTTTGTACATTATTGTGCCTGCTGCAGGAAAAACAAAGCCCATCTTAAGCAAGATCCTGCTTCTGTGCATTCTCAACAGCAAAGTAGCCTTTAGCCCTCCTTTATATTGAATGCGGCTTTTAAATCATGCAACTTCATCTGAATTTGCACAATTTCAAAGCCCCATGTCAGTGTAACTTGGAAGCCATCTGTGCAGCTTCCTGCACAAATGTCTAAGAAAGTCGCACCCGAAATTGCCAAAAGTAGTGCAGGAACTACTTTTTCAAATTGATGTAGCACCGTAAAGTCGGTGGCGCACCAACTTGAACAGTGCCATTGCCGACAACAGGGTATTGCGACTTGAGGTCAAATTGCATGACAAGTCATGCTATCGTGAATAAGGGCTTACGGACATGTGGAAAGAAACAAAGTAGCCAAGGCCTGCCTGCCTGGATTAACCACATTTATGAAATAGTATCCGCACTTCAATGTGAGCAAAGAAAGCGCAGCTCCCAGGTAGAAGGGTAACCAACTACAGTACAAGCAACACAGACAACCAGATTAGCCGGGTAGTTCAGAGCTGGACCCACAAAAAACATGCCACTGGCAGCATCTCACGGCCTCCCTCAAACGCTCCAATGTGTTTTCTTCTGCACTTAGGTCAGGCTTTCTCAATCTTTTCAACACAGAGAAACCCTTGAAATAACTTTCCGGTCTTAAGGAGCCTCTGCTAAAAATGACTATATCTACAACATTAGTTGTGATGGCCAGTGGGAAGAATGTTCTTTACACTTGAGGTCATCGGGAAGAATTCCCCCCTTATAGATAGCTAAAAGGATCAATGGTGTCAGTGGGAACTTATCTGACAGGCAAAAATTGGTCATTGTTCAAGGAACCCCTAGCAACCTTTGGAGGAACCCTAGGCTTCCATGGAACCCTGGCTGAGAAACCCTGACTAATACCCCTTTCACACTGGGGCAGTTTGCAGGCGTTATTGCGCTAAAAATACTGCCTGCAAACCGCCCCTAAACAGCCTCCGCTGTTTGTTCAGTGTGAAAGCCCGAGGGCTTTCACACTGAAGCGGTGCGCTGGCAGGAGAAGAAAAAAATCTCCTGCAAGCCGCATCTTTGGAGTGGTGAAGGAGCGGTGTATTCACCGCTCCTGCCCATTGAAATCAATGGGACAGCGCGGCTATACCGCAGTAATACCGCGGCTATAGCCGCGCTATACGAGGGGTTTTAACCCTTTTTCGGCCGCCAGCGGGGGGTTAAAACCGCACCGCTAGCGGCCGAATACCGCGGTAAAACAGCGCTAAAAATAGCGCTGTTTTACCGCCGACGCCCCCTACAGCCCCAGTGTGAAAGGGGCCTTAGGTTTTAAAAAGAACTCATAAGTGTGCTTGAAATTCTCTACGGCGGTCTTGGTCTGAACCACGGTCTGTGCTATCTCAGCGGGAAAAGTGACAGCTAACAAATCACAAAAATGCTAAAACACAAATTCTATGGCCAATAAATAACATTGTACCTCCAGTGCTGGGCCAACTTTACTTTCCTGAGGCTCTTTCTGGATTTTCCATGCCTTCTTTTCACTTGCTGTGGCAGCCACAACCCATTCTCCCTCAGACTCCTGAAAAGATCCAAAAAACACATTTACAAATGACAGAAATCGTTGATAATTTTCCCAGAACTTAACCAGTTATTAACCGCCCCATAGCAGATTTACTGCTACAGGGTGGCTCTCCTTTGCAGGATTATGTATATATACATAATTCTTCACTTCCGCCTACAGGGCGCACGTGAGCTGCTGGCAGCCCACTCTTCTGCTGTGATTATTCACAGCACAAGCCAATCTGTGGGTGCCGGACGCTGGATGTCCGCTGGCACCCGCCGATCATTGGGCAGAGACTCAGAACGGAGAACTGCCTATGTTTCACATTAAAAAGCAATACTGTTCATACTGAAAAAACGTACTGTATGTCTTTCTGCCTTTAATATACAGAGAAATTTCTATAACTTTCGGAAGACAATGTCACTAAAAGAAAGCCTTCTTTGGTTTCAAACCATATGGTCAGTTGCACACGGGCGTAAAATTTACTGACGTTTACTCAAGAACATGTTGTCAGAAGATCTGTGAGTAAAAAAAATCTGTGTAAAGAGTAATGCTGAGTATAGGCGAGTAAAGGTGCCTAAGCGTATAGATGAGTAAAATTCTTCTTCATTGATACTCATTTATACTCACGTATACATGCCTATTGCACTCAAATGTAAAATGTTCTAGTTTTGTTTTACTGCTCTGTACTCAACCCTGTTTTGCTGATCTTTACTCAGCTGTGGGCAATGTCCCATAGAGAACAATGCATCTAATTTCAAATCAGTAAAAAACATGGCTTTTTTTTTGCCATGTGCAAAAGCCCTAAAGTGATAAAGTCTTGTTTTTTTGTTATAAATAACAAAACATGTTATACTTACCTGCACTGTACAGTGGTTTTGCACAGAACAGCCCAGAGCCTCCTTTTCTCTGGTCCCTTTTCAGCGCTCCTGGTCCCCCCCTCCTGTTGCGTGCCCCCACAGCAAGCAGCTTGCTAAGGGGGCACCCGAGCCGAGCCGCTGCTCCATGTCCATTCAGACACGGAGCCGCGGCCTGGCCCCGCCCCTCCTCATTGGCTCATTGACTTTGATTGACACCAGCAGGAGCCAATGGCGCTTTGCTTCTGTCTCAGCCAATGAGGAGGGAGAGTCCCCTACAGCCGAGTCTCTCGTGCTGTATTAGAGGGACTAAGGGGGGCTACTGCACACAGAAGGCTTTTTATCTTAGAATGCATTTAGATTAAAAAAAATCTTCTGCATTTAGAACCACTTTAATAACATTACTGCAGAATTAATAAGCCCATAGCTGAAATGTGAAAATGGCTCTAGAGCTTGGTTGGTAAATAGATGAAAAATGATGCCTTATATAAGCAATCAAAAGTGAAATTTCATCAATCTAGCTATAATAAATAAATGGCTGAAAAGCCCACACTCTAATGTTTATGGTGGGTCACTGATGACAGCTAAGCACACATTATACACTAGTATATGCTCAGACTCTTATGATAAAAATACCAAGGAGAAAAGATTTGGGATTAAACGCATAAATATCGTTGAAAAGATATTGTCCCATTGAAGCTGAACTCCAGACAGAAACCTAAAATACAACACAAATGCATGCAGTAATGTGCTTAAGAAAAATCATCAAGGACCCATTCACCCCATGCGTTAGGTTATTGTGCGTTAAGACGCATTACATTAAGGTAACACGTTCATTTTTTAATGGACTGGCAGTGAAGCTTAGCCCATGATAAATACATGACTTTCTTTTTTCTTTAAACTGCAGCACACCAAAACGCACAAAGGGAGCGAGTGAGTCAACTTGCAAAGTGGTAACATTGTAAGTTGTGCATTTACCTGGACATTAGTGTAACACATCAGTGTAAATGGGCTCTGTGTTTTTTAAATGCAATGAGTTAGACTTGGCATCAGCCTCTACTACCTTACTATTATGTTGTTGCTCCCTCACTGTTATAGCCTGTGGGAGGGTAGGTGCGCTATTGTAGCATAGAAGAGGCCAGTCACCAGCCTGCCTTCTGCTTTACAGGGCTATGTAAACCTTATGCCTCGACGAGGCAGTATGGCTTTGCAAATATATGAAACTAACCCTTCTGTTTTTAAACAGGAAGAAAACTTCCTTTCCTGACTTTTACCTATAGGTAAGCAGGTAAGCCTATAATAAGGATTACCTATAGGTAGTGTAAAAATCTCCTAAACGTGCATCGTTGAGGAGATACAGTGCCTTGAAAAAATATTCATACCCCTTGAAATTTTCCACATTTTGTCATGTTACAACCAAAAACGTAAATGTGTTTTATTGGGTTTTTTTATGCGATAGACCAACACAAGGAAAATGATAAATGTGAAAAGTGTTACGTGCATTTGTATTCAGCCCCCCTGAGTCAATACTTTGTAGAACCTCCTTTCGCTGCAATTACAGCTGCAAGTCTTTTTAGGGATGTCTCTACCAGCTTTGCACATCTAGAGAGTGACATTTTTGCCCATTCTTCTTTGCAAAATAGCTCAAGCTCTGTCAGATTGGATGGAGAGAGTCTGTGAACAGCAATTTTCAAGTCTTGCCACAGATTCTCAATGGGATTTAGGTCTGGTCTTTGACTGCGCCATTATAACACATGAATATGCTTTGATATAAACCATTCCATTGTAGCTCTGGCTGTATGTTTAGGGCCGTTGTCCTGCTGGAAGATGAACCTCCGCCCCAGACTTAAGTCTTTTGCAGACTAACAGGTTTTCTTCTAAGATTGCCCTGTATTTGGCTCCATCCATCTTCCCATCAACTCTGACCAGCTTCCTTGGCCTACTGAAGAAAAGCATCCCAAAAACATGATGCTGCCACCGCCATGTTTCACGGTGGGGATGGTGTGTTCAGGGTGATTTGCAGTGTTAGTTTTCCGCCACACATAGCCTTTTGCTTTTAGGCCAAAAAGTTCAATTTTGGTCTCATCTGACCAAAGCACCTTCTTCCACATGGTTGCTTTGTCCCCCACATGGTTTCTCGCAAACTGCAAACGGGTCTTCCTATGGCTTTCTTTCAACAAAGGCTTTCTTCTCTTCCATAAAGGCCAGATTTGTGGAGTGCACAACTAATAGTTGTCCCGTGGACAGATTCTCCTACCTGAGCTGTGGATCTCTGCAGCTCCTCTAGTTACCATGGGCCTCTTGGCTGCTTCCCTGATGAATGCTCTCCTTGCCCGGCCTGTCAGTTTAGGTGGACAGCCATGTCTTGGTAGGTTTGCAGTTGTGCCATACTCTTTCCATTTTCGGATGATGGATTGAACAGTGCTCCGTGAGACCATGAGATGTTCAAAGCTTGGGATATTTCTTTTTAACCTAACTCTGCTTTAAACTTCTCTACAACTTTATCCCTAACCTGTCTGGTGTTGTTCTTGCCCTTCATGATGCTGTTTGTTTAATAAGGTTATCTAACAAACCTCTGAGGGCTTCACAGAAAAGCTGTATTTATACTGAGATTAAATTGCACACAGGTGGACTCTATTTACTAATTAGGTGACTTTTGAAGGTAATTTGTGCCACTGGTTTTTAGTTAGGGGTATCAGAGTAAAGGGGGCTGAATACAAATGCAGGCAATACTTTTCAGATATTATTTTGTAAAAAAAAATTGAAAACCATTTATTATTTTCCTTCTACTTCACAATTATGTGGCACTTTGTGTTGGTCTATCACACAAAATTAAAAAAAAAAATACATTTATGTTTTTGGTTGTAACATGACAAAATGTGGAAAATTTCAAGGGGTATAAATACTTTTTTCAAGGCACTGTATTTACATTACATGCAGCCAGTGACATCACTAGTGAATGGGCTCCGAAGGAACAGTCAGCTGTGCCATTCCTTCCAAACCCTGTACCATGAACGGCGGCTCCTGCGCGCATGTGCAGGAGTGACGTCATCGTGGCTCCAGCCAGTCACAGAGCTGGAGCCCGTGAACCTAGAAGCAAGACGGATGAAGATGGAAGCGGATGCATCGCTGACTGCGGCACTGGAACAGATTCCTTTTAAGGTAAGTTTACCATAAACTCTATGCATACTAGCACATTATGACTTTACCTTGCAGGGGAAAAAAAAAAAGGCCAGCGGTATATAACTGCTTTAATACTTACTGGGCTATTAACTAAGGAATGAGTCAGAAGTGGCGTGTGCCACGTTAACTAACCAGACAAATAAACCTGTTTCAGGTCTATCTGTGCCACCTGCACCAGTTTCTACTTTAGAGTGAAAAAAAAACTAGCGCAGCTCTACACCGAATAATTAGAGGGAATACAGCAGTTTTCCATATAGAAAACTGCCGCAATTTCCTACCAGGTGTGCCCTTGTTGTACAATATGCGAGTTCAGAACATTCTCTCTGCTTGTGCAGTGATTACACTACTACACGAGCAGAGCCTGCAGGGTTAACACTCACTCTCCTCCTCCTTCCGCTTTTGAGCCAAACAGGGTTGGGGGGGGCTGGAGATGGCAATGGCAGAGAGATCTGAGATTACATCTCCAGCTCTGATGTTCTCTTACTGCCTGTCACAGAAAAGGCAGAACAAAAAACAGATCACTCCTAATAACAAAGGGGATTTACCCCAATGTGTTAACTTGGAGCAGAGTTTGTTCCATTTTTTTTTTTTAAATATGTTTAGAAGAGTCATGCAAGCATTTTGCTTACACCACTGTTTGTTAATTCCCCCCCCCCATGGTGTTTAAAGTGTTTGTAACCTTACACTGCATGCCAGCTACCCACCACACTCTTTTATGCAGCTGTAACATACAGTGCAAGTGTTTGTGGAAAACAAAGCGTCTAAATACCATTTTTGCGGATATCTTCAGGCCGGTCACATGACTCCCAGTTGTTCTTCTACTCCGATCCAGGGCTACAGTGGGAGGAGCCGAGATCTCCCACTGTCTTCAGCCTGGAGGTCACGTGACCGCTGTGCTGGCCAATCAGCTCCTCCCGCTGTAGCCCTTAGAAGGGGATGGAGAGCGGCCGCAAGTCACGTGACCTGAAGATATCTGCAAGTAAGGTATTTAGACGCTTGGTTTTCCACAAACACTTACACTGCATGTTATAGCTGGATAAAAGAGAGGGGCTGGCAGTACATTTTTTAAATGTTTAAAATACTACTAATAGCAGCAGGAGGGGAGGGGTAGCTCACACACACATACACAGAGCTGACAGGGAGGTAGGAAGGGGAGGGGCAGAGGAGAGCTGTGGATGATAGAGGCACTTAAACTGGCCACGGTGTCTGGGCTCAGCAGCCATGATAAACCGTGGTCAGTTTACAGGGGGGAGGGCAGAACCAGCAAGATCAGCCAGGTATTTCAGGTGAAACTAGGGGCCAAATGACACAGCACAAGCACTGTGTTGTATAATATGCTTTAAGAGAACAGGATCCATTTTTTTTTTTTGTAAGCTAACAAACACTTTAAGGAGTGTTGGCAATTTCTTTGATTTTAATGTGTGCTAACCTTATGCCTGGCTGGGCAGAATTGCAAAACCTTTAGCAGGTAACATCATTTTTATTATTTATTATTTATTTTTATTATTTAGCATTTCAACTGGGTATTTTGCGGTTTTTCAGAGGTTTAGCTTTAATTAGCTCAGTTTATGTCCTTTACCATTATTAAATTCCATGTAAAACTGTATGTTTTCTTTCTCTGTTTCAGTGTAAAGCGCTTGTACAAAGGTGAACATAACATGTATGGCGAGTATGCTGCAATAACTGGATTTCTATTCCCAGCACTAAAATACGAAGCCATTTACTAGAGAAAGACTTTCGTGGGAAGGTCATTTGCACACAATGATACCAGTACAGCACTCAGAAAACACTATGACAAACCTCCTCTCCTTAATGAAGGCCTGTGTGTAAAGCCGATATGGGACAGTGGCTCTTCTATCCGTCCAGTATTTACCCGTCACAGTGGGATTAATGATACTAGATGGTGAAATTACAATAGGATAATGGCAGCCTTGCCTGCAAATAAACAATGCAGCACTGAAGCACAATTTACTTCTATGGATTTTAAATTAAAATTACAGCATGAAGCCATATAGCCTAGAAGAGGAGAAAAAAAAATAAAAAAAATAAAAAAAGGCAGTGCCATCTCAATACAATCTCCCTAGATTCGCACCGTTGAAGAATCCGAGGGGCTGCCTTTCCTTTCCGATTTCTCCTTCTTGCTTTTTTTCTTTTTCTCCTTCTTGGATTTTTTCTGTTTGTCCTTTTTTTTCTTCTTTCCAGAATGTTCCTGAAAAGACATAAAAAGATTCATAAATGGCAGGTCTATCAGCACAGAAACAGAAGCTTTTTTTTTTTTTTCACCCTCTTGAGTCCAAAGCCCATTTAAGCTTAGATGCCAGTCTGCCAGCTTCAATGGATTGTCATCATTCACCCCCACTTCCTCTGAGCCCAGGCAGTCATGGGCACACTATGTATGTACATGTATTATTAAACAATCGTGGATACATTTCTAAGCTGTCAGCATAAGTGATGGCATCTAATGAGAATGCAATGTAAACATGAGTCACAGACCACGTTCAGAGCCTTAAAAAACTGTTTTCCGCACAGAGTTGGATCTTTTCCGTCCTCTCTGATCTTCTGTCCTCTCTGATATTCTGTCCTCTCTGATCTCAGGGTGAGCAGGATAGGGAGAATGGGCTCAGAAAAATGCAGCTTACAGAGATTTTTTGTTGACAGATCTCCTGTCTCCACCTGGCATGAGATAAGATGGTTTTCCGTCAGGGCTGCCAACCACCTATAAAAATTTAGGCGGACTGAGACTAACTGTACAGTCCATGAAAAAATATACATCTATAAAAGTATTCATTTTTCTTTCCTACATTTAAAGCTGAACTCCAGGCAGAAATTTTTTAAATGTGTATAAAGATCAGTTTTTACCTTAAATTGATTGTAAACGACCACCTTGTAAAACAACCCAATAAAAGTAAAATAGAAATGAAAGGTAAAACATTTGTGTACAGACATAAAAAAACATTATAAATACCCTTTTTTTAAAAGTGATCACATTCCCTCTGTTCTCAACTGCATAAGAGCTGGGAGAGTAGAAACAGCAGCACACTGAGCTTCCTAGTGAAAGGCTGCGTCGGGTGGTTTTAGGACAAGTCTAATCACTGGAAGAGAGCAGGCCGAGTTCCCAAAGTATGCTCTCCTGCTTAGTGTGGTCAGTTTTTAATAGAAAAGCAGAGGGACTGGCAGGAACACCAGGGATATAACACAATAGGAAGCAACACAAAGACAACAGAATGCTTTTTCATACAAGTACATGGTACAGCAGGCTCAAATCAGAAATATGAAATTCTGGGTTTACATACTCTCTAAATAAATAAGTCCTTGTAGCCTTTCGTCTGTAAATTGGCACTAAGAAATCTATAGGATTTTTGCCCATTTGCAGGCCTCTGGTTGATAGGACTTAATCCGGTCTTTCCCGGTAATGAGAATTTCAGGCTGGCGGGCACAGGCATATCGGAGATAGTAGTATACTATGACATTTTGAACATAACCCCTCTGTACCCCTGAAGAAGCTTTTTGGCTGAAACACGTTAGAATATTTTCATCCATCTACAGCAACTTTTTTTGTCCTTCAACATTTCCTAAATCAAACCAACTAGGAATGGTGTAGTGGTTTCATTTCTGGGTCCTATACAAGTATGTAAGAATGTATGGGGGTTTATGTCCTAATGCTGGCATATAAACACATTTGATGTGCAATTAATTTTAGATACATTTAGGGATTTTATATGCCCCTCTGGTTTTTAGACGTATATGTAAATAAAGTGTGTTTATTTGAATGTATTTATGGTTTATCCAGGGTCTATTGTGTTCAGCTTTCAAAGAGTGGGGATGTAGTTATGTCCTTGCTCACTGGAGCAGGCAAACGCAAATGTCCCAAGTTGGGTATACAGTACACGGACCAAAAATAAGTCGGTTCAGCAGGAACTGGATGAATTTCACTGTATTTCACTGTATATCCAGGAACTGGATGAATTTCAACAGAAGCAGTCGAACACCGTTTGCAGCCCCAATGACTGCAGTGCTGATCAGTGTATTCTGATGGATGGGGGAGGCTAGAAAGATTTCCTCACTGTCAGAATACAATAGTGCAATGGGGGCGATCCCTGCATCCACATTGCTTGTGCAGGGGCCCTTACGTTTTTTTCCTTCAACCCGCTGGTAAAAATTAAAAAAAAAAAAAAAAAAAAAACCACTCGCTGTGCATATCCAGCTTTAGACTCCCGGTCTGAAGTGCCCATTGCACATACATCTTCTGACAAGCCAGTTCAGCCCCAGCTCCGCACACACACATGCCCGCCACTACTGTTATTTCTATATGCATTATGAAATATGTGGTGTGGTTTCCCAGCACAGATGTGATGTGCAGTAACACATTACTCTGAGGGACATCATGACATCACTGGAGCAGGAAATCCTTCATTACATGAAAAGTAAGCAATTTCCATTAACACTTTCTCAGAGATTAAAAAGAGCCTGGGAGAGAGGGATCTGGAAATACAAAGACAGCAGAATCCTGGAGTTCATCTTTTTATACATATGCCAACCACATTGAATTGGATTACGTTGTTATACTTCTGTAGAAGTCCCTATATATAGAGTAGCATTGTACAGTGTGATGCTGCCAACACATTGCTCCTATCACACCTGAGAGGTGAATTATTAAATACTGTGACTGTTAAGATGTTACTCATTTCCATGTGCAGCCATTATTGCCACCCTACTTTAAGGCAATCAGCAGTGGACAGCTTTTTTAAAGGCATTTGACAGGTGGCTAAATGCTGATATGCAACTTGTGTTAACAATTGAAAGCCCGTATAACCCCTCTGCAACTGCACGCATTACACATAGCTGCAGAGTGGTCCCATTTACTTGGTGTAAAAGTTTTGCCAAGCCACACTTTGACCATGACACTGATATTAACACAGATGCTGGCCATGTTGACTTGCAGCTTAGTGGCTGGGGGTAGTAAAAACACAGATCAATTGTCTGCTTTTACTGCCCTTCACGGTATTAAAAAAAAAAAATATATATATATATATATATATATATATATATATTAGTGGCCCTATGGCCGAGAGAGATGTGGCTCACACAAACACGCGACAAGACTTACAACATAAATAGACCTGAAGTGTGCCTTGGTGGTCTGGTCGGTATGCCAAGAAAAGGGGGCATACCCAAGGTAAGTAATGGGTAGTTTATGAAGAAGGATGAGCTCAGAAGTGTCCTGAAAAAGGGAAGGACGGGAGGGGATCGCACACTGGAAATGACAAAGAGCATGGGCAAGTGGGCTGCTTAAATACCCTCCGGGCTTCTCCCATAAATTCAGGCCACCATACTGGCCTTCTTATTTATGGTAGTGGCCCTATGATCGAGAGAGATGGGGATCACATAAACACGTGACAAGACTTACAACATAAATAGACCTGAAGTGTGCCTTGGTGGTCTGGTCGGTATGACCAAGAAAAGGGAGCAAAAGACTCAGATAGGGGACTAACTCTTGATTCTTGTGTTTATTGAGCCAGCTGGGTGAAGGAATGTGTCATTTCTTTTTGAGGATTTGGGATGTATGTGGTAAAACAAGCAGACTTCCATCGGCCTAGTTTCTTGATTACGTGCTCTGGTATTCCATGTTGGAAGGCAGCTGAGGCTGCTCCAACCCGGAATGAATGTCTAGAGAACTGACTGGGGTTGAAGCCCAAGTTGCTTAGGAGGATCCTGACATGCTTGATAAACTGGCTGCCACTCAAGGGGCTGGTTAGAAAGGGTAGCAACAAGCTACAATCAGATTGACTGGGCAGATGGGACAGTTGTCGGTCAAGCACTGTCACTGGGCACCAGGCATTGTTAGTCTGAAACAGGTTGATGTCAACCCCGGGGCTGGTTTGTTGCGTTTTGCAGACTGTGAGATGAAGGGTGTAAATGGTTCGGAAAGCGGGTCAGGTGGCACCGGAGCATTGTCAGACTGCCTGAGCCACTGACGGTAAATTCACTAGGTCGTAGGAAACCGTAGATGGTCGCTTGCATGACTTGGCTGGGCAAAGCCTTAAACGGAGAATGAGTAAGGATTTCAGACAGGTCTCTGAAGAGGGCACTCATGATAGGTAGACATTTGACACTGACTACGGGTTGGTGCTTCTGTATGCCCCGTAGGAAGGACTTGACTGCATGGGCCGAGAATACTGATGGTTTACTGGGGTCCTAAAAGGACAGGAAATGATGGACGGCAGCTAGGTATAGCCTGATAGTATTGTGAGAAAAGGGTCAGCTGCGTGTGGCAATACGATATGAAGGCTAGGATGCGTCTAACGTCTCCTATCGCTGCTCCTTGGC
The DNA here is from genome assembly GCA_037952835.1 of Lithobates septentrionalis. Lineage (NCBI taxonomy): Eukaryota > Metazoa > Chordata > Amphibia > Anura > Ranidae > Lithobates > Lithobates septentrionalis. The sequence continues at coordinate 1,474,589 of JBBDGP010001218.1, forward strand.
AAGAGGCCAAAAACTTGCGGTAAGTGTTCCAAGCAGTGCAATAGGCCTTCAGTGTATTGCGTGCCAAGGAGCTGGGTTGCGTTGGCGAGATGCGACTTCAGTCATTTGTCAGAAACGACAGGAGTAGTTATTGGGTCAGCTCCAGGCTCCTGCCGGAAAAACAAAGTAAGGTTGAAACAGGACAGCCCATCAGCTGCGATTTTGCCTGGAATAGGTCTACAGAAGATATAAAACTGGTGACAGAGTGACAGCTGCGTGAGCCTGCGCAGGAAGGACATGATGGGGAGTGACTTTGATCTACCTTTATTGATGATGTCGGCTGTGGCCTGATTGTCCGTGGTGAAGAGCACCGTCTATCCTGTCCAAGTGTGGCCCCAGACCTGGGCAGCTGCCACGATGGGAGATAGAGATAGAGATAGATATATATATATATATATATATATATATATATATATATATATATATATATATATATATACACACACACACATACATATATACAAACACACACAGTATCTCACAAAAGTGAGTACATCCCTCACATTTATGTACATATTTTATTATATCTTTTCATGTGACAACACTGAAGAAATGACAATTTGCTACAATGTAAAGTAGTGAGTGTACAGCTTTTATAACAGTGTAAATTTGCTGTCACCTCAAAATAACTCAACACACAGCCATTAATGTCTAAACCGCTGGCAACAAAAGTGAGTACACCCCTAAATGAAAATGTTCAAATTGGGCCCAAAGTGTCAATATTTTGTGTGGCCACCATTATTTTCCAGCACTGCCTTAACCCTCTTGGGCATGGAGTTCACTAGAGCTTCACAGGTTGCCACTGGAGTCCTCTTCCCCTCCAACATGACTCTTTGGTCTCAAAAACTATACGTCACTTTCTGGAATTAAAATATTTACATTTCCAGCCTTGATTGTATGTCTTGGCTCAGTTAGAGACCAAGGCTGACAGAAGTGTTATAGTGCTGAAGCTCACAGGCTGCCTTTGAGGGAGAAAGGAGATAAGGTAAGACACTATCCTTGTAAGGGTGCCAGAAAGAAATTTTGCACGAGTCCCCCATCGACACAGACAGTGCTGACAGGGGAATCAGCAATTGTCTTCTCTTGGCGGGGGGGGGGGGGGGGGGGACAGTGATTATCGCTAGCAGCTGCTAGCGATAAATTGCTACAGAATCTGTCAGGCTGCTTGTGCCCAAGTTGATCGATCAACTTGGTACAAGCAGCCTGCTGATTAACTGTTCGAATCTCGGCCTGTTCCTGTTGAATCGGCCGAGATTCGAACCATGTACCTAAGTTTAACTCTTTTGCGCCTTCCTGGCAGCAAAGTTTGTACTGTCCGCTCTTCTGCTTTTCTCTCTCCTTAATCTGTGTCTCTGTCATTCCTGTTGCTTTCTTTCCCCTTCAGTAGCAATACATTTTAAAGCTGTCAGCTGAACGGCCTCTAGTGGCTCTGATTTTAGGCACAGTGCCCAAAATAGAAAGCAACTGAGCATGTGCAGAGTAGGATGAGACATTACTGGATTTTAAACAGCATAGTCACTAATTTGTAATGTTTTTACATAGCTATACCTGCAAAAGGGGCCAGTCTGAAGAGATCTATCAAGACATTATTTTAGGAAAAAATAAAGTTCAACTTTAAGCACTTCAATAAAGAGCATTTTCACCCCCTTCTTGACCAGGCCGATTTTCAGCTTTCAGCGCTGTAACATTGCGAATGACAATTGCACTGTCAATTATTTTTTTCCCCACAAATAGAGCTTTCTTTTGGTGGTGTTTGATCACCTCTGCAGTTTTTATTTTTATAAACAAAAAAAGAGTGGAAAATTTTGAAAAAAAACAAAAAAACAATATTTTTAAATCTTTGCTATAATAAATAATAATAATAATAATAAATATGCTGTAATAAATAACATAATAAAAAACATTTTTTTTCCTCAATTTAGGCCAATATGTAGTCTTCTACATATTTTTGGTAAAAAAAACAAAATCGCAATACGTGTATATTAATTGGTTTGCGCAAAAGTTATAGCGCCTACAAAATGAGTGATAGATATATGTCATTGTTATTATTTTCTTTTTTTTTTTACTAGTAATGGCGGTGATCTGCGATTTTTATTGTGACTGTGACATTGCATCGTTTTGACACTATTTTGGGACCAGTGACATTTATACAGCGATCAGTGCTCTAAATATGCACTGATTACTGTGTAAATGTCACTGGCAGAAAAGGAGTTAAAACTAGGAGGCGATCAAGGGGTTAAATGTGTTACCTAGGGAGTGATTCTAACTGTGGGGGGAGGGGACTGACTAGGGGAGGAGACCGATCGGTGTTCCTATATACTGGGAACACACGATTTGTCTCGCTCCCCTGACAGGACGTGGATCTGTGTGTTTACATCTACAGATGTGTTTACACGTTCCTGTTCTGTCACCAGCAATCGCGGGTGCCCGGCGGACAGCGAGGCCAACGGGCACACGCATCGTCCCCTATACATATATTTAGGAACCTTGAGATCTATCTAGGGCTGAAACAAATAATCAACATAATCGATTATAATAGATTATGAAAATAGTTGTCAACTATTTTCATAATCAATTAGTTGGTCAGCCTATTAGTTTTTTTTTTTTTTGAAAATCTTTTTATTGAGTATAAGACATACAAACAGAAAACAACAGTAAACCCGCTACAGCATTGGGGCTAGACCCACGCAGGGGCCAGTGCCCCTGGGCTGTTTCCATCATTCGTGACATACAGCTGTAGCACGTCTATAAGAAAAGAACAACAAACAACCTAGTGCTGTATTGGCTCCTGCTCAATTGAAATATCTAAGGATCAGATCACTCATTCGAGACCCATGGGACAATAGATATCAAATAAACCCATATCAGAGATTACAATACAAAAGTGTCACCCAAAGTATCAAAATCACATCCACCCGTAGAGTGGTATTATGTACATGCTCAATCAGTCTGCGGTTGCTGTGGAGGCCTCCGCCAGCCATTTGGCCCACACTCTACGGTATTTTTTGGGGCATCCTCTATTTTGGTAGGTTTCCTTATAAAGTGGTAGTACTTTATTGACATGTGTTTTCCACAGCAATATTGATGGCAGGGCACGTTTTTTCCAGCAGAGAGTGATCATTTTTCTGGCATAGAAAATCAGGAGTCCTATCAGAGTCCTCTCCGCTATCCTGGGGGCTAATGCTTTGTTGGTCAGCCTATTAGTTTGCCTGAGTACAGAATGTATTATTTGTTTACATATCAGAAAACACAGTGCAATACACATACCGTCCATACATGTCAGTATGAGCCTGAGAACTTATGAATGCAAATGTGTGAGGAGCAATGCCTAATGGGACATGTAGTCCTGGGCAAGAGAAGGAAGTGAGTGATTCTAAAAGGCAGAAGGTTTTTTACCTTGCTATAGCGGCACTCTATACTATAGTTTGCAGTTTGCTATTGGGGCACTCTGAAGGCAGGAAGAGCCAGGGAGAGGAGAATCAGAGCTGCTCTGTGCAAAACCATTACACAGAGCAGGTAAGTATGACAAATTTGTTGTAAAAAAAAAAATCCAACATTTAAAATCACTTTAAAGTGGTTGTAAACCGTTTACAACCACTTTTTGCTACAGGTAAGTCTATAATAAGGCTTACCTGTAGCTACCCCGGATATCCCCTAAACCTGCACAGTTTAGGAGATATCCCCTGTAACTGCATGTGCCAACGTCATCGGCACATGCGCACTGAAGCAATGGCATGTACGTGTCCTTTCAGTTAGTGTGCCGTTACCCGCGACTCCCGCGCCAATAACAGCGCCAGAGCCCGCAATACCCGGAAGTAACTCCGGGAACGATGTCGCCGGCCTGAGCAGAGTATGAGGACCGCTGCGGGGGCTTCGATCTAAGGTAATGCATAATGAGCTAGTATGCTATGCATACTAGCTCATTATGCCTTTGTCTTGCAGGTTTTTTTTTTGTGTGGGTTTACAACCACTTTAAGGGCTCTGTGCAATAAGATCAGCATCTGAACCCAGAGAAGCTGGAGGTTGATAGGCTGGAGGTAATATAAGGCATTACAATTACATTTAAAGTAAAAGTTTATCAGTAATGTGCATTATATTTAAAATGATTATATTTATGAAAAAGCCTCTCAGCCTTTAGTACTACTTCAATATAAAAGTTTTATATTCCCCTCATCCTTCATATAGTTTACAAGTGATACAAAAAAGCATGCTGCTGCTGCTACTAATTGTCTAATGCTGGCCATACACGTATCGATTTTTAAATTAGAATATTCATATAAATATTTGTAGGAAAATGCTTTGTACATTTGATGAATGGACGAGTGTTGTTCGAAAATTCCACTTGCTTTTAACATTAACCTTTAAAATGAATGTAATTTTTGAACGAAAACCACATACACCGTCTAAAAATTAATTTGACAAAGAAATTTTCTATTCTGCTCTCTCGAATTTTCCCATCACTGTGGTCGAACACCGATTTGACCCCACTAACGATTCTAAAATCGCATGAATGTTCTTAAAACAAAAATTTTCTAAGGAAAAATGTGTTTGTGTATGACTGGCATGAGTGACAGCAGGCGCAAGTACGTACTTGTATCAAGCTACCTGTCTATTACAAGGGGAGTCTGTCATGCATAATATTGTATTACAATCCTGTCTGAAAATTTGCAAAACAGCGTTTAGGTCTTTTAAAAAAAAATTCTTTGAATAAAAAATTCAAGTTAGACTTACCGGTAACTTGTTTTCCTTGAGTCTTTCAGGACAGCACTTGAGAGAGTGACTCCTCCCCCTGCCAACAGGAAACACCTCTTCCACCAAACTTTAAAAGGAGGCTCCTTTCCACATATTGTCAGTAGTAGTAGAGAACCTCCGGCCCCAAACTGGAACACATAATCGAGATATGATTAGTCACAGTATATATATGTAAAAACAATAGGGCGGGATGCTGCTGTCCTGAAAGACTCAAGGAAAACAAGTTACCGGTAAGTCTAACTTGAATTTTCCCTTATCGTCTTTCAAGACAGCACTTGAGAGGATAATAGAGACTTACCCCCCTAGGGAGGGACCACAGCCTGCAGAACCTTTCTGCCAAAAGCCTGATCACCTGCTGATAGGAGATCCAGTCTGTAATGACGGACAAACGTTAAGTAGCTTGACCACGTAGCCGCCTTACAAATCTGATCTGGGGTGGCACCAGCTCTTTCTGCCCATGTAGTGGCCTGGGCTCTTGTTGAATGAGCCCTAATTCCCAGCGGGGAAGATAAACCCATTTGAGAATAGGCTACAGAAATAGCTGTCTTAAGCCATCTAGCCAATGATGCTTTTGATGCTTGTTGGCCTTTCTTGTTTCCAGAAAAAAAGAACAAATAATGAATCTGAAACTCTAAACCCTCCTGTTACTTCCAAATACTGTAATAGGATACGTCTTACGTCTAAATTGTGAAACTGCTCTTCCTTTGCACCCGAAGGGCTAGCAGAATAGGTTGGTAGAGTAATCTCCTGAGACCTGTTACTAAAACTTGCCACTTTTGGCAAAAAACCCCGGATCTACTTTAAGGACAACTCTATCAGGAAAAACTGACAAAAAAGGCTCTTTTACTGATAGGGCGTGCAGTTCACTAATCCTTCTTGCTGAAGTAATTGCGACCAGAAAAATAGTCTTCAAAGTTAAATTCTTTAGGGATATGGCCTGTAAAGGCTCAAATGGTTCTTTTGCCAGAGCCTGCAGAACCACCGAGAGATCCCAATTTGGGAAATGCTTCACCGGTACCGGTCTAGACCTGGAAAGTGCTTTGAAAAATCTCATGATCAGGAGTTTCTGAAGATAAGGATCTCTCCAGATAAACTCCCAAGGCGGCCACCTGCACCTTAAGAGTGCTGACCGCCAGATTCTTGTCTGCACCGTTTTGCAAGAACTCCAGCACTGAAACTAGATCTTTAACCTCCCTATGTTCAGAATGACAGAAAGAAACATAGACTTTCCATACTTTGGCGTAAATATCCCTGGTTACCTTTTTCCTACTGGAAAGCAACATCGTAGTTAAACGTTCAGAAAAGCCTTTGCTTCTCATTAACTGCTCCTCAGATACCAAGCAGTGAGTTTTAACCTGCCTACATCTGGATGATGCACTGGCCCCTGAGTCAACAGATCCTGACTGAGCGGAAGATGCCAACATGGTTTGATTGCCAACTGAAGAATCGTGGAAAACCAAGCCCTCTTTGGCCAATATGGAGTAATCAAAATTATTGATACTCTCTCTTCCAGTATTTTCCTCAACACTAGAGGGATTAACCTGAATGGAGGAAAAGCATACCCCAGGTGAAAATCCCATGGATGTGCCAGAGCATCTATCCCCTGAGAGCAAATGTCTCTCTGAAGGGAGAAAAAATTCGGGAGCTGCGTGTTTTGTTTTGAAGCAAACAGATCTACCTGCGGAAGGCCCCAAACACTGGTGATTATTGCAAACACCTTCCTGTTCAGGCTCCACTCTGATTCCTGAACTTTCTGTCGGCTCAGATAATCCGCTACTTCGTTCAATGTGCCTTTTAGATGGACTGCGGATAGAGATAGTAAGTGGTTCTCCGCCCACTCCAGAATCTCTACTGACAGTAAGTGAAGAGCCTTGCTTCTTGTGCCTCCCTGTTTGTTCAGGTAGGCTATGGCCGTGGCATTGTCCGACAAAATCTGGACATGGCAACCTATGAGGCTTTGACAGAAGAAAGCTAATGCTAGGGCAACTGCCTTCGGCTCTCTCCAATTTGAGGATTTTGGGGCCTCGAACTGGGACCATGTTCCCTGCGCTAAGGCCTGACCCATGTGGGCCCCCCATCCCTGCAAACTGGCGTCTGTTGTGACCACTTTCCCGGTCGGAAAAGACCAAAGAAGACCTCTTTGCAGTACCACCTGACTTTTTCACCACCAAAGTGAACGTTTGACTCTGGTGGGAATCTTTACTTTTGTATCCAAACTCTCCGTCCTGTGGTTCCATGTCCTTAGAAGGAACCTCTGGAGAGTCCTGAAATGCAGCCTTGCCCATTGGATGGCTGGCATTGAAGAGGTTAATGTCCCCAGAGCCGACATAACCTTTCGGACTGAAATCAGTTGATTTGTTTGTAGTGCCGTTATTACCCTTTGGACCTTGATCTTTTTCTCTTCTGGGAGAAAAATCTTTTGCTCCACTGAATCTATCAAATAACCCAGAAACAGTACTTGCTGAGCTGGGATGAAATTTGTTTTTTGAACATTCACTATCCACCCTATTGACTCCAAATGACTGCGGGATTTGTTCAAATCCTCCTGCAACTTTTCCCTGGATGGGGCAAAAAAGAGGAGGTCGTCCAGATATGGAATTACCGCAATCCCCTGGAGTCGAAGAGGGGCGAGAGCTTCCGCCATTATCTTCGTAAAAATACGAGGAGCTGACGACAGGCCGAAGGGAAGGGCCCTGAACTGAAGATGTATAATCTCCTTGCCCATATTCACCGCAAACCTCAGGAACTTCTGGGACTGAGGTGCTACAGGAATATGAAGATAAGCATCCCTCAGATCGATTGATGCCATAAAACAATCTTTTGTCAGAATGTTTCTGACCGTGAAAATTGAGTCCATACAAAACTTTTTGTATAGGACTGACTTGTTCAGGGGTTTTAGGTTGAGGATAAGACGGAAGTTTCCGGATGGTTTTCTTATCAGAAAGATGTGTGAATAGAAACCCTGACCCTGTTCTTCTGGGGATACTGGTATCACTACCCTCTGGTGCCTCAGATCCCTTAAAAGGTTCTTCATGGCCGGAGCCTTTGTTAGATCCCTTGGTAGGTTTGTTACAAAGAATCTTTCTGGCGGGCGATCCGAAAACTCTATCCTGTAACCTTGGGACAGCATGTCCAAAATATATAGACTTTCTGTCATGCTGGCCCAAAGGGGAAGGAAACCTTGAAGCCTTTTCCCCACCGGTACGCACAAGTCATTGCGTTTTACCGGAGGCTGCAGGAGGATGGAAAAGGACATTTCCTTTTCCCTTTCCCTTCTGCGATGCCCAATTTTTTCTTTTCTCCTGGGGTTTGGTTTGTTCTTGAGCCCTTTGGGAACGAAAAAAACGTTTAACTGGCTGTTTTTTCTTTTTGATGGGAAAAGACTTCTTTTTATCCGCTGTTCTATCTAGAACCGCATCTAAGTCAGGCCCAAAAAGCAAGTCACCCAGGAACGGTATCCCACACAGCTTGTTTTTGGATGCCGCGTCCCCCGGCCAAGTTTTCAACCACAAAGCCCTTCTGGCTGAGTTGGCCAGGGCAGCAGATCTAGCTGTCATTTTAATTGATTCCGCTGATGCATCAGATATAAATGCGACAGCGGCCGACAGAGTTGAGAATGAATCCAAAATCTCTTGTTTTGGTGAGACTGCTGAGATATGGGCCTTAAGTTGCTCTAACCAGAACTCCATATTTCTGGATACCACTGTAGTTGCCATAGCAGGTTTAAGATTTCCCATGATAGATTGCCAAGCCCTTTTTAGAACCTGGTCCATCCTTTTATCCATGGGATCTCTCAACACCCCCATGTCCTCGAATGCCAAATCTGTAGACCTCGAGACCTGGGAAAACACGGCATCTAGTTTGGGGTTTTTGTTCCAAACCGCCACTGGATCTTCATCAAAAGGAAAACGCCTTTTTAAGGCTTTGGGAAAGAAAGGCTTTCTCTCTGGCTCTGCCCACTCTTTCTTAATAGCTTCAGAAATAACAGAGTGCACTGGGAAATTGCGATTTTTGTGCTCGCTAAGCCCTGCATACATTTTATCATGCAGAGATAACTCCTTTCTTTCCTCCTCCAGACCCAGTGTGGTATAGATTGCTTTTAACAGGCCATCTACCTGTTCTAAAGACAATTTAAATCTTGAAGGTAAATTTTCTCCTTCCTCACCCTCATCAGAATCCTCCGATAGAGAGGGGGAATGTCCCTCTGGGGTAGGAGATGCCTCAGTCTCCACCGCCGGGACTATAAGTGAGCCTTGGGAGGACTGTGAGGTAGTAGGCTGACTCAGGGATGGGTTTGCTAGGGAAGAGCGAAATGATTGAATAGTCGCATCAAGTTCTTTTTTAACAGATGCAATCAAGTCGCTGCAAGCGGAAGAAGCTTCTTCTTTAACTAGCAAATCAATACAAGCTTGACATAACGTCTTCTTCCATCCTTCAGGTAGCTTGGATTTACATGTAAGACATTTTCTTTTTGCCACTGGATCAGAGCTCTTGGCCTGCCATGAGACAAAAGAAGAAACCATCCCAATGAGACAACCTGTCCTATACCCAAGGATGCTCACCACAGGTGCACAGTAAGAACTAAACTGCCTTATGTGCCCAGACAGGCCCCTGCCACCGGGGGGGGGGGGGGGGGGGAGATAGAAAGAGAGAGAGAGACCCCACAGTACAAGGAGGACAGTATACAACTGCCCCTTACCTGGGCCTTGCTGGTGCCTGTGCCTGTCCCACTTGCTGCCGCCATCGATTCCATCGAGGAGCGCTTGCTGTGTTTGTGTGGCTAAACGCCGGTTCCGGACTCCAATAGCGCCTGTGCGCCGGACAGGAACCGCTAAATAAGCACCAGCCCCATTCCTCCCCTTTCCCTCTGCGATTTCCAGCGGAAATGACGCCGCACGCCTGTTCCGTGGGCTCCGCCCCCTCCGGATGCCTCACTTCCGGCGGATGGAGCCCCGCTGCCATCCCCAAGATGGCGGCGGTGCAATAAGCAACAGGCGGTGGACCTGAGAAAAAAACACAGTAAACGGCCACCGCCTGTCTTGCCGCCGCCTAGGAGCGATGCCCACGACAGTCGGACTCGCCCTCAGCCCATATGAAGAGGGAGAGGGAGCCCAGCCAGCAGCACTACACCTCAGCTGTGGAATGGGAGGAACAGCTCTCATGAGGTAAAAAAGTGTTTGATGAAAAAACCAGGAAACCTGAGCTCCCAGGACAGCACCTGAGAGCCCTGACTTCCCCACGAAGTGTTCCCTCCGGAGGAAACACAAAAACTGACAATATGTGGAAAGGAGCCTCCTTTTAAAGTTTGGTGGAAGAGGTGTTTCCTGTTGGCAGGGGGAGGAGTCACTCTCTCAAGTGCTGTCCTGAAAGATGATAAGGGAAATTTTGATCTCGGAGTCTGATGATATGTACCAGATTCAACCTCCAATAATATGTACAGGTGCATCTCATAACATTAGAATATCATCAAAAAGTTACTTTATTTCAGTAATTCAATTAGAAAAGTGAAACTCATATTTTATATAGATGCATTACACAGAGAGTGATATATTTCAAGCTTTTTTTTTTTTTTTTATGTTGATGATTATGGTTTACAGCTAGTGAAAACCAAAAATTCAGTATCTCAGAAAATTTGAATATTACATAAGACCAATAAAAAAAACGATTTAAAGCGGAGTTTCGCAGAAAAAAAATTTTTTAGATGTCTGCAGCTGCAAATACTGCAGCTGTTGACTTTTAAAATAAGGACACTTACCTGTCCCGGGGTCCAGCGATGTCGGCACCCGAGACCGAACCGTCCTTCGATCCTCGGGTGCTGCCGCCGCCATTCTCACTGAGGGAATCGGGAAGTGAAGCGTTGCGGCTTCACTGCCCGGTTCCCTACTGCGCATGCGCGAGTCGCGCTGCGCGTCTACACTGGTCCCCGTTGTGTTGTGGGAACTGTGTATTTCCCACAACACAACGGGGGTGGGCGGGGAGTCTGCGGCTAGCTGCGGCTAGCTATACCCGGAAGTGGGTGCAGATACCTGTATTATACAGGTATCTGCACCCCCCTGAAAGGTGCCAATTGTGACACCGGAGGGGGGGAGGAATCCAATGAGCGGAAGTTCCACTTTAGGGTGGAACTCCGCTTTAAAATACAGAAATGTTGGCTTACAGAAAAGTATGTCCATGTAAAGTATAGGATGCATGAAGGCGATCAGCCTGTGGCACTGCTGAGGTGTTAGGGAAGCCCAGGTTGCTCTGATAGCGGCCTTCAGCCCATCTGCATTGTTGGGTCTGGTGTCTCATCTTCCTCTTGACAATACCCCACAGATTGTCTATGGCGTTTTGGTCAGGCGAGTTTGCTGACCAATCAAGCACACCGATACCATAATCATTAAACCAGGTATTGGTACTTTTGGCATTGTGGGCAGGTGCCAAGTCCTGCTAAAGCTGGAGTTTTCTTTCTTAAAACATGATGTGCAGAAAGTGAAATCCTAATTATTATTTTGCTTCCCAATTGATATATCTCCATTGTTGCTTTTTTCCCCAAACCTTTGAGGCTCTCCTTAACATGCATTATAGGGGAGGGGTTCCGGGTAGGGAAGTAGGCGACGTTCTATCATTGCCAGGAAAGATTTTTCATACATGTGCCCGCCACGTAGGCGATGATTCCTTAACTGGTTCTCCTAATAGCCCTTTGAGGTGTAACCCGTCTTTGGGATAATTTTTTTAAGATAGCTGATGGCTCGCTATTGGATTAAATATGTATATCAATTATTTTGTTAGGGGATTTTTCTTCTTTTGAGCAGTTAGCTAAGTCATATGGCGTCCCTATGTCTTGGCGCTTTAAATATGTACAGCTTCGCCATGCCGTAGTTGCCCAATTTGGAGGGGGTAGGGTGGAGTTCCAGAATACTAAACTGGAGGCTCTTTTGTTAGACTCTGACCTGGGAGGCTTGGTATCTAAATATTATGTTGCCTTAGGTCCAGGAGATTCACAATTGGTTAAGCGAGCAAAGGCTCGTTGGGCAGTCATTGCACCAGAGTTGTCGGGTGAGATGTGGAGTGAGGTGTTTGATACATACCTACCCAAAGTTATTGCCTCAACGGATCGGATTATCCAGTTGCGTTACTTACACCAGGTACATTATACCCCTGCAAGTTTATTTCATATGCACAGAGTCTACGGTATGCCACAAGTGCCAGAGGTGTGAGGGTACTTTTATCCATACGTTCTGGGAGTGTTCAAGGGTAAGGCCTTTTTTGGTTCCGGGTAACGGAGTTTATTATACTTTCAATTTCCCAAATGTATGCAATCCCCTGTTATGTCTCCTCGAAGTCATCAAGGATGAGGAGATAAACGCTGCCACAAAACTGTTTTAGGCTTCTGTTTTTCTACCTCCGCAAACTTATAGTAAGGAGGTGGATACATGCGGAGAGACTCTTACCCTGCACATGTGGATGAGCTTAGCTAATGCGGATCTGCCGCTATATCGAATGATGTACAAGGCTCGGGGATCCCTCAAAAAATTTTGAAAGGTTTGATTCCGCTGGATTGATTCTCCTGACACTTTGGGGGGGTTGATGATAACGTGTAATCGTAAAAGAGGGAGAGGGATTGTTACTATTAATATTACGATAATCCAGTGGTCATGTGATTGCATGAGTATGGGAGATGTCATACAAGTTTTGAGGACCAGTTCTTTTCGTTTGGGTGGATTATGGGGCGAGGGCTTCTTTTTGGTTGTTTTGGTAAGGATACTCCTGTCCAGTTGGGGGTGGGGGGGGGGGGGGGGGAACCTTTTTAAAATGTTTATACCAGGTTGAACAGCTTCTGGGTTGCTGTAGGAGTTATAGGGGTTGAACATTTTGGTTATTAATGTACTGTATATTTTTTTTTCTCTCCCCTTTCTCTTGAAGAGTACCTGTACTCCCCACCCTTGAGTATTGCATTTTATGTACACATATTACTGTATGGAAGTTGATGCTGTATGTTACTTTTCTTGCCTGGTAAATAATAAAAAAAAAAAAAAACATCTTTTTTTTTTTTAGATTTCATCTCCAGCTTTGGATTCAGTTTAAATACGGTAGTTTTTTGGGCCAAGCTGGCCAAATTAACTATTTCCTTCACTAACATGTGAGGCCGTAAGGCATGTTGTATAAACTGTATGTAGCTGAGGCTACCTACCTTATATAGCGCTGTGTTCCAGGGGCACGAGATGAGACAATCCTGTGTCACACCCAGAACAAAATAGCGTCGGCCTGAGCAGCGCTCAGCCATTCATTAGCAGCTTAGTATTCTATCAAGTGGGGACTTGGGTGGTGTCTGGTCCTCCTTGGATCCTCTGTTTTGGAGTCCGGGGGCTTTTTTTTCAAAAGGCGGAGGTGAATAACATAATTTTTGTTTAGTAGTAGTAGTAGTGAATTTATTGTATCAATTTAATATTTTTTTTTCTTTCTTGTTTGCTTTTCTGTCTTACCCCTCCTCAAGATTTATAGAATACCGTATCATAATACTCTAGTATTTTTCTTTTGGTGTATTTTAAGAATTATAATTTGTAGGATGTGCATTTAAAACGTGTTTTTTTATTTGTAGTTTTTTTACATCTGTCTTATCAGCCGTGGTCATTTAGTCCTGAGAAAGAGGAGAATCCCACGAAATGTGTCAACCTTGACATCGACTGGCTTTCATGCCTTGTACGCAATAATTGTCTGAAGCAGCGACTCCTGCAACTATAAAGTTTGTAAACTGTTTTTAAGTGAACACCATATTAATAGTATTTTAATATGTTGGAATAAAGCTTTAATCATTTTTAATTGTGTTACCATTTTGAGGCACAAATCAAAGTCCCACTATTACATGGTTTGGTTGCAATATATTACAAAGCTGCGGTGCCCCTAATGGCAAAAGATTAGCATCTGCACTCTTCCTGGCATCTTTGTTCAAATTTGTATTCTATCAATGAATACAAAGCTTCCTTTGCTTGGTTGAGGCAGCGAGGTGGGCTGATGATGTCACAATCTCCGACTCGGCCAGAGGACGCTGTGTATTCATTGATAGAATACAAGGCTGCTAATGAATGGCTGAGCTCCGCTCAGACCGATGCTATTTTGTTCCCGGGAAGGTCTCATCTCGTACCCAGAACATAGTGCTGTATACTGTCTGTAACCTCAGCTACATACAGTTTATACAACACACCCAGTAGCGGCGCATGTTAGTGAGGGGAAATTGTTCCTTTGGGCCAGCTTGGCCCGAACAAACTATTTAAACTGAAACTAAAGCTGGAGATCAGCTTTACATAGAAATAGCATAGAACCTACTGTATACATCACACTTTGGCATTTTTGTAGTAAACGGGTTTGCAAACCTAGGATTTCTCTCAGCGCATTTCATAAGTGGCATTCACGTCTTCAGGAAAGCATTTTGCAGTGGCTAAAAATCTCAGGGAATAACCAGCCAGTCCAGTATAAAATCATCATATCAACATGTAACTGTGCAGATCTGACCCAATCCACCAGCGGGGAAGGGAGAGGAAACCCTCAAAGGATACCGTATATACTCGAGTATAAGTCGACACGAATATAAGTCGAGGCACCTAATTGTACCACATAAAACTGTGAAAACTTATTGACTCGAGTATAAGACGAGGGTGAGAAATGCGCAGCTACTGTAAGTGGAAAAGAGGGTGAACAATGCCCATTTGCAGCCTCACTGTGCCCATTTGCATGCCTCACTGTGCCCATTTGCAGCCATAGGTCCCCTGAACTTCAAACTCAGTAGTTAAGGGATCCTAGATGTCCCCTAGCTGCAGCTAAAATTTGGGGTCTCTGGACCCAAAGGGTCCCGAAATGACATTGCTGCAAATGGACACAGTTGACCGACTTTGGGACCCCGTATCTCGGGGTCACTTGGTGCTAGGAACCCAAAGTTTGGTGTGCAAACCCAGTGGAACTACCACTACAACATATCCAAAGCTGGGGTTCCTAGCACCAAGTGGCTCCGGGATACGGGGCCCCAAAATCAGTTCGGAAAATGTCAAGCACTTTTCTGCAGCAGAAAATGACATTTTCCGAACCGAATTTGGGGCCCTGTATCTCGGGGTCCCTTGGTACTAGACTTTGGATATGTTGTAGTGCTAGTTCCACTGGGTTTGCACACCAAATTTGGGGTTTCTAGCACCAAGTGGCCCAAGATACGGGGCCCCAAATTTGGTTCAGAAAATGTCATTCTCTGCTGCGGAAAAGTACTTGACTCGAGTATAAGCCGAGGGGGGCATTTTCAGCACAAAAAAATGTGCTGAAAAACTTGGCTTATACTCGAGTATATACGGTACTTTTAAAGTGGACTACCACCTTCAATCACTAGTTTCCCAGATATTCACTTAGTCCCAGGAAGAAAGAAAGAAAAAAGAGTGATCCATACATATCTTATTAACCCCTTTTCGAAAACCCCGGTTTTTCCTAATCATGTGACCTCTACTTATATGACAACGAAGAACCCAGAACAGAGAGACAATACCGTCACTGCTGGTGTTACCCAATATTGTATGGAGAAGTCACAAACAATGCTATTATTGGTAGTTATCATAATGTTTTATCAATGATGTATTAGCATTCAATGTTTTAAATTACCTGCTCAATCTGTGAAAGGCGCTCGCAGACATCATTCAGCATCCACGTGTCCTCTCCTCTCAGCCGCCTCTGTTCCTTCCTGCTTTCTTCCTTTTCATATTCTTCTTTAGCCTACAAAAACACAAACAAGCCAGTGAGCACCATTACACTCCCTTCTCATAAACTGGTATGTGCCCTTAAAGTGCACTGTACATGTCCTAAAGCACAGGTAGGCATGCTTAGTATATAAGTGTTGCCTGTATAGTCCTATAAGTGTAATGAGACCCACCTATCCTTTACAAACAAGGAAGCTGCCATCTTAGCCTCTGTTTGATCTGAAGGTGCTGCATATGTGCTAGTTATGCCACCAGCCATTTCATGACTTGACAGTTTGGTTGAGAGCACAAGCAACTGTCTGTGACACTTATTCACGATATGCCTTGAAGGCAACTACTGTATATACTTGAGTACAAGCCGACCCGAATATAAGCCGAGGCACCTAATTTTACCACAAAAAAACTGGGCAAACTTATTGACTCGAGTATAAGCCTAGGGTGGGAAATGCAGCAGCTACTGGTAAACAATGCCCATCTGCAGCCTCACTGTGCCCATTTGCAGCCTCACTGTGCCCACCTGTATCATCAGTGCCCATCTGCAGCCTCACTGTGCCCACCTGTAACTTTGATTACAAACAGCGGGTGTCTCCCGCTGTTTCATGCAACTGCAGTCTTAGTTTGGCGGCCATCCACTGTAACAAAGCCCCGCCTCCTCCTCCTCCTCCATGATAGACGGAACACTGATTCAGTTTCCCAGCATTGTATCAGTGTTCAGTCTATCACGGACGAGGAGGAGGTGGGGTTTTGTTACAGTGGACGGCCGCTGAACAGTTAAGACTGCATGACACAGACCCTCACTCGAGTATAAGCCAAGGGGGGCTTTTTCAGCATAAAAAATGTGCTGAAAACTTTGGCTTATACTCAAGTATATACAGTATATAAGAAAACTGATAAGTTTAGTTCCACCCTAAGAAGTTCAATAGGTGCATCAAAACCCTGGGGTCTCTACATAGGCGTGCGCAGGGGATGTGCCAGGTGTGCCTGGGCACACCCTAATCACAGCGTGCTGTGCTAATTCCCTGATTGACTGGGCTTCCCCCTGTGTTGCGCCCCCCCCCCTACACCCCTCTGCAGTGCCGCTGGCTTTCCTCCTCTCCCCCTGGCTGCTGCAGAGGATGTTTCAGAATGGATGGAGGGGGTAAGGGGCTAGTAAATATGTTACTTACCCGCCCCTTCCTTTTTTAAATGAACACACTCACTCACTCTGTGTTCTTTCATAACTGAAGCATAGTAAACAATGTTTACTACTGTTTCAGTTTGTGAATGAACAGGAAGCCGCTCAGCACAGAGCACTATCCCGTTCGTTCACTATTCAGTTCAGCTGGGGCTGCAGAGAAAGGCATATGTGTTTGAGCTTTGGGGTACACACGGCTAATGCAATAGGCTGCGCACACCTATGGGTCTCTAATATGCACAAAGTGCTTTAGTTCCTGAAGTCCTACTTTCCTTGTACTTATCTCATTCCGGGTATATACAGTAATTTTAATGGACAGTCTCCACGAATAACCACTCGCCTACTAGGCCTATTCTGACACTTCTCACAAGTGTAAAAAACAGCTTTTTTTTTTGCTAGAAAATTACTTAGAACCCCCGAACATTATATATTTTATCAAGCAGAGGCCCTAGAGAATAACCACTTGACCTCCGACATATTTACCCCCCTTCATGACCAGGCCATTTCTTGCCATACGGCACTGCGTTACTTTAACTGACAATTGAGCGGTCATGCAACACCGTACACAAATAAAATTGATGACTTTTTTTTCCCCCCACAAATAGAGCTTTCCTTTGGTGGTATTTGATCACCGCGTTTTTTTTGTTTTTTGTTTTTTGTTTGTTTTTTGCGCTATAAACAAAAAAAATAATTTTTTTACTTTCTGCTATAAAACATATCCAATAAAAATGTTTTTAAAAATCAACTTTCTTTATAAATATAGGTCAAAATGGATTCTGCTACATATTTTTGGTAAAAGAATCCCAATAAGCGTATATTGATTGGTTTATGTGATCGTTACGGCGTCTACAAACTATGTTATATATTTATGAAACTTTTATTTGTTTTTATACTAGTAATATACTAGTTTTATACTAGTAACTACTATAAACTAGTAAGGCGGTGATCAGCGACTTATAGCGGGACTGCGATATTGTGGCGGACATTCGGACACTGACACTTTGTGAGGACCAGTGACACTAATACAGTGATCAGTGCTAAACATATGCACTGTCACTATACTAATGACACTTGCTGGGAGGGGATTAACATCTAGGATGATGAAAGGGTTAATTGTGTGCCTAACTAGTGTTTTTGTGACATGTGTGCGCAATGTGATGGATTTTATTTCGTGCTTTGCAGGGATACAAAATCCATCCCTTCCCCCCTGTCAAAACAGAGATCTACCTTGTTTACATAGGCAAATCTCCATTCTGTGTGTTTTACCAATGATTGGCTGGTGGCGGCGGACATTCAGTGCCTGACGCCCGCAGATCAGCCTCTGCTGTGTGTAATCACAGCAGAAGCAGGCCAAACCAGCGGCGCGCATGTGTGCCCCTGTAGGCAGAAGTACAGAATCACCTGTATATACACATGATTCTGCACAGGAGGCTGCCCTGTAGAAGTATATTTGTTATGGGGTGGTCCGGAACTGGATAAAATGGTGGGTGTTGCAAGTTTTTTCATATCACATGGTAATAGCGGAACGGTTTTTCAAAACGCAGACTTTTTTCTTTCACAATATTTTTATTGAGAAAAAGATTTGTATAGAAAAGAAAAAAGTAAAACAGACATCAGGGCCAGTAGTAATGAATATCATAAAGTCAGATTGTCCGTGCCGCAATCAAGTAGGCCCAGTATAGACCATAAGTGAACAAATAATAACAACGTTAGGTAATCAATGTAATAGTACATTCCATTATCATAAGCAATTTTTTTTTTACACATTTTAGTGAAATTTTATGCACAAAAACACAATATAATACACAATTGTTTGGTAAAGTATAAAACATGATGTTACGCTGAGTAAACAGATACCCAACATGTCACACTTTAAAACTGCGCACACTCGTGAAACGGCACCAAACTACGGTACTTAAAAATCAGGTTACCGGTTTGGAGTTACACAAGAGGTATGGAGCTAGAATTATTGCTCTCGCTATAACGTTCGTGGTAATACCTTGCATGTGTGGTGCACAACGTAGGGGGGCATTTTATTTTATTTTTATTATTTATTTACTTTTTTATATTTTTGTTTTTGCACTGTCACTAATGTTTTTTTAATCAACTTTATTGCCATCACAAGAGATGAACAATATCCCTTGAGATAGCTAGAGCAGTGACAGGTCCTCTTTCCTGAGAAAACGCACCTCCTCATTGAAATGCATTGAAAACACAAAAAAGCACATATAAACGCACCCGTGTTAAGTTTTTGATGTGGTTTTTGAGTCACAAGACCAATGAAAACTGCACCGTAAACGCGCTATAATCACAGAAAAATCGCACACATTTTTTCGGGAGCTGTTATTACCACCTTTTTTTCTAAAGGGAAAAACGCAGATAACCCGGTGGCCGATATATTGGTGCATCCCTATTATTCAGCCATAACTTTATGACCACTGACAGGTAAAGTGAATAACATTGATTACCTTGTTACAATGGCATCTGAAAGTGGGTGGGATGCATTAGGTAGCATGTGAATATGTTGCCCCTGAAGTTGATGTGTTCAAAGCAAAAAAAATTGGCATTGTGGTTTGTTATGTATGGGACTGCGGGGTGGCAGACCAGTCAGGTTGCCCATGGTGACCCACGTCCACAGCCATAAGCACCTACAATGGGCATGTGAGTATCAGAACTGGACCACAGAGCAATGGAAGAAAGTGGCCTGGTCTGATGAATCACCTTTTCTTTTACATCATGTGGATGTCCGGGTGTGTGTGTGTGTCGCTTACCTGGGGAAGAGACTACACCAGGATGCACTATGGGTAGAAGGCAAGCCGGCGGAGGCAGTGTGATGCTTTGGGCAATGTTCTGCTGGGAAGCCTTGGGCCCTGATATTCATGTGGATGTTACTTTGATACATACCACTGACCTAAACATTGTTGCTGACCAAGTATAACTCTTCAAGGAAACGGTATTCCCTGATGGCAGTGGCCTCCTACAGCAGGAAAAATAGTTCCAGAACGGTTTAGGTAACACAATAAGTTTGAGGTGTTCACTTGGCATCCAAAATCTTCAGATCTCAATCACCGAGCATCTGTAGGATGTGCTGGAAAAACAAGTCCAAGCCACGGAGGCCCCACCTCACAAGACTAAAAGGATCTGCAACTGACAGCTTGGTAAAAATTGTATGTGATTCAAACATATATGTGACAAAATGACACAAACTCTAACATAATAGATGTGAATGGATATATTTAGCAATGTGCTAATATAGTGACTGCACTACACACAAATTTTTTTATTTTTTTTTTTGAAAGCCTATGGCGTGCAAAACACACCCAAAAACTTCACCCGGTGCATAAAAAATGTGCGCACACATAAAGAGTGCTCACAAAAAAGTGCCACGGGTACACAGACGTGCCAATTCCCTGATCCCCGGGGCGTTAGGCTCCAGACGGGGACAAAGGTACTTACTGTGGTCTATCTGGCCGAAACCAGACAGACCCCGTTCTCTGGAGGGCCTAACGAGACAGGACCCACCCAAGTACTAGGTGGGGCTCCCCCGAAGGGAGACCCCATGAGAGAGGGCGAACTAAGCCAGAAGGCCATGTCCACCCCTTCCCAAGACTTTCAGGGCTGGCCCGAGGACCCGCATCCTTACTCATCGTGCAAAACGTGAAAAAACAAGACGTGACAAACAAACATAGGTTTCAAAATAAATAAAAAGTGGGGTAAGGGATAGTGAAGAGGAGAGTGAAAGAAGTGGCCATTGTGTAAAACAATGACCAGGCCCTCCAGCCAGGAATAAAAAATTCCTCTGGTCCTAGCCAAAAGGCCCGGCCCAAGAGGCAGGTGCAAAGAAAGCGGTGTTATGGTGCAGTGACCGTGGTGCCCAAAATCAAAGTGACTGCCACTCACAGTGATCTTATGGCACCCCTGGACTGCCACTCCAGGGGCAATACTCCATAGGCTTTCAAACCAACCCTGACCCACAGCCCAGACCACAGCAGCCCCCACCACAGGCAGAAAGGCATGAAGATCAGGAAGTTTGGTGAGAGCCCTTTACCATCAGGCTCCACCTTCGCTCCCATCACTCCTTCCTAATTACATTCAGGAAGTACTAACCACTCCCCCCCCCCTGCTTAGGGGGAAGAAGGGGTTCTCTCCCGAATAACTGTCCGTAGCTAGAGCTACCCCAATCTAGGCCAGAAGGCCAGGGACCCGACCCTCCGGCCAGACCCATGTGCAGCACCCATCCTCACCAGGAGGTCCTTTCTAGACAGGTTGGGTAGACCCACTGAAGCCCCCATGGGCAACAGGTGATGACTGTCCCTCAACCGTCTGTCCAGGTCCAATTACGCCCTTGGATTTGCATGTGCCCTTCCCTCTATGGCCGGTACAACATCGCCTCCTCTGGCAACTGATAAGAACAGATTCTACACTTGATCTTAGCCAAAAGGCCGAGAAGCTCATTCGAGAGCAGTTGGTTATTGGATCAACTTCTGTCAAGCATGAGTGGACACTAGACGTGCACTGACAAAAAAAATTGTTCATTTTCATTTCATTCGTTTTTTTGCTTTTTTCGAAAATTCGAATCTACGATTTTTTCCAGATTCCGAATTTTCAAATTTACGAATTTTGAATTTTCGAATTTGCACTACACACAAATGTCCAAGTTGAACGAAATGAGGAAATATAGTCCAATTAGGTTTGTGATCCAATACACATGTGGGAAGTTCCTGGCATTCCTGGGAACCTTGGAGTGAAAAAAAGAAAGCAAAGCCATCAAAGGTCCATGCATTGACGGGTCAAGGCTGTTTTGGTGGCAAAAGAGGGACCTACTCAATATTAGGTTGGTGGTAATAAAATCATACAATAACCATCAATAATTGACATTATATGCTATTATTAACATGCAATCGATCACAATTGCAGTGATCTGTTGCAGCAGGGATAAGCAAAGCAGAGATAGATCTACTCCACCCTAAAATTAAACAAGGAATTTCCAATGACATCAATGGTTAAATCCAATGCCAAAGTATTGCATTCTGCTGCTATGGATCACTCTGCAACAGGTTTGGAATTCCAGCAGGTAATTGATTCCTCTAAGTTTAGTGGTTATCGGTGGCCACAACTGACAGCAAGCAGATGCAGTACTAACGCATGCTGGAACCCACTAGACGCTCAGCACTGGGACCCAGTATGAGGCACCAGGGCCCTAGATGGAGCACTGAACACCTGAAAGATGCTAAGCTCAAACAAAATCAGAGTGATAGTTGTAATCCATTGCAGCAAAGAGTCATAGACGTACACAACAGGGGGACATACCCCATGGCCCAACACAAGAGCGTGAACTGCACAAGTGAGGGTCTATCTACACATAAAGGACAAAGGATTCTCCTCTGACAGCAAGCTGCACATCTGGGAATGAGATAAAAGTTGTGTTTTATTCGGCCACTAAATGCTGATATTTCTGGGGATGCCAGTATTCGCTATTGCTGAGTCCGAGGTCAATCATATTATATTTGATATATTGGGGTTTCTAGGTGCATGGTATGAAGCAGGTGAGGCTGGCACTGTTGGGTGGAGAATATAAGGCTAGTGTGTATTGATGGAAGAGGCTGGTGGATTGAGGACAGGAGGCTCCTTCTGTAGGTGTAGGGCTGGGAGGAGGACTGTAGGCTGGAGAAGTTGGTATTGCTGAGTGGAGGACCGGAGGCTCCTTCTGTAGATGGAGGTCTAATGTTGTTTGGTGGAAAGATGGGAAGGTTGGTATTGCTGGGTGGAGGAAAAGAGTCTGGAGAGGCAGGTATTAGTGGGTGGAGGACAGAAGGCTCCCTCTGTAGGTGAGGAGCAATTTTTTGGGGGTAGAAGACTGAAAGGCTGGAAAGGTTTTTATTACTAGGTGGAGGACTGGAGACTGATATTGCTTGCTAGACAAGAGGTTGGTATTGGTGGGTGGACGTCAGGCGGTACCCTCTGTAAGTGGAGGGCTTTACTGCTGGGTGAAGGTGAAGTACAGAAGGCTGAAGAAGTCGGTATTGCTGAATGGAGGACTGGGTGGAGAGGCAGTTGGAAATCCTGGGATGACAGAAGGCTAGAGAGGTCTGTATTGCTGGGTGAAGACAGGAGGCTTCCTCTGTAGGTGGAGGGCTTTATTGCTTGGTGGTGAGCGGGAGAGGTTGGCATTAGTGGGTGGAGGCCAGGAGGCTCCCTCTGGAAAAGGAGGACTGGGGGCTCCCTCTGTAAGTGGAGGGTTATGCTGCTGGGTGGAGGACTGGAGGCTCCCTTTGTAGGT
This sequence comes from Lithobates septentrionalis, assembly GCA_037952835.1. Classification (NCBI taxonomy): domain Eukaryota; kingdom Metazoa; phylum Chordata; class Amphibia; order Anura; family Ranidae; genus Lithobates; species Lithobates septentrionalis. The sequence continues at coordinate 1,497,546 of JBBDGP010001218.1, forward strand.
GGAGGGTTATACTGCTGGGTGGAGGACTGGGGCTCCCTCAGTAGATGGAGGGCTGTATTGAGGGGGAAGGACTGGGGGCTTCCTCTGGAGAAGAAGGGCTGTACTGCTGGGTGGAAAACTGGGAGCTCCCTCTATAGGTGGAGGGCTGTATTGTGGGGTGGGGAGGACTTGAGGCTTCCTCTGTAGGTGGAGGGCTGTGTTGCAGGGTGGAGGACTGGAGGCTCCCTCTGTAGGTGAAGGGCTGCATTGCAGAGTGGAGGACTGAGGGCTCCCTCTGTAGGTGGGGAGCTGCATTGTGGGGGGAAGGGCTGGAGGCTCCCTCTGTAGGTGGAGGGCTGTATTACAGGGTGGAGGACCGGGGGCTCCGTCTTTAGGCGGAGAGCTGTATTGCAGAGTTAAGAACTGGGGGCTCCCTCTGTAGGTGGAGGGCTGTATTTTGGGGGAGTGGGGAGGACTGGAGGCTCCCTCTGTAGGTGGAGGGCTGTATTGCAGAGTAGAGGGCTCCCTCTGTAGGTGGAGGGCTGTATTGCAGAGTGGAGGGCTCCCTCTGTAGGTGGAGGGCTGTATTGCAGAGTGGAGGGCTCCCTCTGTAGGTGGAGGGCTGTATTGCAGAGTGAAGAACTGGAGGCTCCCTCTGTAGGTTTGAGGGCCGTATGTTGGGGGGGGGGGGTTTACTGGAGGCCCCCTCTGTAGGTGGAGGGCTGTATTGCAGTGAAGGACTGAGGGCTCCCTCTGTAGGTAGGCGGAGGGCTGTATTGCAGGGTGGAGGACTGGAGGCTCCTTCTGTATATGGAGAGCTGTATTGCAGTGAAGGACTGAGGGCTCCCTCTGTAGGTGGAGGGCTGTATTTTGGGGGTGGGGGGGACTGGGGGCTCCCTCTGTAGGTGGAGGGCTGTATTTTGGGGGGGGTGGGGAGGACTGGAGGCTCCCCCCGTAGGTGGAGGGCTGTATTGCAGAGTGGAGGGCTCCCTCTGTAGGTGGAGGGCTGTATTGCAGTGAAGGACTGAGGGCTCCCTCTGTAGGTAGGTGGAGGGCTGTATTTTGGGGGTGGGGGGGACTGGGGGCTCCCTCTGTAGGTGGAGGGCTGTATTGCAGGGTGGAGGATTGAGGGCTCCCTCTTTAGGTGGAGGGCTCCATTGCAGAGTGAAGAACTGGGGGCTCCCTGTGTAGGTGGAGGGCGGTTATGGATACTCCCCTTTATCATAACTATGTAATGTTATAGTGGTGATGGCCTCCCACATTACCTGGGCCAACCTCTGTTCCCGGGCTCTCCTCTTACTCTCCTTCTTCTCCTCTATACTGCTCACACTTTCAAAACTGCCCTCGTACGCCGCCATCACTCTACAGCCGTAAAGTGCGATCCTCCGAGGACCGCAGAACGTTACAGGCAGCTGTGCAGCACTGATCACGTGAGGATGCACACGGGAGCTGCCATGTTGGTACACCCGGAAGTGGAGTGAAGCTGGCGGAAGACAAGTGCTGTGAAAATGAAAGTAAAAGCTGTGTGATGCTGTAGTGTGCTGGGATGTATCACACTGCACAGAGCGGTCCTGAAGATCTATTCCTGGGATATGACTGTTAGTATTAGATGGGGCTTGGCTGTGTGAGCACTGTGCAGTCATAGAACTACATGGGACAGCTCCTCTCCTGTGGGTTGTTGTGATAAGTAGAGCAAAGATCTAGTAGAAGAACTTCACTCAGAAAGTCCGGCTAGTTCACTCCTCCCAGCCTGAGATCTTCCAGGTGTTTTTGGGGGGAGCGAGTAGTGATACTAATGAAAAATTATTTCTAAAACTCAGCAAAAGCAGTTCTGAAAGTGCATTAATAACATTGTATGTTCACAAATACTTATAAAGCCCATATATATTGCAGATCACCCATTCTTAGATGTGATGGCTGCATTCCTTTTCTTTTTCAGGCTTTCTTCTTTTTTCATCTGGCCATCCAGCCAGCAAGTCTGTTGTTTTTTTCAGAAGCTCACGCTCTCCAGCAGAATGTATCATTTTATATGGATGAGACAAACCACGTAACACTGACAGTGACGCTTACAATGATCAGCATTTATTTATTTATGTAAAACCTTTATCCAAAAAGGCTGTAACTGATTATAAAGTGTGATCTGGAGTTTGCCTTCAATACGTTTGGTGTATTTAAATCTGCTAGTACATTCAACACTCCCCTCCTCCCACAGACTGACAATGCTGCTGTCCAAAGGTGCCCCTGTGCTCCTTCATCCAGAGTGGGGGCACTCTAATACAAGAGGTGCGTTACTGGCCAGATCACCAGGTGAAAACAGAGGAAAATTAAACCTAAAAAAAAGCACACTAATGCAGCCACCACATCTAATGATTGGTAAACTGCAATATATTACATTTTTAGTTTTTAATTTAACACCGCTTTAAATTTGTATTTATCTGTTTACAGGGGGTCCCCGGGTTACGAACAAGATAGGGACTGTAGGTTTGTTCTTAAGTTGAATTGGTTTGTAAGTCGGAATAGTACCTTTTTTAAGTGCAAATCTAGTCTCAGAGACAGGATGTAAACCCAAATCAACAGAGAAAAGCAACCGGATGGCAGGGGCGGCATGGTTAGTTCAAATATGTTTTGTTTCTTTTATTTTTTTTACTTGTTTATCACTTTTTTTTATTTATTTGTAGCTTGTTGTTTACTTTTTTTTTATTTTTGTATAATTTTCTTATTTTTAATATTATTTTTCTTATTCTTTACTTTTTTTAATTACTTTTTTTATTTTATTAATTTAATTATTACTGTATTTCTTATTTTTTCATTTATTTTTATTTTTTTTATCAATTTTTTTTTCACTTAACTTTATTGCTATCACACAGGAGGAAACAATTCCTTGTGTGATAGCAATTGGAGGTGACAGGTTCTCTTTATTGACCCTGTCACCTCCAAAACAGGAGCACAGCTGAGCATAGCTCTCCCCTCTCACTATTTTCATGGCGGCAGCGACAGGAGACAGCAGAGAGGAGTACACTGTATGGCACAGCAGGGAGATGGATGGTGAAAGCAGCCATCAGAGGACAGGCAGGCCGGCCGGCCGGCCGCGGTGCACCTTCGCGGGGCAGCGGTGCAGGAAAGACCGGGGATCCTGGAGGCTTCGTTAGGCCTTACTAGGCCGGACAAGGCCTCGGCCACGACAGGTAGTTTTAGCGGCCTGGCAGGCCACCAGACCGTACCAGGCCTGTGGATGGGTAGGCAGGATGACGAAGGGGGCCCGCAGCCAAGCCAGGAACGGAGGAAAGGCTCACTCCAGCAAGGAGAGGAAGATTCGGCCAGCAGTGACGTCATTCGGGCCCCGTTCGTAAGTAGGAGTTGTTCGCAACTCGGATGTTCGTAAGTCGGGGACCCCCTGTATTTATTTTTTTATCTTTATTGTTATTGCAAGGAAACTGAAGCTCAATGGTGCCCAGTGCAAGGTGGCACACTGACCATTATGTAAAGGGAAACCACCAGTGTAATTGGGCGCACTGAGTGAAAGTAGCGCATTGGCAGCAGCTATTGATCGAGAATAATTGTACAAGAAGCTCATTTGAGAGCAGTTGGTTATTAGATCAACTTCTGTCAAGCATGAGTGGACACTAGACGTGCACTGACAGTAAATTTGTTCATTTTCATTTTCGTTTCATTCGTTTTTTTGCTTTTTTCGAAAATTCGAATCTACGAATTTTTCGAGATTCTGAATTTTCAAATTCCGAATTTTCAAATTTACGAATTTAGAATTTTCGAATTCCAAATTTTCGGAATTCGGAGATTCAGAAATTCGAAAATCTGAAAAAAAGAAAGAAAATCAGTAAAATTCAAAACAATAACTAACTATTAAATTATAGTTATTGGAATTTCCTTTCAAATTTGGCTGTTTGTGAACGTAACAGATACAAATTTATCTGAAGTTACGAATTATCCGAAATAACGAATGTTGCATCTAAACAAATGGAACGGAACAAATTAATAATAAATAATAATAATAATAAAAAGGTTTTATTATTATTGTTATTTATTATTATTAGATCGTTGCGTTCCATTTGTTTAGATACGACATTCGTTATTTCAGATAATTCGTAACTTCGGATAAATTCGTACTCGTTACGTTCACTAACAGCCAAATTTGAAAGGAAATTCCAAAACCTAGAATTTAATATTTATTATTAGTTATTATTTCGGGTTTTCAAATTTTTCAGATTTTCATTCTTTTGAATGTTCAGATTTTCATTCTAATTTTTGGATTTTCAAATTTCCAAATTTTTGAATTTTCGAATTTCTTAATTTCGAATTTCCGAAGTTTTGATTTTACTAAAATTTGGAAATTGGTCAATTCTGAAATTTAGAATTTTTCGAATTTCCGAAATTTAGAATTTTTGTAAATTCTGAAATCTAGAATTTTCCGAAATTTAGAATCTTCGAATTCAAAATTCCGAAAATTTGTAATTTTTTGGAAATTAATGAGTTTGTCAAAATTCATTAAAAAACTGATTCGGAACTAAACGAATTGCACATGTCTAGTGGACACACATGGATGAAAATTCAGCCAGGCCCTGCTGAGCTAGCCAAATTTCAATCTATCTATGATCATCTATGTTACCCTGGGGTAGGAAGTGTGTTACTGGCAGGATCATCAGGTAAAAATAAAGTAAAAAAAAAGCCTTAACCTGTTCACGCCGACCGTACGTAAATATGTGGCTCCACTGGACTGGACTTTTTTCTGTGGAGCCGCATATTTATGTATCTCCCTTTGTTCTGGGAGTGCGCCACACAGCACGCTCCCAGCACAGAGGCCGGGGTCTCAGCGGGAGACCCGGGCCCCATACTAACAATCGGGACCCAGAACACCCGATTCTGGGTCACCTGATCGCTGTGATAGCCTCCGATTGGCTAATCACAGTGATTAGTGACTGTGCAGCCCTCCCCAGTGCTTTCTTTCTCTGTGAATGGAGGAGAGAGATACGTCGAATTAGTATCTAGAGAGTGCAAAGCTATTCACAGTTCTGCATAGAAAGCAATCAGCTTCCAGGTTTTATTGAACAAGCTGAGGTTAGAAGCTGATTGATTTCTATGCAGAAATGTGTCTAACTTTGCGCTCTCTAGCTTTAGTAAATAAACCCCCTAGTGTCAGTGGGGGAGATTTACTTAAACGGGTGCACACAGAATCTGGTGCAGCTCTGCATAGTAGCCAATCAGCTTCTAGGTTTTATTGTCAAAGCCTAATTGAATAAGCTAAAACTAGAAGCTGATTGGTTACTATGCACAGCTGCACCAGATTCTGTGTGCACCCGTTTTAGTAAATCTCCCCCATTGTGTTTTAGGTAGGATAAAAATAAAAAAGCAAAATGCGCACTATTGTTTCTGGGCTGTACTACGGTTACAAACAACAAATAACATACACATATGTGGTATCGCTGCGATCGTCAGGAGCGGGAGAATTTTATTTTGGGTTGTTCTTTGGTGGTGGGTTATAGTAGTAGCAAGAAAGCTACGTTTAAAAAAAAGTTTTTTTTTTTCTATTTTGGGTCAGGAGATATCCATTACTCTTTTCCACCAAGTAAAAGCCCAAATTGTCCTGAAAAAAACAAGGTATAATCCACCTGGATGCACAAAGTAGTTGTGATGATATGTACGGTTTTACTAACACATGTCAAAATTGCAAAATTTTGCTTAGGCATTTAGAATTGTTTTACCCTTAGACGCAAAGGGGTTAAAGTAGAACTATAGATATTTTTTTTTATTTTGGATACAGTAAGGGAGGGTTATAATTCCTGTGAGATTAATTTTGACATCTGTCCTATTGGGGAGATTTCCCTTCACTTCTTGTCCCATAGACAAACAGGAAGTGAAAAGAAATCCATGCAAATGAAGGGAATCCCCAGGTCACCAGAACTTGTTTCCCCGTTTAAAGATTTCCCCTCTATTACTTTTCTGGGGACAACTCAAAATGCGGGTTTTTCTTTTACTTTCACTTTCAATGATAATGGTAACCAGGAAATATAGAGAGAGGAAATCCCCTTAACGGGGGGCACAGACAGCAAAAAGTGAAAGTCTTGAAGTGCTGTCTTAACATAGAGACATCCAATATACACTGCTCAAAAAAAGTTAAGGGAACACTTTGAAAATACATCAGATCTCAATGGGGAAAAATATGCTGGACTCTATACTGATATGGACTGAGTAATGTGTTAGGAACGAAAGGATGCCACATCGTTTGATGCAAATGAAAGTTATCAACTTGCAGAGGACTAAATTCATCAGGCTAGTCCATTTTGCTGAAATTTCATTGCAGAAACTCAAAATGTTACTCAGTAGTTTGTATGGCCCCCACGTGCTTGTATGCATGACTGACGTCGGGGCATGCTCCTAATGAGATGACGGATGGTGTCCTCACAGATCTTGACCAAGGTATCACTGAGCTCCTGAACAGACTGATTTGCAACTTGGCGGCGTCGGATGGACCGAAACATAATGTCCCAGAGGTGTTCTATTGGATTTAGGTCAGGCGAGCCTGGAGGCCATTCAATAATATCAATTCCTTCATCCTCCAGGAACTGGCTGCATACTCTCGCCACATGAGGCTAGGCATTGTTGTGCACCAAGAGGAACCCAGGACCCACTGACCCAGCGTAGGGTCTGACAATGGGTCCAAGGATTTCATCCCGGTACCTAATGGCAGTCAGGGTGCCATTGTCTAGCCTGTAGAGGTCTGCGTCCCTCCATGTATATGCCTCCCTAGACCAACACTGACCCACCACCAAACTGGTCATGCCGACCGATGTTACAGGCAGCAATACATTCTTCACGGCTTCTCCAGACCCTTTCACGTCTGTCACATGTGCTCAGGATGAACCTGCTCTCATCTGTGAAAAGCACAGGGTGCCAGTGGTGGACCTCCTGCCAATTCTGGTGTTCAATGGCAAATGCCAATCAAGCTCCACAGTGCCGGGCAGTGAGTACAGGGCCCACTAGAGGACGTTGGGCCTCAAGCCACCCCCATTATGTCTGTTTCTGATTGTTTGGTCAGAGACATTCACACTAGTGGCCTGCTGGAGGTCATTTTGTAGGGCTCTGGCAGTGCTCATCCTGTTCCTCCTTGCACAAAGGAGCAGATACCAGTCCTGCTGATGGGTTAAGGACCTTCTACAGCCCTGTCCAGTTCTCTCGGACTTTGTTCGGACATTCCCACAACAAAATCCTAGGATTTTTTCAGACAGATGTTGGCTCAAACTTGTCTTGCATACACACGGTCACACAAAGTTGTCGGAAAATCCGATCATTCTGAACGTGGTGACGTAAAATACGTACGTCGGGACTATAAATGGGGCAGTAGCCAATAGCTTTCATCTCTTTATTTATTCTGAGCATGCGTGGCACTTTGTCTGTCGGATTTGTGTACACACGATCGGAATTTCCGACAACGGATTTTGTTGTCGGAAAGTTTTATCTCCTGCTCTCAAACTTTGTGTGTCGGAAAATCCGATGGAAAATGTCCGATGGAGCCCACACACGGTCGGAATTTCCGACAACACGCTCCGATCGGACATTTTCCATCGGAAAATCCGACCGTGTGTACGGGGCATTAGAGTAACTGCCTGTCTCCTGGAATCTCCTCCATGCTCTTGAGACTGTGCTGGGAGACACAGTAACCCTTCTGGCAATGGCCCGTATTGATGTGCCATCCTGGAGGAGTTGGACTGCCTTTGCAACCTCTATAGAGTCCAGATATCACCTCATGCTACCAGTAGTGACACTGAACCTAGCCACATGCAAAACTAGTGAAAAACAGTCAGAAAAGACGAGTATTTTGGGGGGGGGAATTCAGCCATCTGTAGGTTGATCATTTTCATTTCCATCAAACGATGTGGCATCCTTTTGTTTCTAACACATTACCCAGTCCATATCAGTATAGATATCCAGCATGATATTTTTCTCCATTGAGATCTGATGTGTTTTCAAAGTGTTCCTTTAATTTTTTTTGAGCAGTGTACTTGATCTTTGTATATTTCTATGTGTGTACATATTAACCACATGTGAGTTTATATAATTATATCTATGTCTCCTATAAAATTACTTATTTTTTACCATCTTTTCTGTGTGTATTGCCTGTATTGATTGTTGTATACTTTGAAGAGATCCTTCTTAATTACGCATTTGATGCTCAACCCCCCGAGGAAGACGTATATCGCTGAAGTGCGTTGGAATTCTATGCATTCACATCAATTGTCGACACTGTACAGTCCATGTACTGCCTTTTCATGACCAGTACTTTGCGGCATGTTGTTTTTAGCTACCAATTTTTTCATGTGATATGTATATTTATGTTGTCACCCATGTCTTAGGTGGCTTTTAATCTTCAATTGAATAAAACATTGTAATTTTAGCTTACATTTCTGTGGTATAACATATATATATATATATATATATATATATTTTTTTTTTTTCCCTATTTTTGGTATTTCATGCTTGGTATCGTATAGTCCCAACAATTCCCCTCAGTCCTCTCCCCTTGCGGGTTATCTTATATAACACTCCCTTACCCTATCCAAAATGGGAAAAAAAGTTTTGCCTCTTTAGTTCTACTTTAAAGACTAAAGCCTCTTAAACATGATCCGATTGTTGACCAATAGAGCGTCAGACTTTTGTCTGAAGGACGTGTGCCTAGATTTTGTCTTGCATACTAACAGCACACAATTGTCGGCCAACAATCATGAACCTAGTGACGTACTACGTGGAATTTCAGCTCTTGAGCGCCACCCTTTGGGCACCTTCTGCTAATGTCGTGTTTGGTGAGCATTGATTCCAAGCATGGGTGTTTGTAATTTGGACTTTTGTGTGACGGGCTTGTGTACAGACGATACAAAAATCTGACAACAGACCGTTGTCTGCCAAAAATTTACTAGCCTGCCATCCAACATTTGTTGGCGGAAAGTTGGACAGCAATTGTCTGATGGAGCGTACTAACGGTCGGATTTTAGGCCAACATTCTGTCATCACACAATTCCCTGCCGAAAATCCGATCGTGTGTACGAGGCTTTAGTCTAGATTTTACACCATACTTTATGGTACACCCATATTTAGGATGTATTATAAAGTATGGTTGTACCCAACATCGCCAAAACTTAAATTGCCCTCCTTCCTTTACCTAAATCATGGGGTGCTTCTTTCTAAAATGTGTAATGACTTGAATTCAGAATGACTGTGTGCTGCATCATCCAGACTTAGATCACTGACTACATGTCCCATCTGGCAAGGCAGCAGAGGGACTATGCAAAGCACGACACATCCATCATATCTCTCCCCACCCTGTAGGTTGTACAGACCTGGGGTCAGGGGAAGACATTGCAAGAGCCTGAGCACTGCAACCCCGACACACTCATAGGGGGTTATTTACTAAAGGCAAATCCACTTTCCACTGAAAGTGCACTTGGAAGTGCAGTCACTCTAAATCTAAGGGGTAGATCTGAAATGAGGGGAAGCTCTGCTGATTTTATCATCCAATTATGTACAAGCTAAAATACTGTTTTTTATTTTCCTTGCATGTCCCCCTCAGATCTACAGTGACTTTAATTCCAAGTGCACTTTCAGTGCAAAGTGGATTTTCCTTTAGTAAATAACCCCCATAGTGTGTGAAATGTTCTGCAGGCTTTATTGCAAAAGTGAGTAGAAGCACATTGATCATTAGATCATGTTGCAGCATTTACTACTTTTTGCAAAAAGATGGACTTAAAGTGGTTCTAAAGTCAAAATGCTTTTTGTCTTAATGCACTCCCTGTACTGCCTGTTCTACTCACCCCCTCCCTAAACACCTGGGTCTACACCAGCTGCAGGACCTCTACCTTCCTGGTCTCACAGGAAAAAACTGAGGGCTGGGATCTATGGTTCCTGCTGCTGTCAGTCAAACTCCTGTGAGGAGGGAGGGAGTGTGTGGCTTGCCGGCGCTGTGTGTGTCTATGGATGCACACACAGCCTGGCTCGTAAGCACACTCGCACGGGTGCCTCCTTAGCACATGGCTTGCTAAGGAGGCACCCAGAGCAGGGGGGAAAGCGGACTACGCTGGCAGGGGAACTTCCAGAAGAAGAGGAAAGGGACATCTCTGCACAATATCATTGCACATAGTATGTAGGTATACACCTAAACATCTTTTTCATTTTAACCAGTTGTCGTCCGCCCACCTTCAAATGACCGCGGGTTGTGTGGCATTCGTTCTGGGACAGGGGCTTGCTAGGACACGGCGCGACCCCGATCTCTGTAAAGAGCCACGTCCGTGACTCTTTACTCTTTTGTGATCAGCTGTGTCCAATCACAGCCAGTCACATGTAAACACAGAGATGCCGGTAATCGTCGCTCCTCGCTTTACACTGACAGTGTGTGGCGAGGAGAGCCGATTAGCGGCATCTGCACGCAGGGGGACATCTAGGCATGTAATCAGGGCAATATAACGCCAACAGTGTCACCAACCAGTGCCCACCATTGCCCACAAGTGCCAGCAATCAGTGCCCTTTAGCGATGCCAGTCAGTGCTGTACATTAATGTTCATCGCTGCTGTCCATCAATGCCCATCAGTGCCACCCATCAATGCCCATCTGCACTGCCTATCCATGCCGCCTATTAGTGTCCACCAGCGTCGCCTATCAGTGCCCTCCAGTGCCTTCTATCAGTGCCCACCAGTGCCTCCTATCAGTGCCCACCAATGCCACCTAACAGTGCCCATCAGTGCCCACCAATGCCACCTGTGAGTGCCCATCAGTGCTGCCTATCAGTGCCCATAAGTGCGGCATATTAGTGCCTCCTCATCAGTGCCCATAAGTGCCACCTCATCAATGCCCACCAGTTCAGCCTAAAAGTGCCCATCAGTGCCGCCTCACCAGCTCCCATCAGTGAAGGAAAAAAATTACAAAATTTACTGACAGAAACTAAGTAAAAAAAATGTTTTTTTTCAAAGTTTTTGGTCTTTTTTTTTTTTTGTAAAAAATAAAAAACCCAGCAGTGATTAAATACCACCAAAAGAAAGTTCTATTTGTGTGAAGAAAATGATAAAAATCTCATCTGGGTACAGTGTAGCATGACCGCGCAATTGTCATTTAAAGTGCGACAGCGCTGAAAGCTGAAAAATGGCCTGGGCAGGAAGGGGGTGTAATTGCCCTGTAGGCAAGTGGTTAAAGAAAAAAAAATATCCTTTAGTATCACTTTAAGCTGCCCATACATGCCTCTTTCGTTCAAATGATTTCCAATCAAATGATTTCCCCGTCCGTGCTAATTGGCATGAATGAAGGAACCGCCTTCTGGCAAAGTGAAAAAAAGGGGTGGAAGGCGCGTGATATAACGCATGAATCAAAGTGATAGCATTAGGGAGAGGAGAGGAAATTAGGGGTGGAGAGCTGCTATTTGAGCATTTTACAAGTGTTTTTCTGCTCAAGTCAGGCCTTTCTATTGAAGTCTATGGGGCCAAAAACGCTTGTAGGCTTCAGACATTTTGCTTCAGGTGACAGAACATTCATATGTGAACAGGGGGCGTTGAAATTATTAGGATTTTGCTTGTTGGGCGTTTTGGAGCTTCAGCGCTGAGTGTTTTACAAGCTGAAAAAACGCTTAGTTGTGAATGGGGCCTAACAGTGATCATCACTGTTATATGCAATAACAGTGTCAAAAACAAACACTGATCACTGTGGTGAAACTGAATTACTTTGATGAGAGTATGTAAAAAAAATTTTAAAACATTTAATTTTTAACAAATTGAATAAAATGTATTTTTTTTTTATATAATGTCAACAGTCAGTAGACATGTGCAATTCGACCTGAATTCGTTTTTTACCGAATTTTGACAAATTTGGAAATTCGGAAATTTCCAAATTTTTCAATATCCGAATTTCAAATTTCCGAGTTTTTTCAAAATTCGAAATTTCGTAAATTGGAAAATTCAAAATTTCAGAAATTGGAAGTTATAAATTCGAAATTTCAGAAATTCGAAATTTCGTAAAATTCGAAATTTGGAAATTCGGAAATTCAAAAATTGAAAATTTTGGAAATTCGGAAATTTGAAAATCCAAGAATTTGAAAATTCAAACATTTGGAATTTTGAAAATCCAAAAATAAGAATGAAAATCTGAAAATTCAAAAGAATGAAAATCTGAACATTCGAAACTCTGAAATAATAACTAATAATAAATATTAAATTATAGGTATTGGAATTTCCTTTCAAATTTGGCTGTTAGTGAACGTAACGAGTACGAATTTATCCGAAGTTAACTAATAATAATAAATAACAATAATAATAATAATAAAATCTTTTTATTATTATTTATTATTAATTAGTTCCATTCCATTTGTTTAGATGCAGGATTCGTTATTTTGGATAATTCGTAACTTTGGATAAATTTGTATTCGTTAAGTTCACAAACAGCCAAATTTGAAAGGAAATTCCAATATCTATAATTTAATAGTTATTATTAGTTAGTTATTATTTTGAATTTTACTGCTTTTCTTTCTTTTTTTCTGATTTTCGAATTTTTTAATTTTTTAATTTCGGAAATTCAAAAATTCGTAATTTGAAAATTTTCAAATTCGAAAATTCGGAAATTTGAAAATCCGAATTTTCGGATTTCCGAATTCCAAATTTTCAAATTTTTTAATTTCCACAAAAAGCAAAAAAATGAATGAAAGGAAAACGAACACATATTTTGTCAGTCCACATGTCTACCAGTCAGTATCCCTGATCACGCCAGATCAGTCATATGATAACACTGTACTGCGTAGTATGTACTAGTACAGTGATGGCGAACCTTGGCACCCCAGATGTTTTGGAACTACATTTCCCATGATGCTCAGTCACTCTGCAGTGTAGATGAGCATCATGGGAAATGTAGTTCCAAAACATCTGGGGTGCCAAGGTTCGCCATCACTCTACTAGTATGTAAAAAAAACTTGCCAGGCCTCTTGCTACATACCTAAGACTACTTTCCAAAAAAGGGTCATTTTGGGGGTATTTGTGCTGTCCTGACATTTTAGGACCTCAAGAAAGAAATGAGAAAAGAGATAGGCTGTCAGTACATTAGGATTGATCAATTTGAAATACATACTGTATACCATAGTTTCTGGACTCTATAACTTTCAGACATACTAAATAATATACACTGATTTGGGTTATTTTTACCAAAGAAATGTAACAGAATACATTTTGGCCTAAATGAATGAAGAAAGTTTTTTTGTTTGCAAACATTTTTTAACAGAAACTAAGAAACGTGTTTTTATTTTTTTCAAAATTGTCACCCATTTTTTTTTTTATTTATATAGCAAAAAAATAATAAATCCAGTGCTGATTACTACCAAAAGAAAGCTCTATTTGTGCGAAAAACATGATAAAACTGTAACTTACCTACAGTGTTGCATGACCGTGCAATTGCCAGTTAAAGTATTGCAGTGCTGAATAGCAAAAAATGCCCTGGTCATAAAGGGGGTAAAACCTTCCGGAGGTCAAGTGGTTAAATGAGCCCGGTTGTTACTATGTACCTCACAGCTGCTCTTTTAAATGGATTGGTGATTATGGCTGTAAAATAGCTTTATAGGTTATATAACATTTTGAATCTGCCTTCAGTAAGCTCACGTTTGTTTGTGGATTCGCTGCAGTCTCTTGTCACATGATTCTGTTTTTCAGTGGGCTCAGAGAAAGTGTGCATGAACCAGTAAATGAACTGGTCAACATATTCAAGAATTGCAGAGCGCTGACATACATCTGTTGGGTTGTGTACCTCTATTACAGCAATATTGTGTAGCGCTGGTAGATTTTTAATCTACTGCTGATAGGTAAATTTAGTGGGTTATCTGTTCATACATAGTCAGATTTGCCTCTGTTCCAGCTTGGCTGAGTTGAATGTAATTTCACACTGTGCCTGTGGGTTGTCACCATGGGTCGGTGTTGGAAAGGCAACACGTTGAAGTGTATGAGTGCTCCTCTGTCCCGGAGATAACTCGGTGGAGGTGGTCCTCCGAGTTGCATTCTGGGAGAGGGTATTTATGGGACAGACGCCATGTTTCAGGGGTTTTTTCCGTCCACCTGCTGGCCCTCCTGGCCGACAGGTATGCGCTAAGAGTACTACCTCGTGGTCCTCCGATCGGGAGGCCCACGGCGCTGCGGCGTGTGGGTGGGCCCAGAGGCCTGTCTGGGGCCTACTACAGCGGCAGAGGAATGGTCCTGAGCTGTCTGTCCTATGTGAAGAAGCTGGAGAACTGAGAAGATCCCAGGGGAGGACCCGTCATGGAAGGATCATGTAGAGTGCTGGTCTGGAGAGGGGCCTGGTGACTCGGTTGGAGGACGTATCCTAAAGTGATCCTACCGCATAGTACTGCCGGGTTGGCTTAAAGGTCCTGGTGCTGTGTTAATTGTTCATCGAGAACCAATACATCCTGTGGCAGAGGATCGTACGGGTTTTGTTTCAATCAAGTCTGTGGCAGAGACTTTTGTTCGTGCTACGTGCTGGCTGCTAGGTTAGTGAGAGGAACCTATCCAGGCGGGCAAAGATTCAACTCTACAGAGAGAGTATATTCAGCTACAAGTTTCAATCCCTAATGCTACACAAAAGAACATTAAGAAAAGGTATTTGAGCTTCCCTGCAACTTTCCTTCTACCTCTCTCCTGCTACTTCCTTCAATTTTACGTTTATTAAAGCATTGGAAAAGATACTCAAGTGTCCGGTGTCTACAGTGTATATGGTAAACTCAACGGGACCCTAGACCCGGTTCCGGTGAAATAGAGGTAAAGAAGGTGACGATAACTGCCCGCTTAAATCAGCAGCTCCACCGAGAGTTATTGCTACATGGTATAACGTATCTTCTCAATTTCTCCACTTTATTGCTTATTGGAATGTACTTGCTTGCAGTAGCAAGGAAGGAGGACTACACTGTATTCCAGGCAGAGCAGTAATCCTATTGAACATAACAAGCCTTCCATTTAACATATTACATGGTTGATTGCTGAACCCAAGCTCTTCCCTTTCCTAATCTATGGATTTGCCTGAATACTGGATGTTTTCTTCTTCCCTTGAGAAATCAAGCCGACTTCAGCCAGCACCGTATTAACTTCCAGTTTTCTGCTGTATGAGATCCTATTTTGTGTGTTTTATCTTCTTGATGACTTCCAGATGCTCCCACAACAGATCGGGCAAACTGCAAGGTCACCTACAACGTCACAGGACCGTAAAAATCCAACCAATTTATACACACAGCGATATGTTTCTGCATTAAAAGTAAAAAACACAATCCAGAGATGGTAATATTCAGGGCTGTAATAAAGATCATTAAGATTTTTCTGTTAACGAAAAAAAAAAAAAAGATGATTAAGATTGACTTATTATATATACCAGAAAGGTATATATACATACTAATAAAAACATCTTTGCCAATCTGAAGCTTCCCTCCAAGCCCTTTGCATATTATGTAACCACTTAAGGACCGAGCCTCTTTTTTAGATGTGTTGTTTACAAGTTAAAAACATTTTTTTTTTGATAGAAAATTACTTAGAACCCCCAAACATTATACATTTTTTTTCGAACGCCCTAGAGAATAAAATGGCGCTCGTTGCAATACTTTCTGTCACACCGTATTTGCGCAGCGGTCTTTACAAGCGCCCTTCTTTTGGAAAAAATACACTTATTTGAATTAAAAAATAAGACAATAGTAAAGTTTTTTTTTAATATTGTGAAAGATAATGTTACGCCAAGTAAATTGATACCCAACATGTCACGCTTCAAAATTACGCCCGCTCGTGGAATGGCGACAAACTTTTACCCTTTAAAAACCTCCATAGGCGACGTTTAAAACATTCTACAGGTTGCATGTTTTGAGATACAGAGGAGGTCTAGGGCTAGAATTATTGCTCTCGCTCTACCGATCGCGGCGATACCTCACATGTGTGGTTTGAACACCGTTTTCATTTGCGGACGCTACTCACATATGCATTCACTTCTGCACGCGAGCTTGGCGGGACGGGGCGCACTTAAAAAAAATGTTTTTCTTATTTATTTTACCTTTTATTTTTACATTGTTTTTTTTTTTTTTTTTAATTGTGTCACTTTTATTCCTATTACAAGAAATGTAAACATCCCTTGTAATAGAAAAAAAAGCATGACAGGACCTCTTAAATATGGGATCTGGGGGTCAAAAAGACCTCAGATCTCATATTTACACTAAAATGCAATAAAAACAAAAAAAAAAAATTGTCATTTAAAAAAAAAAAAAAAAAAAAAAAATGGCCCTTTAAGAGCTGTGGGCAGTTTTGTGTGACGTTTTGGCATCGCTTCCGCCCTGCAATGTCATGAAGACGGGTGGCGGCCATCTTCCCTCACTCGTCTCCATGCCAAGGTAGGAGGAACCTGATCACCTCCGCCGCTGCCGATGGCTCCGGTAAGCCGGGGAGGGCACCGGAGCGTGATGGGAGGGGGGCCCCTCTCCCGCCGCTGATAAAAGTGATCTCGCGGCGAATCCGCCACCGAGAGACCACTTTTATCTTGAAGTGGATCACCGGCCGAACAAGAGGATACCAGGGTTATGCCAGCTAGCTGCTGCCATAACAACGATATCCCCCGTCAAAGTAAGGACGTATATCGGCGCGTGGCGGTTCGGAAGTGGTTAATATATACTGTGATTCTGTACTTGCCAAATATGCTGCAGAAATCTCTCTCCACTGAGTCTGGCTGCATCCATTTTAACTGTGGGCAGCTGCAGCTGCTGCCTGTTCACTTCCTGGATTTACACAGAGGCACACCTCCAGCTCTGCAGCTCTCATTGGCCCTCTTATGACTCATCCCCCCTCCCTTCCTGGCAAACTCTCACGGGAGTGAGAGAGAGTCATAAGCCTAGGCTTTTTACCAGACAAGAAACAGGAAGTGGGCTGTATAAGGTATTTACTGGCAGAAAAAAAATGTTTTACTATCCAAAGTTAAAACAACAAGGGCAGAAGATTTAATAGATGGAAAGATGAAAAATAGAATGAAGTTACGCTTTAAAGAGGAAGTAAACCCTGATGGGTTTTAATTCCTCTTTTGCTCCCTGCAAACCCTGCAAATTAAAAGCATAATGGGCTAGTATGCATTGCATACTAGCCCATTATGTGAACTTGCCTGCAAACGAAGACCGTGCTATCCTCTGTGCAGGCTGCATCCATGCTCGCCCCTCTTCCTTCCGGGGCCGCGGACTCCGGCTCTGTGACTGGACGGAGCCGCATGACATCACTCCCACGCGCATGCGCAGAACGTCACTCCGCCTCCCGTTCGTAAGTAGGAGTTGGCAAGTCTGAGGTTAGTAACTCGGGGACTGCCTGTATCTCCTAAACAGCGCACGTTTAGGAGATATTTCCACTACCTATAGGTAAGCCTTATTCAAGGCTTACCTATAGGTAGAAGTCACACAAAAGGCTTTACAACCACTTTAAGTTTATATATTAATTTTTCCATATATTAAAGGAGCAATCCACCTAAAAGGAATATTTTAGTTCTACATGGAGCCCATTAGGCCGAGTCAGCCCCCTGATTCTTCTTATATGTTTTGGATATTCAAAAGGCCCATTCAAAGGGTAACTCCACTTTCATGGGCAAAAAAAAATAGCGAATAAAAACAAAATAGCGTATACAATTGAGACACGAGTCATATTGTAATTGAATGTTATTAAAAATTACCTTTCCTTTTCAATCTGCAGCTCTGTAATTTTCTGAAAATGCAATATGGCAACCTGGAGGTGTTCTGTACACAAAATGTATACAGAACGCCCCCCAGAAACATAATTTCTTGCTTGTGTGATTGGCTCACTGGTTTTCCCAGAAGTCTGCACTAAGATACAAGTCAGATTTCTGGGATCTCCTGCAACAAAAATAAAATTTACTGGTCTTCCAATCTCCGGTGCCACCAACTTGACTGTAGGAGCCGACTGTGACTTCCTGCTGTTTCACAGCCGCACATGTGCAAGATTGTACTACTCTTACAGACTGGTCCCCCAACCTCCTGGGTCCTGTGATATGTCCCAAGAGTTTGCAGATGGGGGTGGGCCGTGCTTCTGTGATTCTCGCCTATGCGAGAAATACGTAAATGGGAGTGGGTACCAAAAATGGTAGAGGAGGGGGAGGGGGAGGAGCAGGATGAGCTGAACTTTCACTTTAAAGTGGAGTTCTACATTAAATAACCTCAAAAAAGAGGTGCTTGCAGTTTCTGCAGAAGAGAAAATTGGCCACACAATAACGCAAGACCAACTCTATCACTTTGGTGGAAAAACAGACCACTAAGTTTAATGCTAACATTTTTACTTGCTAATTGAACATTAAAGCGGAATTAAACCTCTGCCATTTTTTTTTTAATTGGGCCACAGGAGCTTTTAACCATAATGTGATAGTATACACAGGATATTAGCACATTGTGGCATTTATACCTGGCAAGTAATACCAGAGCTGCCATAGTCTTCCATTCAGGTTCCGACTCTTTGGTCACTTGGTAGTCTGGATCATGATGATGACACTCTTGTGCATGCCATAGGAGCAGTGGCGACCCATCCGTAAGGACGGACTCCGCTGGGGGCACCTAATGTAAGGACAGACTCCGCTGGGGGCACCTGATGTAAGGACAGACTCCGCTGGGGGCACCTGATGTAAGGACAGACTCCGCTGGGGGCACCTGATGTAAGGATGGATTACGCTGGGGGCACCTGATGTAAGGATGGACTCCGCTGGGGGCACCTGATGTAAGGACAGACTCCGCTGGGGGCACCTGATGTAAGGACAGACTCCGCTGGGGGCACCTGATGTAAGGACGGATTCCGCTGGGGACACCTGATGTAAGGACGAACTCCGCTGGGGGCGACATGGCAGGTGACACACTCAGGGCTCCCACGGATTTTGCATTATGGTGAGCTGAATGATTTAATTTTATATTACAATGTAATAATAGAAATAATTCGCTTCAATCATCCTGACACCATAACAACCATGGTGCCGGAATGATTGAAGTGCTAACACCAGGTGTTTGGAGAAGCTTTATCTGCTGATTGTTAAACATTCTAGAATTCACATATGTCTATTGTTGTGTAGGATCTGGGCTTGCTGTCCCTCCCTCTCCCTCCATCCCTTGTTCATCTCAGACGCTAACCACACCCCCTTAGAGCCACACCATTTAAGCTATGCCCACTATTTTTCGTTTTTTTTTTTCTGAAACCGTGCCCATTTTCACCAAGTGGGAGGGGCCAAAAAGGATGGGCGGGGTCTGGCGCCCCCCCATCCTAAAACTTCACCAGCTGCCACTGCATAGGAGTCACATCATAATGGCATAGATAGGAGGTGTAAATGTATGCTGAGCTGAGTCGGCTTGTCAAATTGTTATTTGTTTTAGGTTTAATTCCACTTTAAAAGAGAAGTTTTGCGGTTTAATGCTGCCTCTGTTCCCCGCTGCTTCTAAGACTGAGAACTGAGCGATCACAGACTGCTAATCGCTTGGCTCATGGTCTTCAGTGAGCAGAAAGCTGGGGACTGTAAGTCACTGGCTCTCTGCTTTGCTCTTCTCCTCCAGCGCTTACTGGAGTGTCGGGCTGTGGAGGGGGGTGTGAGCTGCTGGCTCAGTCTACCACTGGCTCTCTGAGAGGCTGAGCCAGCTTTCGCTCAGGCATCTGAGTGGATTCCGACAATAAAGTTGGGATCTTACATAGAAATATTGCGATCTGGTACCTATAATGCCATGCCTCCATCCCGATACATGTCAAAACAAAAAAAGTTTGCTCATGGGACTTTATATGAGGCATGATACATGGATGATAAAATAACAATTTATTGGATAGACCTTAACACATACATATAAAAAAATTATTATCAAGCCAGTCAACATACATAACAGTATAAATTACATACAATATGAAATATGCATCAAGCTGAAGTAATTCCTCCTATACAAATTTATCACGGCCAGATTGTTTGTATTGGAAAAGAAGGCATCCCTTATCTGGACGCGTTTCGTGAATAAAATTCACTTCTTCAGGTGTGGGTGCCAAACAACATACAATCTGTAAACTAAGAAGCAAAAATATAAATTGTAGCACTCCCTAAACAATATATACAGGGAGCATAGATACTATACATGGAGTGTCCTAAATACAACAGGACTTACAAATCAGCTTGAGATTCGATCTGAGATGGCATCTCCAATTGGTGACCACTGCTTGATGTCTGACCCGGGAGTGGTGGAAGCGGACCATGGCACCCAGTGGAAAAAATCAGGCAAGCGCACAGGAGAGTGCATGGGTATTATGAAAGGAAATGCATGATGACAGAAAATGACCATCAATCTTAGAAAAAGAAAAAAGAAGATAACTCCAAAAATGGTGCTGTCAATGATACACCTAGGTGCTACTATCTGCAAAAAGAAGGTGGGGGGTGTACCTAAATGTAAAAGTGTGTATAGTATAGTGCAGTATAATATTAGTAAATTTTATTCACGAAACGCGTTGAGATAAGGGATGCCTTCTTTTGCAATACAAACAATCTGGCTGCGATAAATGTCAGGGATGGGCTCAGCCCCTCCTTCTCAGACCTGCCCACTCATCTGTTGGCTAATTGCCAGCTCCTATCTCTCCACAGTTACTCAGCTGTTGATGATATCCTGCTCGTCAGTCTTGCCTACTTAAGCCATTCAGCCCAGTGGATCTCTGCCTTCGCCTTGGTCAACATCACAGAAACTATCTCCTGCGATCCTGTTCAAGACTTGCTTTGCTGACATCCCTTCTGGCTCCAGATCCTGCTTGCTGTTGCACTACATTGATCCCTGACTTCTGGCTTGGCTGACTATCCGTTCCGGTTACTGAACTTTGGCTATGTTTTGACTACGTTTGTTCTTTTTACTTTTATTATTGTGTGATTTAACTGGTCTTCTGTCTCAGCCTGATTTCATGGTTTCTGACAATAAATTTGTATAGGAGGAATTATATCAGCTTGATGCAGATTTTATATTGTATGTAATATATACTGTTATGTATGTTGACTGGCTTGACAATACATTTTTTATATGTATGTTATAAAGTCTATCCAATAAATTGTTATTTTATCATCCATGTATCATGCCTCACATAAAGTCCCATGAGCAAACGTTTTCTGCTGTTTTTTGTTTTTTTTTGGACAGTTGGGATCTCTCCAGAGTCTGGACCGGCTCAGTGACGTCAGCCAACTGTGGGCTAAAGATGAGTGACAGGAGTTCAGAACGAGGTGCACTCCTGTGATCCCCAGTAGAAGTGGGGCCAAAAGAGCTCTAGCCCTACCTCCTTTAATACACATCTATGTTTTGTGGTGTGCTATAGCAAGGGTAGGTTTTTCTTTTACTATAGCATTGGGGTGTCATCCAAAATAAACGCCAACACACATACCCTGTGTTACCACAAAATGTGTTAGTACAGTGCATGGTGTAAACAGAGATATCTCCCAGCAAAAATTGCTCCGTCTGTTCTTGCCCACCTGGGAGTTGTGCTTTGTGTGCTCTAGCGCTTCCTCTATAATTCTATAAAAAGAAAAAAACTTACAACACAGAAAGTGTAGATCTAGGGGGTCCCCTGCCTGTAATAGACCCGGGACCTCAAATGTCCATGCACACCTACACAGCTGATATGTCCACAATTGACCACACTCTCAGTGTGTCTGATAATGTACATACACCGTTTCTATGCGTTGAAGATAACTGTCAGTTTTAAACAATCTTTCTTTTGAAATATCCTCAATATTATGTTATTTTTTCTCCACTTCTAGAGGTGTACATTGAATTTCCTTTCACAGTTTTAAACTCTGTGTAATCTTCTGTAATTCCTGCAGAAATCCCGCTGGTATAACTTTCATTCTTGCTGATCGGAGATTTACCCAGCAGAAGAAGAAGGGATAAAAGAAGTATGAATGACCTTTACAGCGATTGATTGCTGGCAGAGGACTAAAGACACACTGTTACATCCCAGCACAAGATGATCACTGCTATAGATGGGCAATATAGTAAGAAATAAAGTCAGCAAGTGGTTAAATCAATAAGAAGTTCATGTATAATGTGAGAGTAGTGAGCAAAATGGAAAATTCTATACTTACCTGACGGTATTTTCCTTTCCTGATACATAAGTGTGACTGACTCACCCGGGACAGAGGCTTTTGGAGGGGACTGAATGCCAGCCTCTTGCCCACCGATTATGGGCCCTGGCATTTGGGGGGACGGTGCTCTTTGTGAGCTGTATGCCTGGGGACCCTGGAGGAGGTGTTACTTTGGATTCAGGTCCATGTCCCCCAAGACACACAGACTCTGGGAACCCCTTATTTGCCATATTAGAATAGTGACTGATTCATACTGTTGGGACTCATACTGTTAGATGCTAATGCGATCAACTCCACTCACCTGTCTGTTATCCTCTATAATGTAAATGAGTCTAGTCTGGCTTACCACAGCTTCTAAGAGTATTCCACCCATTGTTGTTTGTGCTAATTAACCCTGTGTTGATGTTTATGGTAATGTGTATTGAATAGTTAGTGAGCTAGGAGACGTAAAGTCTTACCCTGAAAAGCCTTATTTCTCAGTCAACTAGTCTGGGTCAATGATTAGATAATTAGCTCATGTTAATTAGGTTAGGTTTTAGTCATCCTGCTGTATATATTTGTGTGAGATCTCAAATAAAAGGCTATTCCTGATGTACTCTAAGAAAGGTGCTGTCTGGTTCTTGGGGGTTCCTATAGCCAGATCCATTGGACTCGTGTTCCAGGACTTAGGAAGCTATATACTGACGGAAGCACTCAAGCGGAGTGTGGGACGTTCTGTCACAATAAGCATGACAGCATACACGTATGGGTTAGGCTCCGCCCAATCAGGACTGATTATACTATATATAAATGAGTCGCCTCCCCCTAGGTGGCATTCTCGTCACTTCACTCAAATGCAAACCCACAAGGGAGGACCTATATGCTGTCATGCTTATGTATCAGGAAAGGAAAATTACCATCAGGTAAGTATAGAATTTTCCCTTTTCCTGACGCAAGCATGACAGCATACACGTATGGGATGTAGCACGCCCACAAAACCCATAAGGGAGGGCCATGCTGAAGTGTTTTAACCAACATATCATTAGATTCATTTAGAACTGAAGTCAATTCCCCAGCTTCCAATGTTACTTGCTTAACTTTGCAATAGGCAAAAAATGGTTTGTAGTATAGGAACCTGGTTGGTATCCTGTAAAATGCTGAACCTCTGAATTTTGCCCATGAGTACGCCACCCGTCTGGTAAAGCGAGCTCTGTGTTCTATAAGCCCCTCAGGCTACTTTGACCCAAGATAATGCCATTGTCCTGATGGACAGTGAAATGCGTTCTTTTGATACCGCCAGGCCTCAAGAAGCCACTGACCTTCTAGAGAAGGGCCACTTCCATGTATTTCTTCCACATAGAGTCCATTACCCCAACTTGTGGCAGGGGCGGATCCCCCCCCCCCCCCCGAGAAAATAGTGAGCAGGCTGTCGGTGACTTAGCGGGCAGGTGGCTGAGCGGGCCAATGCCGCGGGTGAGTGAGCAGACTGGCAGGTGCAGCGAGTCAGTGATCAGCTGGCGGGTGAGGGAGCAGGCTGCTCAGTGAGCAGAGAGATGACATCATCTCTCACCAGTGGCAACATTATACTATGCCCCCCCCCCCAATTAAAATGACTTTTTTTTTGTGTAGTGGGTGCTGATGCCGAACCCCCCCCCCCACCCATTCCATCAGCCTCTGTTGCCACAGGACACAGGGCAGCGGCGCCGAAACTGACAGGCTCTGTGAAGGGACACAGGCAGAACCACAGTTGCAGGGGGGATTTACACCCCTCCTTCTCCTCCTTGAGCGGAGCAGCTCTCATTCATCTGGCTCGGCAATGCCCGCTCCTATTGGCTACATTCAGGGCCAATGGCTGGGAAACTAACAGAGGATTATGGGGCACGTAGTCCCGGATACCAGCAGGCCCAGGATGATTCCCTGAGAGTGCACTGCAGCCCCCAACATGCCGAGCGGGAGGGGAGAGTGGACCGTGAGAGGAGAAGAGTGACCACAAAGCTCTCGGGTGGAGGGAGCCAGAGAGAAAGTGCCAGCCATTCTACTATATATCCCCCAAGGTAAGAACTTACCTTCAGGTGGGGGGGGGGCGATGGGGATGAGGGGGGCGGGGATGCAGGCTTCCATAGAGGTACAGGACCTTATCACTGGCTGCTCCCACCCTGTGCTCACCTGACTGCTCCCACCCTAAGCTCCCCTCCACCTGGCTGCTCCCACCCTGTGCTCCCTTCCATCTGGCTGCTCCCACTCTGTCCTCCCCTCCACCTGGCTGCATTCACCCTGTCCTCCCCTCCACCTGGCTGCAACCACCAATACTTTTTCAAGACACTGTGTATTTATATGTGTGTTTGTGTGTGTCTGTATATATATAATTGCATTCTATAGTTGGCCCCCCTACTTTTGTGCAGGCGTAGGCAGCAGAGAGATGACATCCTCACTCACTGCTCGCCCTGGGACAACAGGGACACTGTCACTGGCCACTGGCAAGTGACAATCCGCATCTGGTGACAGGCGACTGTGGCAAGTGACAAGCTGCATCTAGTGACAGACGACTGTGGTAAGGGACAAGCTGTATCTAGTGACAGGTGACTGTGGCAAGTGAAAAGCTGCATCTGGTGACAGGCGACTGTGGCAAGGGACAAGCTGTATCTGGTGGCAGACAACAGGGGCAAATGACAAGCTGCATCTGATAACAGGTTATGTAGCAAGTGACAATCTCCATCTGGTGGCAGGCAACGGTGGCAAGTGACACGCTGCATCTGGTGGCAGGCGACGGTGGCAAGTGACACACTCAGGGCTCCCACTGATTCTGCATTATGGTGAATTGAACTATTTCATTATACATTACAATGTAATAGGAGAAATAATGTGCTTCAATCATCTTGACACCATACAACCACAGTGCCGTGATGATTGAAGTGCCAACACCAGCCTTTGCCACTACAAATTACCCGTGAAAATTTCGGCAGTGTCCCTCCTGAGATTAGACTCTGGATCCACCCCTGGGTTGTGGTGCCGCAGACACTTCAGTTTGGACATGCTGGAAGGGTGATGTCTTGGCCCAGAAGCAAGGATGCAGACCTTTGTCTGGTGCTGGAGAAGAAGAAACAAGAGCTATTTTGTTTGATTAAGGTAGCAATAAGGTAGGTTATCGCTTGACGCTTGGATATCTGAAAGCCTTCTCCCAGATGTGATAGCCTTAAGAAATACTGCTTTAGTGCCACAGAACCTATTGAGGAAGTCTTGATCAGAAGAATGGAACAACCTTCCCAACACTAGTTGCACTGCAAGTTTTAAGGGGAAAGGACGATCTGTACCGGCCTTTCGGAATTGGTTTCCCAAGCTGTGCGGCGGTCTCTGGATCTCAGGAAGTGAGGAGCTGACCAAGATTTGACTACCGCTCATTCCCTTATCTTGGATTACTTGCAGACATCTTAATCTTTACAGCTGGGGGCAGAGGATTCTATCCTTTCCCATGTTCTAGTATACCTAGAGTTTGCCGCAGGTTCCCCCGGCTTCCACAAGGTTTTAAATACTGAAGGTGAGACTCCTAGAGGAGCCTTCCTAACTTGGTCTCCCAGTTGCTAGATCTAACGTGGCTGGATTTGGATACACTTGGCTCCGCTGTGTAAGGTTTGAGATCTCAGGAAGAATAGGAGGTTCTTGGGCTTTGAGGACACCACGGCCTGTAAGGCCACCGGATCATTATTGCCCTTATCACAGCTGTATAGCTACGTATCCTGGTGAGGAGCTTGGAGATCACTGAGTCTGGTGGCTATATAGGATAACCTGCCGACCCAGCCGGATGTTATTAGGTCCACTGCTTCCACTTCTGGGAAGCTCCTCTTGCAGGAATAACTTCCATTCCTGACCATTGAGTTCACTGCCAAGCTGAGATTCATTGAACTGCTTGTCGGTCTAGGGACTCACCCTTGACATCCAAGACTTCAGATTTTACCATGTCTGACATGATGTTCTGGGAAGTCAGAACACAAAGAGCAATGCGACTGTCAGGGCTGAGCTCAGCCCTTCCTTCTCAAAGCTGGCCGCTCAGCTGTCGGCTAATTGCTAGCTCCTTTCTCTCCACAGTGACTCACCTGTTGATGATATCCTGCTCGTCAGTCCTGCCTACTTAAGCCGTCCAGCCCAGATGATTTCTGCCTTCGCCTTGGTCACATCTCTAGAGACGCTCTCCTGTGTTCCTGTTAAAGACTTGCTTGGCTGACATTCCTTCTGGCCCCAGATCCTGCTTGCTGTTCTAATACGCTCATGTCTGGCTCCCTGATGTTTTGGCTTGTCTGACTATCCGTTCCGATTCCTGAACTTTGGCTATGTTTTGACTACGTTTACTCTGTTTACCTTTTTATTATTATTATTATTAAACAAGTGTGATTTAACTGTACTTCTGTTTCAGTCTGATTCATGGTTTCTGACAGTAGGCGAAGGCCATGAATTCAGAAGATGCAGTCAATCCACTTGTTGGTAATATTTTTTCCAGATTGGATGAGCAGGATCACCTCATAGATAAGTTTGCCATGGCGTTACAAACGCTTCTGGGTCACACTGCTCACCTGGAATCTCCCACTGTGGATAATTTTCCAAGAAATTGTCCCCTACGGAATGCAATTACAAGATTGGTGACAGAGAGCTGTTAGCCATCATTTTAGCCCTGAAAGAATGGAGACATCTCCTCAAAGGTACCACTGTGCCGGTTTCTCAAATTCTTGTCTGAGGCTAAATGCCTCTCTCCCAGAAGGGCGCAATGGGCTCTTTTCTTGTCTAGTTTCAATTACATTGTCTCATTCTTACCCGGTACTAAGGATATACAGACTGACGCTTTGACACGACAGTTTTCATCCACTTCCAAGATGGAGTCGGTTCTGGTTCCTGTGATTCCTCCCGATCGTCTCACTTCACCTTTGGGTGACAAAATTCTTGCCACTCAGGTCCATGCTCCTCCTGAGAAACCTTGTGACCACTGCTTTGTCCCAGAGATTCTCCATACTGCCGTGCTCCAGACTTACCATTCTCCCAAGGCTGCTGGCTACCCTGGGAAGAATCAACTCTTTTGGGCTATTTCCCAACAATTCTGGTGGCCTAGTCTACGTGCTGATGTAACCACCTTCGTAGCTGCCTGTTCCGTGTGTGCTCAGAGTAAGACTCCATGACACCTTCCAGTGGGCCTCCTATAGCCAATGCACAATGGAGAGAGGCCCTGGACCCAACTGTCTATGGATTTCATTGTGGAGTTACCCAGCTCCCAGGGCAACACAGTTATCCTTATGATGGTTGACCAGTTCTCGAAAATGTCCCATTGTATATAACCTAAGAAGTTGCCCACTTCTAAGGAACTGGCTTTCATTTTTGCTTGGGAGATCTTTCGCTTACATGGGCTACCCAAGGTGATTGTCTCGGACAGGGGTAGTCAGTTTGTGTCCCGGTTCTGGCGAGCCTTTTGTGCACAGTTGGGAATTCAGCTTGCTTTCTCCTCTGGGTATCAGCTGCAGTCTAATGGGGCCGCAGAACAAGCCAATCAGTCCTTGGAGCAATTCCTATGTTGCTATCTTTCTGACCATCATAACAACTGGTCAGACCTCTTACTGTGGGCGGAGTTTTCTCATGATAGTGCCTTGAATTCTGCTTCCTGATTGTCCCAGTTTATGGTGAACTATGGTTTCCAACCTTCCATGTTGCTTGACTTGTTTGCTCCGCAGAGTATTCCTGCGTTAGAGGAGCATCTCCGTGGTCTTTGTTCCACTTGGGCACAAGTCCAGGAGGCTTTGCGACATGCTAATGATAGGTACAGACTCCATGCTGACCGCAGATGCCTGCCTGTGCCTTCCTGCCAGGTGGGGGACAGGGTCTGGCTGTCATCTCGCAACCTCCGACTTCGTGTTCCCTCTCTGAAGTTTGCACCTCGGTTTATTGGGTCTTTCCGTATTCTTTGCAGGATTAACCCAGTGGCTTACGCATTAGACCTTCCTTCTAATATGCGTATCTTGAATGCATTTCATGTCTCCTTATTAAAACCTTTGGTCTGCAACCGCTTTACCATCTCGGTGCCTCGACCTCACCCTGTACAGGTTGAGAACCATGAGGAGTATGAAGTACAGTCCATTGTTGACTCCCGTAGGTTCCGTGGGCGCATACAGTACCTGGTGCATTGGAAAGGGTACCGGCCGGAAGAACACTCTTGGGTCTCATCCTCGGACGTGCATGCCCCTGTCCTCCTTCGTGATCTCCATAGACGTTTTCCCCTCAAGCCTGGTGGTCCTCCGAGGGGGAGGGGTCACTGAGGAGGGGGTACTGTCAGGGCTGGGCTCAGCCCTTCCTTCTCAAAGCTGGCTGCTCAGCTGTCGGCTAATTTCCAGCTCCTTTCTCTCCACAGTGTCTCACCTGTTGATGATATTATGCTTGTCAGTCCTGCCTACTTAAGCCGTCCAGCCCACATGATCTCTGTCTTCGCCTTGGTCAAATCTCTAGAGACGCTCTCCTGTGTTCCTGTTAAAGACTTGCTTGGCTGACATTCCTTCTGGCCCCAGATCCTGCTTGCTGTTCTAATACGCTCATCTCTGGCTCCCTGACGTTTTGGCTTGTCTGACTATCCATTTCGGTTCCTGAACTCTGGCTATGTTTTGACTACGTTTACTCTGTTTATCTTTTTATTAGTATTATTAAACAAGTGTGATTTAACTGTACTTCTGTCCCAGCCTGATTCATGGTTTCTGACAGCGATGAGACAGGTTCTACTGTTGGCAAACCTGAATGGAAGATACCTCTGACATGAGCTGAAAAATCTTGTATTCCTTCTTGCCATGATGATAGGAGATTACCTATTGTCATCTGTATGGAGCACAGTAGTGTATTTAAGTTTTGTGCTGCCCTAGGCCTGACTAGACTCGTGCATCCCCTAATTTAAATATGACCAACCCCTTCCTGTCAAGGCCACACCTCTTGCTGGTTAAGACCCGCCCTGAAATTTTCGAGTAGGGACACTAGTTCTGAGGGCGGGGGGGGATTGTATTCCCTTAATTTGCATAGATTTTCTCTCACTTCCTGTTTGGCTATGGGGCAGGAAGTAAAGGGAAATCTCTGCAATGGGACATGGATGGTAAAAAATAAACTGACAGGGGCTATAACCCTCCCTTACTCTTTCCAAAATGAAAAAAAAAAGTGTTGCCTATAGTTCTACTTTAAGCACAAATTTCTGATAATTTTATGGAGAAGACTAAGAAGATATAACCATGACACTGATGCAGCAGAAAACATATAACAAAGTGAGGAAGGTTTGTGGTCCAGAATGATAGGACTGTCAAAATTAGAAACGGCACACCCCCCCCCCCCCACAGTTGCGGAATGCCGACCGCCCGCATACCGGAAGCAGTGTGGCCGTTTATGGGGACGCTAGACTAATTTGCTAATTTGCCTCTCAGGCCAGTCGGCCCCATAAGACTGGTGCTACACTAACAGCGCAAGCCGGCGGGGACTCTTTCTGCGCTGCCCCCCTGCAAAGTGCTGCCCTAGGCCTGGGCCTTGTCGGCCTAGGCCAGGATACAGCGTTGATGGAGCATAAGTGAGGCCTCCTAGGCTGTGTTGCCCAAACGACTTCACAACTTGGGAATCACTGCACCCTTGATGTTAGACACTTCGTCCTCCATTGGCCTATGTCATTGACCTTGAGCTAGTAGGTCACTGAGGTGAATACCAAGAAAGTGAATAGACATTGATGATTGGTATGCCTGGAAGCTGATGAAAGCTGACAAGATTAACTATCCTTAGCCACCATCAACGGGACTTGTCTCATATGTGGGGTAATCTTCCTTGGAATAGGAAACAAATTAACTTAGAAGGCCAGATTATGATGTTCTCAATCTTCCAGTGCGTCCAACCAAGTGCATGGATTATTGAAGACTACTTCTTGACCAGTTGAGACCATGGCATACATCTAGGACTTGCCTCCACATAAGAACCTAAAACTATCACCCTCTGTGAGGGGAACTCTACAGTATTCTCCTGAGTGTCTAAAATTTCATTATTATAATGAGATTAGTTGGCCTTCCCCAGTTGATGATCTGTCCAAATTTGATCTGAGTCTGAATCAGAATTTGCCCAGACCTTGAAGAGATTGAGCCACCCGCAGCTTTTTTGCAGCTAAGGAACCTGCAGCCCTTGCTTCCGCAAGATGGCCGCTACTGGAAGCAATGTTCTGGAAAATGTCTTGAGTATGTGGAAAGGTCAAAGGTTGTTGAATGAACCTGAAGTGAAACTCTCAGAAGTCTGGGTGTACCGAAGTGCGTATGTACACAACAGTTAGATCTCGAGCAACTGCAGCTGCTTTTTCTGATGGTTTGAGTGATTGTTCTCAATGGCTCCATATGAAGCTTTTGGATCTACATCCTTCGTTCCATATCTTGCCTAAATCTGTTTCCGACTAAGAACAATGGACCGATGGTTCCTGTTGGACAAAAGCCTTGATTGATCTTAAGAACCATAGTGGGAATTAGATGATTTGGGAGAGTGGAAACAAATTACATTGACTTCCTTACTGCACAAAGTACATATCTACCAGCACACCAGGAATCTTCCGTTGTTGTCCCAAGGTTTTGTTGCAGACAGATCACATCACAAAGACAAGTTCTGCACAGGCCCCACTGATCCTGAGCCTCCTGCCCAAATTTGCATTATTTCTACAATATAACACCTACTGGGCCCATTTGAGTGAAAAGGAACCTTGCTGCTCCTCGAGAGGAGCAGACTTGGGCTTAGGTGATCAAAGACGATTATGGATCTGCAAATCTCTTCTATACTGTAGCTCTTCTCAGGCCCGTCACCAACTCTATGTTCTGGGCCTAGGCGACTAGCCTAAGGGCTTAGACCCTGATGTAGACATCACTGATTCCATCTTAAATCACATTCAATTCGACATAGAAGAGGTATATGCTGTCAGTGGGTTAAGGCAAAAGGGATTGAATGCTGCATATGCAGGATTCCCACATTGTTGCAATATTTAAGAAATACTTCTATGGTCTATACAGCACATATTTGCAAATATGGCATAATGACTTCAATCTATCATTGAATAAGGATGTAAAAAGGTGGTGGTCTTTTTTCTCACATCCTCTTAAAGACCATGACAGCCAACAGAAACTTCTATAGCTGCACCTCTGAACCCAGGCTAGTCCATCAAAACCGGTCAGGTGTAACAGCTGACCACCCCCTGGTCCTCCAGGCTGGGGTAACCTTTTGGACTATATGCTGTGTATTTTGAATGGTATCAATTAAATTATAATCTTCAGCAAAGAATTTCAGTTGGAGAACAGTATTAATGTTGTTTATGAACAAAAAAAGGAAACGAAAAAAAAAATAAATTAACAGCAATTAATAAATAAGTCCAACTTCTACATTAGCCAAACTGCTCCTGAGCAGAAATAGCCTGTTCTTTGTTTCTAATCCCAGCCTTCTTTAAAAACTTGGAAGTTTTTATTTATTCATTTATTTATTAAGGTTTACTAAAGGAGAAGAGAATGTTCACTTTGCAAAGTGTGAATTTTCAAAACATGCACTAATGTAAGTGACAAATACTGTACCTAGCAAAGTGACCATGTTCTACTTTATTGGTAAAACAGTCAAACTGTTTTAAACTTAGCTAGAATAGTGTTTTACCATTTGGGATCCCCAGGTGTGCTGCAAGCAGGGGACCCAGTATGTCCTGGACTAGCATCATGAGTTGCCATTGTGTTGGTGGGCCAGTCTTCAGCATCATAACATCTGTAGATGCTCTAGGGCCATGACGTTCATGTCAGTCATTGCTATGGAGTTGGTGGCTGGCCAGACTGTACAATTACAAAGCATGACGCTGATCCAGGGCAGGTGGTATGCAGGCCTGCCTCCTGCATTTAGGAGAAGGGAAGTCCACCTGAAGACCTGCTCCACCTCCTGCCCTCTGCCACGTTATTGGAACCAAAGGTTAAGGCTCGATGCAAAGGTGGGATGTGTGATTATGGGGCTCTGCGATGGGGGGACTGTGTGACTAGGGGCTCTGTGATTGGGAGACTGTGTGATTGGGGGGACTCTGATGTGATGCTCTCATGTATAGAGGTACTCTGATGTATAGGGAAGTCTCTGATGTGATGTGATGAGGAGACTCTGATATGATTGGGGGTCTCTGACATGATGAGGGTACTCTAATGTGATTGGGGGTTTCCGATGGCAATTTCATCAAGGCGGTTATGTGCATCATCCTAGGCTCTGGTTTCCCATTGATAAGTAGCATTTACATTTTTTACATTTTAGACTGAGATGCCTTGAGATTTTGCATACTTTTAAAGGATGCTGTGACTGAAAAAACACCTTCCGCCACATGTAAAAGTGATCCAGTGGCTATATAGTCACTTGGATTACTTTTACAATATTCGGTATTGCTGGTTGAAAAAAAAAAAAGATACCAGGATCATGACTGCAGCTGCAGCCATGACCTCGGTATATCCACTGAAAACAGGAGGATGTATGGGTAAGTCCTAAAGGCAGCAAGTGGTTAAACTATAGCCAGCAGGCTTAGAAGGGCCAATAAGAGGGCTTTAAGCCCCCTTATTGGCCCTTAAGTCCCCAGGCCTGTCCCCTCGCTATAAAAGGTTGAGCACAGCATAGCCATAGTGTCACTGAATCAGAAGCTGTTGTAAGGAGAGGATAGGGAAAGTGAACAACCTGCATAGGAAGAGATTAGGGTCAGGTGTGAGACTAGCTGTAATTTTGAATGCTAACTTTTGGGGCAATCAACCCCTTTGCTGCTTTTTATTCTTATATTAGGGGCTTTTTGTCATTCATTATGTTATTTTATGGTTTATTGCTGCAAAGCTTCATTTAAAAAAAAAAATGTTTTAGTAGGTGGCACTTTGAGGTTTCTACTTATATTTATTTTTAGTTCATGATTATATGGCCTTTACTTTTTTCTTTTTTCTTTTGATTCAAGACAATAGGGGTGCAACGGATCGTCATTGATCCGTGACCCGTACGGATCAACCTCCGCGGATCGGGACACCCGCGATCCACGGATCACTCTGTGGCCTCGGCCATAGGAAAGGCCGCGGCTTCGGCCTAGCTCCGGAGCGGCGGCCATCTTGGTACACCCGGCGGCCGTTTAGCACGTGATCGCTCCGTCAAATGATGGAGCGATCACTTGTAACAAACCGGCGTCATGTCATGACGCCGGTTCCTCTCTCCCCTCTGTGTACTGATCTGTACAGTGGAGGGGAGAGATCGGATGGCAGCAATGCCCTGCCAATACTCTGCAATGCCCTGCTGCAATACTCTGCAATGCCCTGCTGCAATACTCTTCCATACCCTGACAATACTGTTCCATACTCTGCCATACCCTGCCAATAGTCTGCCATACCCTGCCAATAGTCTGCCATACCCTGCCAATAGTCTGCCATACCCTGCCAATACTCTGCCAATACTCTGCCAATACCCTGCCAATACTCTGCCAATACCCTGCCAATACTCTGCCAATACTCTGCCAATATACCTTGCCAATATACCCACCAATATACCCTGCCAATATACCAGCCAATACCCTGCCAATACTCTGCCAATAGGGAGATTGTGGATATTACAGTGGGGGAGATTTTTTTTTTTGTTGATCCGAAAATGAACCGTGACTCCTGATCCGAGGAACGATCCGAACCGTGAGTTTTTTGATCCGTTGCACCCCTACAAGACAAGCGTGGGCTTTTGCTTATTGATGATGTTGCGGAGTGTTAATTTTGTTTGGGATTTCTTAATTTTTATTTTATGTGTTTTGAAAGGAAAAAAAAACAACGTGTAAGAACAGTGTGTACCTAAACCACCTCAAACTATATAATTCACGCCCCCCCCCCCCCCCCCCAATCCCCATAGATAAAATGAAAATTAGGCATTCACCAGTTAGGCTTAATATCCTTGATTAAAACTATCCTGCTGCTGGTCAGTTTTCCACTTCTGTATCCTCTGCAGTATCTTAATTCTTGTTATAAAACCCCTGCATGTGCTGTTGTCTCTGGCAAATTTGGGCCTAGTCTTGCACCTAAATTCTTCTGCTGCTGGCCAATTTTAAACTGCTGTATCATCTGCGGTATCTTAATTCTTATGATAAAATACCTACCTGTACTTTTTGTCAGCCAATTCATCTTCATTAAAAATGTCCCACTGCTGGCCAATTTTACTTTGCTGTATCCTTTATCTGTATACTCTCTTACCTTTTTGATGAATTGGTTCACATGTGAGCCGCATGCAGCTCACAGCAGGGGCCCAGTGCATCCTGGTTCACCATTTCAGGTCTGATTACAGCCCAAATTTTGGGCTGAATTCGGACCTGAAATGGAACAAAAGAGGCACAGTGCAAATTGCACCTGACCCGCTGCAGAGGTAAGTGAACCGGCTCCATAGAGAGCTGTTCAAAATCTCCTGCTATTGCGAATTGGATGCGGACATCCAATTCGCAATGATGTGAATTCAGCCTAAAAGAAATTGCTTAGCAGCAGGACCGTTTTGTATCAACAAGAGCAGGGACAGCCTCAGCAAACAACTGACCAATTTCGCTTTGTGGCATCCCTCAAGCATGTTATTCTGAGGAGCTATGCATTTTCAATCTTGCCTTCAATGTCACATGAAAAGACAATCTCCCAGTTCTACGGCATTTTTGTTTTTTTGGCATTATAATACGTCTCCCATGGCAGTACCCAGCTTCCCATATATTTTTTTGGCCATAGTTTACTTATTAGTCCTAAAATTGGCTAGAACCTACTAACAGGATCCCCCATTCCCCTAAACTCACCACTGAGTTTGAGTTCATGGAATTTCAAACCTGATTTGCCAAACCTATGGTGCATCTACACTACCGTTCAAAAGTTTGGGGTCACCCAAACAATTTTGTGTTTTCCATGAAAAGTCACACTTATTCACCACCATACGTTGTGAAATGAATAGAAAATAGAGTCAAGACATTGACAAGGTTAGAAATAATGATTTGTATTTGAAATAACATTGTTTTTACATCAAACTTTGCTTTCATCAAAGAATCCTCCTTTTGCAGCAATTACAGCATTGCACACCTTTGGCATTCTAGCTGTTAATTTATTGAGGTAAGCTGGAGAAATTGCACCCCACGCTTCTAGAAGCAGCTCCCACAAGTTGGATTGGTTGGATGGGCACTTCTGGCGTACCATACGGTCAAGCTGCTCCCACAACAGCTCAATGGGGTTCAGATCTGGTGACTGTGCTGGCCACTCCATTACCGATAGAATACCAGCTGCCTGCTTCTGCTGTAAATAGTTCTTGCACAATTTGGAGGTGTGTTTAGGGTCATTGTCCTGTTGTAGGATGAAATTGGCTCCAATCAAGCGCTGTCCACTGGGTATGGCATGGCGTTGCAAAATGGAGTGATAGCCTTCCTTATTCAGAATCCCTTTTACCCTGTACAAAGCTCCCACCTTACCAGCACCAAAGCAACCCCAGACCATCACATTACCTCCACCATGCTTAACAGATGGCGTCAGGCATTCTTCCAGCATCTTTTCATTTGTTCTGCGTCTCACAAACGTTCTTCTTTGTGATCCAAACACCTCAAACTTGGATTCATCCGTCCACAACACTTTTTTCCAGTCTTCCTCTGTCCAATGTCTGTGTTCTTTTGCCCATCTTAATCTTTTTCTTTTATTGGCCAGTCTCAGATATGGCTTTTTCTTTGCCACTCTGCCCTGAAGCCCAAAATCCCGCAGCCGCCTCTTCACTGTAGATGTTGACACTGGTGTTTTGCGGGTACTATTTAATGAAGATGCCAGTTGGGGACCTGTGAGGCGTCTGTTTCTCAAACTAGAGACTCTAATGTGCTTATCTTCTTGCTTAGTTGTGTAACGCGGCCTCCCACTTCTTTTTCTACTCTGGTTAGAGCCTGTTTGTGCTGTCCTCTGAAGGGAGTAGTACACACCGTTGTAGGAAATCTTCAATTTCTTTGCAATTTCTCGCATGGAATAGCCTTCATTTCTAAGAACAAGAATAGACTGTCGAGTTTCAGATGAAAGTTCTCTTTTTCTGGCCATTTTGAGCGTTTAATTGACCCCACAAATGTGATGCTCCAGAAACTCAATCTGCTCACAGGAAGGTCAGTTTTGTAGCTTCTGGAAGGAGCTAGACTGTTTTTAGATGTGTGAACATGATTGCACAAGGGTTTGCTAATCATCAATTAGCCTTCTGAGCCAATGAGCAAACACATTGTACCATTAGAACACTGGAGTGATAGTTGCTGGAAATGGGGCTCTATACACCTATGTAGATATTGCACCAAAAACTAGACATTTGCAGTTAGAATAGTAATTTACCACATTAGCAATGTATAGAGTATATTTGTTTAAAGTTAGGACTAGTTTAAAGTTAGCTTCATTTAAAAGTACAGTGCTTTTCCTTCAAAAATAAGGACATTTCAATGTGACCCCAAACTTTTGAACGGTAGTGTAAATCCAGGCCACATTCACTCTTCTCTATTGTCCACTAACAGAAAAGTAAGAAACACAGAGATAGAACAGAGATGCACATCTACAAACAGCAGTGAGAGAGCATGTGGCAGCATCACTTTCTCACAATGTTAAACACCAATGCGTTTCGGTAAGTCATAAGAATATACAGTATAACAACATATCATCAACATTCCCTTTTAAAGAGAAAACCTTGAGAGAAACAGTGACTAGTCCTCTTCATATCATCTGTACTCCCAGATAAAATCTTTCTTTACAAAATGTTGTGGTGGCATAACCAAAATGTTACCTGGAAGACTTTCTTGGAGCCATAGTATTTGGTTGGTATGGAGGATTACCCCTCTATTCTAGCTGGTCTTCTTGTTGGACAACTCTAGGAATGAGGAGTATAACATGAATGTATTTTTGGGCCTTTTTTCCTGGTGACAATGTTTACCTTTTGGGATATTTGTTGTACAGAATTATCTTTTCTGGATTCAGAAATACAATTGCTGGATTCATACATACTCCAATACACTTTATATCCCTGGCACTTTTCCTGTTGTTTATTCACAGTTTCCAGGACACTAGCTGGCAGGTATCTGTGGTGGGATACAGCTGCCGAGTTTATAATATCTATCATTTGGAATGCAGATATATATAGTATAAGTGGGAGCAATTCTATGGATATAGAATGTTCCTACTTTCTAGATCATGAATTTATGTCTGCCTATTTGACCAGACCAGCTGAGCACTGACACATGGAGAGCACTACTTGGCAGGTATTAGAATTGTTCCATTGGATATATCTGGCCTGTGTTTATGTTTGGTGCTATTTTACATTTTTATGAGTATGTCCTCTGTATGTCCTCTGCGGAAGATGGTGCACGTGGTTTTGAACATAATATACAAATACAGGCTGCATTTTTGGAACATGATGTTATATGTAAATATTTTTCTATTCCAACATACAGTATGC
Organism: Lithobates septentrionalis; assembly: GCA_037952835.1. Lineage (NCBI taxonomy): Eukaryota > Metazoa > Chordata > Amphibia > Anura > Ranidae > Lithobates > Lithobates septentrionalis. The sequence goes on from JBBDGP010001218.1 coordinate 1,535,070, forward strand.
TATCATACAGTATGCTTCAGGGCTCAGCAACCAGTAGATCGTGATCTACTAGTAGATAGTGGCCAGGTGATGGTAGATCACGGTCTGGGTTTGCTGACCCGCCATCCCAGAGCATCAAAGAGAGTGCAATGCAGAGGGACTACTTGTAAAGTTGGAGCTCTAGTAGGGGGCAATAGCCACATAAGCTGATGCCTCCTCTGTAGTCCTGTCCCATATGGAGTGATACCAACTGCTCTCCACCTCTTATGCCGGCTAGTGGTATCCAGGTTCTACATTTGTAGTTTGGAGGGAGAGTTCTCCTCTTCCCCTCCCTCCTTGCAGTCTTTTGGGACATGTCACAGATCCCAGAAGATTGCCTGACCATTTAGGAGGCGCAGCGTAAATCACACATGCGCAGTGAAACCGCAAGTTGTCACAGCCGGATTGCCCACAGTTGTAATGCCAGCACGGGGGGGAAGAGGAAAGGGAGAGAATCGAGGGTTCAGGCGGCCACATCGCTGGATCCTGGGACAGGTGAGTGCAAGTTTATTAAAAATCAGCAGCTGCTGATTTTTAATAAACACAAAATTGACTGGAGCTCCACTCTAAGGTTGCCTACCCCTGCCCTAAGAAATAGATATATATATTCCACATCTGTAAACACCGAGGCACTATGAAGGGTCATTATACAGCATGATGTCTTTTGACATATTCAAGGACAGCTTGATGTCATTATGCCATGGTTGTAAATACATGCTTATAGATCCTGGGAATGTTTCTTAACCACTTCAATACCGGCACTTTCACCCTTTCCTACCCAGGTCATTTTTCAGCTTTCAGCGCTGTCGCACTTTGAATGACAATTTCGTGGTCATGCTACACTGTACCCAAACTAATTTTTAATAATCTTCTTCACGCAAATAGAGATTTATTTTGGTGGTATGTAATCACTGCAGGGTTTTTCATTTTTTGCTAAAAAAAAAAAAGACCAAAAATTTTGAGAGAAAAAAAAAGTTTTTATTAGTTTCTGTCAGTAAATTTTGTAAATAAGTATTTTTTCTCCTTCACTGATGTGCGCTGATGAGGCTGCACTGATGGTCACTGATAGGCTGCACAGATGGCCACTGAGGGGCATTGATTAGGAGGCACTAATATGCCACAATGACGGGCACTGATAGGTGGCACTGATATGCGGCACTGATGAGCACTTATAGGTGGCACTGGTGGGCACTGATAGGTGGCACTGATATGCGGCACTGATGGGCACTTATAGGCGGCACTGGTGGGCACTGATAGGTGGCACTGATGAGCATGGATAGGCTGCACTGGAGGGTGGCAATGATGGGCACCACTGACTGGCATCACTAATGAGCACTGATTGGTGTCACTGATGGGCACTGGGGGGCTTTACTGCAATCAGGGCACTGATGATCAGTGGACTGATTACCTGTCTGGGTGTGCCCTGCAAGGAGATGCCGCTGATTGGCTCTCCTCACCACACACTCTGTCAGTGTGAGGCGATGAGAGCCAATTATCGGCACTTTCGCACTTACATGTGAACAGCGGTGATTGGACACAGCTGATCACATAGTTAAAGAGCCTTTTAGAGAGATGGGGAGTCGCGCCATGTCCTAGGAACACGGTACAATAACCACGCTACACTCCCCCCGCGGGCGTGCAAGAGCGGCCATTCTGGGGTGATGTCATTTGACGGTGGATGGGGGGCAAGTGGTTAAAGTCGAACTCTAGGCAGATATAAAAGACACAAATGAATGCAGCTTTATATCCAGATATGGTTTTCTTGATTTTTTTTTTAATGTATAAATAAAATAAATGTGAAGGATGCCGTTTCTAAGTTTTTTCTTTTTTTGCCTGTATCCTCTCTTACCTTTTACCCTACTTTCTACATTTTTTTTACTTTTCTCCAGTTTGGTAGACAGGTTCTCTCTTCTTTCTTTTGCTTATTATTATTATGCAGGATTTATATAGCACCAACAGTTTTGTGTATTTAGTGGTAAAAAGGGTAATAATTGTGAAGGAATGAGTTAAAGCGGTAGCAAATGCAAATCCAAAATTGTAATATATTGCATCTTACCAATCACTAGCTGTGGTGGCTGCATTAAACTTCTTTGTTTTGGGGTTTTTCTCTCTGTTTTCACCTGGTGATCTGACCAGTAACACATCCTCTGTATTAGAGTGCACCCAGTCTGGATGAAGGGGCACAGGGGCACCTTTGGACAGCAGCATTGTTAATCTGGGGGGAGAGAAGTGTTAGATACACTAGCAGATTTACATATACTAAACAAATAGCTTAATTCCAGCTAATACTTTATAAACAGTTACAGCAAGAAGTTTTTGGATAAGGATTTTACATAAATTAATAAAAGCTGATCATTCTAAGCACCCCTATCAGTGGTAAATGGTTTGTTTCAAACTTGTAACCAGTACATCTGCTGGACAGCTCGTTCTTTTGAAGAACCATAGACTTACTGAAATACCAGATAAAAATAAAGGAGAGAAAGCCTAAAAAAGAAAACGAATGCAGCCACCACATCTAAGAATTGGTAAGCTGCAATATAATAAATGTTTGTTTTTGGATTTAATACCACTTTAAAGGAAATCTATGGTCACAGCATACATTTGTTTTTAAAAATTGTAATAGCAATAAACTACTACTGTTTTAGTAGTTATTTTGATAATCCATTATACCTTCTCCACTGTTTACAGTCAAATCCTAGGGACTACATATCCAACAGTACATTGCTGCCTGCAAGCTGTGATTTCTGTACTGACTCCACCCCCTGAAACCCCTCCTTTCAGCTCTTTTGTGCATTTGTATTCAGCCTCCCTGAGTCAATACTTTGTAGAAACACCTGCGTGTCTTTTTGGGGGATGTCTCTACCAGCTTTGCACATCTAGAGAGGGACATTTTTGCCCATTCTTCTTTACAAAATAGCTCAAGCTCTGTCAGATTGGATGGAGAGCATCTGTGAACAGCAATTTTAAAGTCATGCCACTGATTCTCAATTGGATTTAGGTCAAGACTTTGACTGAGCCATTCTAACACATAAATATGCTTTGATCTAAACCATTCCATTGTAACTCTGGCTGTAAGTTTAGGGTTGTTGTCCTGCTGGAAGGTGAACCTCCGCCCCAGTCTCAGGTCTTTTGCAGACTCTAACAGGTTTTCTTCTATGATTGCCCTGTATTTGGCTCCATCCATCTCCCCATCAACTCTGACCAGCTTCCCTGTCCCTGCTGAAGAAAAGCATCCCCACAACATGATGCTGTTACCACCATGTTCCATGGTGGGGATGGTGTGTTCAGGGTGATGTGCAGTGTTAGTTTTCCGCCACACATATTGTTTTGCTTTTAGGCCAAAAAGTTCAATTTTGGTCTCATCTGACCAGAGCACTTTCTTCCATGTTTGCTGTGTCCCTCACATGGCTTCTCCCAAACTGCAAACAGGACTTCTTATGGCTTTCTTTCAACAATGGATTTCTTCTTTCCACTCTTCTATAAAGGCCAGATTTGTGGAGTGCACAACTAATAGTTGTCCTGTGGACAGATTCTCCCACCTGAACTGTGGATCTCTGCAGCTCCTCCAGAGTTACCATGGGCCCCTTGGCTGCTTCTCTGAATAATACTCTCCTTGCCCGGCCTGTCAATTTAGGTGGACGGCCATGTCTTGGTAGGTTTGCAGTTGTGCCACATTTGTACTACATTTTTGGATGATGGGTTGAACAGTGCTCTGTGAGATGTTCAAAACTTGGGATATTTTTTTTATAACCTAGCCCTGCTCTAAACTTCTCCACAACTTTATCCCTGACCTGTCTGGTGTGTTCCTTGGCCTTTATGATGCGGTTTGGTCACTAAGGTTCTCTAACAAACCTCTGAGGGCTTCACAGAACAGCTGTACAGGCAGTCCCCGGGTTACAAACATCTGACTTACAAACAACTCCTACTTACAAACGGGAGACAACAGGAAGTGAGAGGAACTCTACCCCTAGGAGGGGAAATTCACTCCTTTAAGAGTTATTATGAGAAAAAGGTGTCTCCACTGAAGCTTTATCACCAATCCTTGTTTCCACAACAACCCAAAATTCTGAAATTTTGGGACAGAAAATGAGGTGAAATCTTCTGAACATGGACATAGACAGCAAAACAAATGTTACAAGGGTTTTAACCCTTCCCTATGCTACTCAAAAAACTTAAAAATATTTTTTTGGGCTGGAGCTACACTTAAAAAATGTATCTGTTCCGACTTACAAACAGATTCAACCTAAGAACAAACCTACAGACCCCATCTTGTTTGTAACCCGGGGACCGCCTGTATTTATATTGAGATTAAATTACACACAGGCGGACTCTATTTACTATTAGGTGACTTCTGAAGGCAATTTGTTAGTTAGTGGTAGTTTTGGTTAGTTAGGGGTATCAGCGGAAAGGGGGCTGAATACAAATGCACGCCACACTTTTCACATATTTATTTGTAAAAAAGTTTGAAAACCATTTATCGTTTTCCTTCCACTTCACAATTATGTGCCACTTTGTGTTGGTCTATCACATAAAATCCCAATAAAATACATTTAGGTTTTTGGTTGTAACATGGCAAAATGTGGAAAATTTCAAGGGGTATGAATAACTTTTCAAGGCACTGTATATTAAAGGACAAGAACAGCCAAACGATCAAATGAGTGCGGTTGGTTCTGCACTCCTGTGACCTGTTTTCAGCAAACAGCGGGCTGAAGCCTGCTGTCAGCTGATATCACAGAGCCAGTCCAGGCTCAAGCAAGATTGGGACAATGAACTTGGGATCCGCCCACATGCCTGGACCGGCATCCGGCTCAGCCTCTCAGCGAGCTACTGCGAGGCTGAGCCGGCCGCTCCCGCCCCCTCCACAGCCCAGCACTCCAGTGCGGGGGGGGGGGGGGGCAGAGCAGGGAGCTGTTGACTGACAATCACCAGCTCTCTGCTCTGGGAGCTGTGAGAACCGAGTGATTGGCCATGTTTGATCGCTCAGTGTTAGAGCCGGCGGGGGGGACATCGGACTGATGCTGCATCCACCTAGGTAAGTATGATGAAAAAATATATATATTTCCATACGTCTCTTTTAAAACAATGCAGTTGCTTTTAAGAAAAAAAATATTCAGTGTCTCCAAAATAACTGCCCTATGCTGGTGATTAGTTTGCCTGTATCATTTATTTATTTTATTTATTTATTTCAGGTACTTATATAGCACCGTCAGTTTACGCAGCGCTTTACATATACATTATACATTCACATCAGTCCCTACCCTCAAGGAGCTTACACTCTAAGGTCCCTAACTCACATTCATATACTAGGGCCAATTTAGACAGGATCCAATTAACCTACCAGCATGTCTTTGGATTGTGGGAGGAAACCCACGCAGGCACAGGGAGAACATGCAAACTCCAGGCAGATAGTGTCGTGGTTGGGATTCGAACCAGTGACCCTTCTTACTGCTAGGCAAAAGTGCTATCCATTACACTACTGTGCCGCCCCTATCATATTGAAGAGGCTCTCCTATAGGCAGCGAAGAAACCCCCTACGCTTCTGGCTGCCTAGAAAACTATCTTTTTTTTTTTTTTAATCATTATGTATTTATTTATCCAAAACAGTATGACAAATGTAAATGATTTATTTGCAGCAGATGTATTTGGCTGTGTCACAGGAATACAGTCTGTGATCAGTGAAAATTGCTCACTTAATGGAAGGCATTCTGTGTAGGAGTCAATAACAGGTCACACCAATAGCCGGCATTGAATATTGAATGGCTTGTGGAAAGAAAAACTGTTTTCTCTGAATGATTTTCACTGTATTAACAAGCGTGCTTATTTTTGAGTGAGCTGTGTTCTGCTGCAATATATGATTTGTTTTTAGAGCAAAGTGATATGATAGCAGTTTGCAAGCTTTAAAAAAATGAATTTAATAGATGTGTTTTAAATGAGTATGAGGAAATGGTGATTAGGTGTCCATGATGTAATTGAGACAATAGCTTTAAATACAGCTAAACACTACATTGCTGTTAGTGTTCGGATGTAATATTCAAAAATACATGCAAATGTCTCCATAATGTTTATTTGTAGAAAATAACTGGCATAATCATTTTCCGCAGTCAATTAGGTTCAATGTGGGCTTTTAAGCAACAGCAAATTAAAAGGACCAAATGCTTAAAACACATTTATAGGAACTGTTTATTCTGACAAATGATGTACATGCTCTTGTGATCCTCATTCTACCTAAACCTCCTTCCTTGGTCGGGGTTCCCAGTACAAGCTAAATTATAGAACCTTCATGAATCCCTGATTCCTTGGCAAATGGAGCAAAGGAAAATTCTCTCTTGAGTTGGGGATAAATCTAATGCCCCGCACACACGATCGGACTTTCCGCCAACAAAACTGTGGATTTTTGTTCGAAGGTTGTTGGCTCAAACTTGTCTTGCATACACACGGTCACACAAATGTTGGCCAACAATTACGAACGTGGGAACGCGGTGCCGTACAAGATGTACATTGAGCCGAGAAAAAGGAAGTTCAATAGCCAGTGCGGCAAATTCTGCTTGATTCCGAGCATGCGTGAACTTTTGTGCGATGGACTTGTGTACACACGATCGGACTTTCCGACAACAAAGTATTGTTGGCGGAAAATTTGAGAACCTGCTAGCAAACATTTGTTGGCAGAAAGTCCAACAGCAAATGTTCGATGGAGCATACACACGGTCGGACTTTCCGACAACAAGCTCACATCGAACATTTCCCATCGGAAAATCCGACCGCGTGTACGCGGCATAACAGCAACACCCCTCTTAAACTCAAAGGGTAAGATGGGACCCCTTTACTGAATCTTGCAACCTATGTGCCCCTTCCTCTTCCAACCCACTTCATACCCCCCTTTTTTTTGTTAATAGTCCCCCTGTTCTTTTCTCCCCTTGCTGTCCTCTTTTGATGTCTGAAGTTTTTTCATGAAGACACACAGAGTCAAGCCCTGTACACACGGGCAGAATATCGGCAAAAATCAGCCGGTACAGTAGATACATTCGACCATCGGCCGTGTGTACAGGTCCTTGTTTGGTAAAAAAAAAAAACAATTTCACGACTGGCTTCTGTCAAACAAGCTTGCTGGAAAATCAGCAGCCGATCGGCATCCGATCAGCGCTCTCAGCCAATGGCAGGAACAATGAGAGGAATCGCTGCTCCAGGTGAGTGTGATGATCGACCAAAGAGGAAGGGCTGGGTGCTAGCCCCGGCTCGCAACCGTGAGCATAAGGACAAAATAAGAAAGAGTGCACACCAACGTCCATCCAACAGGTTTATTGAAAGACTGCCACCAGGACTATGACAACGGACCAAGGGGTGACATGTTTCACACATACATGACTGCTGAGGCGCAATGGACCCGGTACAAATTAAGGCCTCATGCACACGGACGTTTTTACAGCTGCTTTTTTGAGCATTTTTTGCATCTTAAAAATGCCTGTCTATGTTAGTCTATGGCTTCATGCCCACCTAGGCGTTTTTAAGCTGCAAATGGCATAGGCGTTTTTAAGCTGTAAAAAAACCCCAAAACTAGTGGGTTCTGAGAGACGTTTTTCAGCTGTAAAAACGCTCTAACGCTGATAAACATCGATAAACGCTCAAAAACGTCGTTTACCAGCTTTTTTTTTTTTTTTCAATGGATCAAAAACCTTAAATTAAAAAAAAAAAACGCTAACGCAGAAAACCACTAAAAACGCTAATAAACGCTAAAAAAACGTTGAAAAAAGCTGAAAAAAGTTAAAAAAAAGTTAAAAACTCACTGCAAAGCTACTGGCGTTTTCATAACGTTATTTTAACGTCCAGTGTGCATGAGGCCTTAATGTAACATAAATGTATAGCAAACCCTATTAAAATCCAACACATTACATGTGAATACTTTTCAACTGGTACTGTACTGTACTGTGAGCACGCAATTCCAAAAGGGGGCCTGTCCTTACCATAAGCGCTGGACAGGCCGCCTCCTTCCGTTTTCCTTTAAGGGCATAGCCCATAACAGCCACTGTTATGCTGGCAAGGTCAAGAAACTGCAGCAAGCTGTGACATACCATAATAAAAAGGGGCGGGAGGGTGGGCAGCTCTTCCAGCCATGTTCCTCGAAAGACACAGAAGTCCCTGGGTGCAAAACTTTCTTGAGCTCAGGCCCAGCCCATCCCACATAACAACCAATCCATGGTGACCACTCAGCCACCTTGTCCTGCACCTGGCAATGCCCCCATCAGTCAAGGTTCTCTTTCCCTAGGGGGGGTTCAAGAGGCCTTCATTGTGCTTCTTCAAAAACCCCTCAGCCAATGGCAGACCGCCGTACTGCCTGTGGACATCGAGTCGGCCGTACCCGCAATCAGCTCCCGCTGTGTCTAATCACAGCCTGAGCGGGCCGCCACCGGTGCATGCGTGCCCCAGACCTGGAAGTACAGGATCAAGTACTAGGTACCTTGCCACCATATATATATATATATATATATATATATACAGTATACGGTCGGCAAGCAGTTAAGAACCTTTAGACTTCCTTTATCCTGTATCCTGTGTTAAGATGCGTTTTACTGTGTTGTCTGTATCAGTCCGAGGATAAAATAAATGTGTCGGTGGGGGTTTAAAATATCTCCATATATCTTATTGACCCCAATAATTTGTACAGTTTAAAATGACTAGCTCCAGTCCTCTGTAGGTAACCACCGAATGACGGCCACAGCGCGGACCTTAATTCCCGGGAGGCCGTCATACGACGGCCTCCCCTGTGCACGCTCCCTGCGCGCGCTGTGATCACTGAGTCACTGAGACTCGGCTGATCACCGATCCGAGTAAGGGGCCGGTCAGCCAATGACAGCTGATCACTTGATGTAAACAAAAGATCGGTAATAGTTTTTTTTTTTTACTCACGCTGATAGCGTGAGTAGAAAAAAAAGCTGATCACCGGCTCGGATGTGAGGGACATCGGTCCCCAAGTGGAAGAGGCACATCTGCCTCATCAGTGCCACCTAATAGTGCCACCTAATACTGCCCACAGTGCTACCTAACAGTGCCCACAGTGCTACCTAACAGTGCCCACAAGTGCCACCTATCAATGCCCACAAGTGCCACCTATCAATGCCCACCTGTAGTGCCAATCAGTGCCACCTGGCAGTGCTGCCCATCAGTGCCCATCACTGCCGCCTCATCAGCGTACATCAATGAAGGAGAAAAATGACCCGTTTTAAAAAAAAAAATTTAAATTATAACAAAATACAAAAAAATTAATTTTTTTTTTTTTTAAATTTAGTTTTTCATTTTTTTAACAAAAAGTAAAAACCGCAGAGGTGATCAAATACCACCAAAAGAAAACTCTATTTGTGGTGAAAAAATGATAAAAATTTCATTTGGGTACAGTGTTGTATGACCGCGCAATTGTCATTCAAATGCGTCAGCGCTGAAAGCTGAAAATTGGTCTGGATAGGAGGGGGTTTAAGTGCCCTGTAAACAAGTAGTTAATGGTTGGCAACTCTGGTACCTTAAGGCCCCTTTCACACTGGGGCGGTTTGCAGGTGTTATTGCGCTAAAAATACTGCCTGCAAACCGCCCCTAAACAGCCTCCGCTGTTTGTTCAGTGTGAAAGCCCGAGGGCTTTCACACTGAAGCGGTGCGCTGGCAGGAGAAGAAAAAATCTCCTGCTAGCCGCATCTTTGGAGCGGGGAAGGAGCGGTGTATTCACCGCTCCTTCACCGCTCCTGCCTATTGAAATCAATGGGACAGCGCAGCTATACCGCGGCAATACCGCGGCTATAGCCGTGCTGTACGAGTGGTCTTAACCCTTTTTCGGCCTCCAGCGGGGGGGTTAAAACCGCACCGCTAGCGGCCGAATACCGCGGTAAAACAGCGCTAAAAATAGCGCTGTTTTACCGCCAACGCCCCCTACCGCCCCAGTGTGAAAGGGGCCTAACCTGCACACAATGCACACACAAACAACAGAAACTTTCCCAGCACACCTGCCAGTTAGCCTGCAAGAAAACCAAGTGGACCCCGTCTAACAATTCACATTAAAAACAGAGGGTTTAGTTGCACACATTTGCAAATGTATGCGAAAGCTGCAGTGCCTCGTCAAGGCTCCTCTGTGTACTGTGGCCCTAAATCTAAAGTTTTGAGTCTCCAAATTGGAGCATATATAGCAGTGGATAAATTAGGGGCAGGTTTTAGCCCACTCCTTGAAGGCACAAGGACACATTGGAACCCCAGCAATTGCACAATGACAGCTGAAGGAATCCAATGGGTCCCCATGCCAAATCCTGCCGACAAGCTGTAAGGATAAATGGCAACCACACCAATCTATAACTAGCCTTTCCAGTAAGGTGCCCATAGAAGGGTTCAAACAACAGAAAATTTCACAGCACACTTACCAGCTAGCCTGAAAAAAATTGACCCTGTGTAACACAATTCATGTTAAAAACAGAGGGTATAGTTGCACACATTTGCAAATATACACTATTTTATCAAAAGTATTGAGACGCCTGCCTTTACACACACATGGACTTTAATAGAATCCCAGTCTTAATCTGTAGGGTTCAATATTGAGTTGGCCCACCCTTTGCAGCTATAACAGCTTCAACTCTTCTGGGAAGGCTGTCCACAAGGTTTAGGAGTGTGTCTATGGGAATGTTTGACCATTCTTCCAGAAGTGCATTTGTGAGGTCAGGCACTGATGTGGATAAGAAAGCCTGGCTCGCAGTCTCCGCTCTAATTCATCCCAAAGGTGTTCTATCAGGTTGAGGTCAGGACTCTGTGCAGACAAGTTCTTCCACCCCAAACTGGCTTATTTATATCTTTATGGTCCTTGCTTTGTGCACTGGTGTGCAGTCATGTTGGAACAGGAAGGGGCCATCCTCAAACTGTTCCCACAAAGTTGGGAGCAAGAAATTGTCCAAAATGTCTTGGTATGCTGACGCCTTAAGAGTTCCCATCACTGGAACTAAGGGGCCAAGCCCAACCCCTGAAAAACAACCCCACAACAATCCCCCCTCACCAAATGATTGGGACCAGTGCACAAAGCAATTTCTGGTGACCTCTGAAGAGCAATCCACTTTCAAAGGGCGTTGGGCAGGCAGTGAGGAGGCGTTATATTGCCTCCTCACTGCCTAATTTAGCTCTACAGTTGTACACTACTGTGTTGCAGTCGCATATATTACACACAGTTGCAGCACAGCCCCTTCAAACTCAACGGGCAAATTTGACAGATGGTACCGCCTATCAAATTCTGCACCCGAATTAAAAGAGAAGTATGGCTTTCCGACAAAAAAACAAAACATTTATACTCACCTAGTTGGATGCAACATCGATCCAATGCTGCATCTGTACCCCCACCGATTCTGTAGCCAGAACTGAGCGATCAAACACCACTGATCGCTCAGTTCTCCCCCTCCGCTCTGAACAGAGAGTCATGACTTGTCAGTCACCAGCTCTCTGCTCTGCCCCTTCAGCACTCACTGGAGCGCTGGGCTGTGGAGGGGGTGGGATGTGCTGGCTCAGGCTCTCGGCGGATCGCTGAGAGGCAGAGCTAGGTGCAGGTCCAGGCTTCTGGATGGATCCCAATCATGTGGTCAGGATCTTTCCAGAGCCTGGACCAGCTCTGTGACATCAGCTGACAGCAGGCTTCAGCCCGGTGTCTCCAGAAAATGGGAACTGACTGCACTCCTGTGATCCATAGGAGAAGTACAGCCAAAAAAGCTTTGATCATACTTCTCCTTTAAAATGCATCTGTACAGCCCTGTCGGACTGTTTTGGGACAGTTCAGGTAGGTGGCTGGGGAGCAGTAAAACTGCACTTGTTTTTACTGCCACCCATCTGAAAGTCCCTAACACACGGTAACAGCAGAACAGTCTGAGTAGGCCCTCAATATTCTGAAGCTTGTCTTACGTGGTTATTTTTTTATCACAAAAAAAAAAAAAAATGGATTTCTCCATTCAAACAAGGTGAATGGGAGAATTCCTCCCACCGGGACATTGTACTGCTGTTGGATGATCAGCGGCTGCAGCTGCCGATTGAGGAAAATTTTCCAACATGTTCCTTCGACAGAAGTTTTCAAACGATCAAATTCTGTCGAGTAGGGACGGCCACACACTTACTGAAATTAGGCTGATCCCGATTAGCGTATGGCCGGCTTAGGACCTAGCTGTTTTGGCAAATGCCAGATTAGCCACATTGCCAGTCCTGGCCTATTACTAAAAATTCCACATCATGCCATTGTCTCCCTGCGGTCCAAAAGGACCAAGAAGCGAAGTAAAACTGTCACCTTCAGGGACAGGATTCTTAGCAGGCGTCATGTCAGGTGTGGCCCTACGCACAGTTCATTAACCGCTTGCCGACCGCCGCACACAGATGTAGGTCGGCAGAATGGCACAGGCAGGCAAATGGGCATACCTGTACGTCCCTTTGAATTTGCCGCCTATCGGGCGGGCCCACGTGCCCGCGTGTCCTGGGAACTTGATGTTCGCCTGCGGCCCACAATTGCGGTGTGGAAAGGCAGAACGGGGAGATGTAAACAAGGCATTTCCCTGTTCTGCCTTGTGACATCACAGAGATCACTGCTCCCTGTGATCGGGAGCAGTGATCGCTGTCATGTTAGTGGTAGCCCATCCCCCCACAGTTAGAATCACTCCCTAGGACACACTTAACCCCTTCATCGCCCCCTAGTGTTTAACCCCTTCCCTGCCAGTGTCATTTACACAGTAATCAGTGCATTTTTATAGCACTGATCTCTGTATAAATGACAATGGTCTCAAAATAGTGTCGAAAGTGTCCGATGTGTCTGCCATAATGTCGCAGTCACAATAAAACTCGCAGATCGCCGCCATTACTAATAAGAAAAAAATTAATAAAAAAGCCATAAGTCTATGCCCTATTTTGTAGACGCTATAACTTTTGCGCAAACCAATCAATATACGCTTATTGCGATTTTTTTTTTTTACCAAAAATATGTAGAAGAATACATATCGGCCTAAACTGAGAACAAATTTTTTTTTTTAAATAATTTTTTGGGGATATTTATTACAGCAAAAAGTAAAAAATATAGCTTATAGCGCAAAAATTAAAAACCGCAGAGGTTATCAAATACCACCAAAAGAAAGCTCTATTTGTGGGAAAAAAAGGACGTCAATTTTGTTAGGGTACAACGTCGCACGACCGCGCAATTGTCAGCTAAAGCGACGCAGTGCCGAAATCGCAAAAAAATGCTCTGGTCAGGAAGGGGGCAAAATCTTCCGGGGCTAAAGTGGTTAAATAACGCCCTGTCAGTTTGTCAATTTTTCCTTATATAGTTACTCTTTTTCTGCCATTATATCATTTAGCTTCCTTAGTCTGACAAGCCCAGAGAGAGAAGAAAAGACACGGGCTCCAGTCATCTCATGTGGAATGAAGAATCTCTGGGAGGTGAAGACTTTATTGATTGCAGGGAACAGATTTAGAGACAGTCATAAAAGTGATATATTAAGTGAAAAATGTCCTTTTATCTGAACAAAATTAGGTTTTATCTGTATTCCCAACTAATGTTTCTTAAATTGCCCAGCTGCACAGCTTGAAGTGTATAGTAAAAAAAAAAAAAAAAAAAGTTTCAAATAAAGTCCTTTGAGCCTTTAATTAAATGTAATTCCTAAAAAGAAATTGTTCAGAGACAATGCTAGGTCTCATGCCGCTGAAATAAATGGGGACTGAAGCATCACTATAATAGAATTCTGCAATAAAGACCAAACGCTGCTGGCAATTTGGGTGCAATTTTCACTTGCGCAACTAGAAATCACCCAGATTCCCAAGGTCAGCACATCCACCCTGAGGACCTCTGACACCTACTGTAAACACTAGATGATTAGCCACTTGCTGACCAGGCCTTTTCTGGCACTTTTTGTTTAAAGTTTAAGTTTAAATAATTTATGCTGAAAAATTACTAAACGCCAAAACATTATTTAATTTTATAATAAATATTAATTTTTTTTAGTTGTGACCCTAGAGAATAAAATGGCAATATTTTATGTCACACAGTATTTGCGCAGCGTTTTTTCAAACACAATTATTTTGGGGAAAAAATACATTTTAATGAATTTTAACCCTTTCATGACTAAGCCCATTTCTGACATTTGTTGCTCGCAAGTTAAAATCCGTATTTTTTTGCTAGAAAATTACGTGGAACCCCCAAACATTATATATATATTTTTAGCAGAGAATCTAGAGAATAAAATAGCGATCATTGCAATATTTTATGTCACACTGTATTTGTGCAGCGGTCTTTTAAGTGCAATTTTTTTTAGGAAAGAAAACACTTTCATGACTTAAAAAAAAAACAAAAAAAAAACTTAATAGTAAAGTTAGCCCAATTTTTTTGTATAATGTGAAAGATGATGTTACGCAGAGTAAATAGAACAACATGTCATGCTTTGAAATTGCACACACTCATGGAATGGCGACAAACTATGGTACCTAAAAATCTCCATAGGCGATGCTTTTAAAAAAAATAACGGTTACCAGGTTAGAGTTACAAAGGAGGTCTAGTGCTAGAATTATTGCTCTCACTCTGACGATCACGGCGATACCTCACGTGTAATTTGAACTCCGCCTACATATGCGGGAGCGACTTACGTGTGCATTTACTTTGCTGCGCAAGCTCGCAGCGTTATTATTTTTTAAATTTATTTTTATTTTTTTACATTGTTACTGTTAAAAAAAAAAAAAAAAAAATTTGATCACTTTTATTGCTGTCACAAGGAATGTAAACATCCCTTGTGACCGTAATAGGTGGTGACAGGTACTCTTAATAGAGGGACTGGGGGTCTAAAAGACCCCCAAATCCCTCCTTTGCACTTCAAAGTATTCAGATCGCCAAAAACGGCGATTCTGAATAATGTAATCTTTTTTTTAAATGGCACTATTGGCAGCCGAATAAACTGGAAGTGATGTTGTGACGTCACTTCCAAGTTTACAGAAAGAAGACTGGAACAAAGCCGTTTCCGGCTTTGTTCCAGTCATACGCTAGCCGGCGGAAGTGCCGGATCATGTCTCGGGTCTCCCAGTGGGACAGGAGGCTCGGGAAGAGCGGTGGAAGGCGGCGGGGGACGTCCCCTCTCACTCCTCTGGTATAACAGTAGAGCGGCTTTTAGCCACAGCGGTTGTTATCCCCGAAGAGCCGAGCGCCCGCTCTAAAAACCGGTACCGGGATGATGCCTGCAGCTGCAGGCATCATTCCGGTATAACCCCTTAAAGCTGAGGCCGCATATGTGCGTACGTTCGCCGGGAAAGTGTTAATACAAAACAATATATAACCAAATTTTTCGGAACACTATAAAAGATTATGTTACGCCGAGTAAATAGATAGCTAACATGTCATGCTTTAAAATAGCACACGCTCGTGAAATGGCAACAAACTACAATACTTAAAAATCTCCATAAGCGACGCTTCAAAAACTTTTACGGGTTAACTGTTTAGAGTTACAGAGGAAGTCTAGTGCTAGAGATATTGGTCTTGCTCCAACGTTCAGGGCGATACCTCACATGGGTGGTGCAAACACTAATTACATATGCGTGCACCGCATGACTTACATATGGGGGGTGATGAGGGATGGGGGTGCTTAATTTTTTTTTCTTACCTATTTTTTATTTTTACACTGTCCCTTTCATTTTTTTTTGATCACTTTTATTCTTATTACAAGAAATGTAAACATCTCTTGTAATAGAAATAAGGGAAGACAGGTCCTGTTAATGGAGAGATCAGGGGTCAATAAGAACCCAAATCTCACTACCTAATTTAAAAGCAAAAGAAAAAAAACATTTTTTTTGATCTTTTGCTTTAGAAACAAACAAAAAATAGTTTACTTCCGCCCTAGAACAGAAGTGACATCATGATGATGCTCTGGTCCTCCAAGACCATAAAAGCGATCACAGGCAATCTGGTCTCTGATATCCTCTATGGCCAGCTGCACGACGTGCTGGATCGTTTCTCAGACGCGCTGGAAAAAACAGTAAGCCTGAGAAACACCTTACCGTTCTGAAAACGATCCAGCATTTAATAAGCCGCTCGGACCACTTTCATGAGAAAGCCAGTCGCTGGCTGCAAAAAAAAAAAAATATCAGGGTTATGCTGATAGCTTCAGCAATAACCCCGGTAAACCACTTACAAGCTGCAACGTATATATAGGTATTGCGGTCGGCAAGTGGCATGGTCAATGCTTCCCATGCTGAATGATCGCTGTTAAAAAAAAAAAAAAAAGTCTCTTCTACAATAAAATACACTTGCCTACTTTCTTGCAGTCTCCTGCGTCAGTAGGGCAGTGGATGGTGTCAGTGCAACAGTGGATGATGTCAGTAGGGCAGAGGTTGGTGTCAGGAGGACAATGGATGGTGTCAGTGCAACAGTGGATGATGCCATTAGAGCAGTGGACATGTCAGTAGGGCAGAGGATGGTGTCAGTCGGTAGGGCAGTGGTCTTTGTCCACTATAACCGGCAGAACTGATGAGTGTATTCTCACAGCAGGGAAATCCCCCCTGTCAAAACACAAAGGTTCAATGGGAGGGATTCTTCTAGCCACACTGAATGGGTGGATGGGGGAATCAAGTAATTTTCTTTCGTTTAACCAGTAGGATGAACAAAACAAAATGACTTGTGTATGGCCAGCCTAACACTAGTTATCAGTGTGGAAATTACCCCTTACATTAGTAGTCAGTGAAAAACTGCCCCCTCTCTTGGTGGTTAATGTAGGTAGGGGATCAATACCCTGCTGCACTAGCAACCTCAGACAGAACCCTAGGGTTCCACTGAACCTTGGTTAGGAAATACTGCTATATAATGATAAACATTACAATAAAGGGCCAAACTGTGCATTTTGAGTATACTATTATAGCCTGGACGGTCTTACCTGTAGTACAGATGGAGAGGTTCCAGGAATGGCAGATAATATGGACTTCTGGAACTGTATGACCTACGTTGACCTTGACTTATGAGAAGAAGCATCAATTTCCAGCTCCCAGGAGGTGAATAACTATCACAGGAGAGAATTTACACAGCTATATTATACCTACTTTCATTTCACTGACGGTCCCACACAAGTGTCAGACTGATGAAAGCTTTGCAGGAGGACAATCTCGGCTCTTCTCTACAATTACCTTTTTCATTTTCTACGTTTCATTCATGCCACTTTCCTGCTTTTCTGGTGTCATTTTCTCCTCTACTACACTTGACCCAGGAGTATTTCCTGGCTTTACTTCATGATTATTTCACATATACAACATTCTCTTTGGGCCATAACAGGATTCTCCGCTGTCTTTTTTTTTTTTACATTTCATTTTATACTGCTGGAAGAACTAAGATATTTCAGTAAATACAGAGCTCCAAAATATCCCATTTTCAGAGGAACATTCAGAGGTTTTAAGGGAAGGCTAAAAAGTATTTAAACTAGGATTGTGGGGGGAGGGTGAATTAGATTATAATGGGACAGGCAGGGGCCAGTCCCTATTGGTGGGTGGAATGGGGGAAATGGGAGGGGGGGGGGGCTATGGCAGATGATTATTATTATAGAGGATTTATATAGCGCCAACAGTTTGCGCAGCGCTTTACAACATGGGGCAGACAATATAGTTATAATGCAATTCAATACAGGAGGGATCAGAGGGCCCTGCTCGTTAGTGCTTACATTCTAGAAGATATGAAGGTTCCTATGTTACAAACAACCATTGGAATGGTACTATTTGTACTAAAACAAAAAATATGCAACATACATTTGCAACATGTGACAATGAATTAAAATGATTTTTCACCAATGCCAGAAGTCTGCCAAGCAAAATAGGCAAGTTGTAAGCTCTGGTACATGAGCAGAACTATGATCTAATTGGTATTGCTGAATCTTGGCTTCATTCTTCACGTGACTGGGTTATTAATATTCCTGGCTATGCTCTCTTTCGGAAAGACAGGGTAAAACGGAGGTGGTGGTGTCTATCTCTATGTGAGAAGTGATCTCAAAGTGAGCGTGGAAGAGGACCTAGTTGATGAAGAGTGTGATGAGTCTGAAGCATTATAGGTATAACTGGTCATGGGTGTGCGTACTACAAAGTTTGTCATTGGAGTTTGTTATAGACCTCCCAGTGTTAATGAGCCGGCGGAGACTCAGCTCCTTGCACAGATGGAAAGGGCTGCAAGGGCTGGGACAGTGATAATAATGGGGGGTTTTAACTACCCGGAAATTGACTGGAGTAACGGCACTGCTGGGACAGTTTAAGGGCAAAAATTTATAAAAATATTACAAAACGTTATGGTCCAATTTATTGGGGCCCTGACTAGGATTGACATTCTGCTGGACCTGGTAATCTCTAACAATGCAGAGCTTATTACCAAAATTCATATAAAAGAAGATCTGGGTAGCAGTGACCATAATATGATTTAATTTAATGTTAGCTGTAAGCAACAAACACATACGGGAAAGATAAAAACACTTAACTTTAAGAGAGAACATTTTCCAAGGATGAGGGCTGCTCTCCAAGACATAGACCCCTGATCTCTCCATTAACAGGACCTGTCATCCCTTATTTCTATTACAAGAGATGTTTACATTTCTTGTAATAAGAATAAAAGTGATCAAAAAAAAAATGAAAGGGACAGTGTAAAAATAAAAAATAAAATAGGTAAGAAAAAAAAATTAAGCACCCCCATCCCTCATCACCCCCCATATGTAAGTTGTGCACGCACATGTAATCAATGGACACAGAACAGTAATGGGAATTATTCAAAAAGACTGTAGGCAAACTCACTGAAAAATACATTACAATGAGCAATAAGTTTAACCACTTGCCGACCAGCCGCCATCATACTGTGGCAGGTCGGCTTGTTCCCGCAAATCGGCGTAGGTGTACATTGGCCCCTTTAAGAGCCATAGCAGGCGCACGCACCCTCTGCAGGGCGGGGAACCCGATGTCCACCGGCCACTCGCAATCGTGAGGAAGAGAGCCAGAACTAGGATCTGTCAATGTAAACAGACAGATCCCCGTTCTGACAGGGGAGGAGACAGAAATCTGCTGTTCCTAGATATTAGATATTATATCTCTCTCCTCCTCCAGTCAGTCCCACCCCCTCAAGTTAGAAACACCTCCCAGGGAACAAATTTAACCCATTGATCACCCCCTAGTGTTAACCCCTTCCCTGCCAGTGACATTTCCACAATAATCAGTGTATTTTTATAGCACTGATCGCTGTATAAATGTCCCGCTAAAAATAGCAGATCGCCACCATTACTAGTAAAAAAATTAAATAAATAAAAATGCTATAAATCTATCCCTCATTTTGTAGACGCTATAACATTTGCGCAAACCAATGAATATACGGTTAATTTGATTTTTTTACTGAAAATATGTAGAAGAATACATATTGGCCTAAACTGATGAAGAAATTTGTTTTTTACATTTTTTGGGGGATATTTATTATAGCAAAAAGTAAAAAATAGGTTTTTTTTCAAAATTGTCGCTCTTTTTTTGTTTTTGTTTTGTGGGAAAAAAGAATGTCAATTTTGTTTGGGTACTGCGTCGCACGACCATGCAATTGTCAGTTAAAGCAACGCAGTGCCGTATCGCAGAAAATGGCCTGGTCATTAAGGGGGAAAATGTTCCGGCCTGTAAGTGGTTAAAAGGCTAAAAATAAAACCTACATATATATGTATATGGCTTACTGCCAAAGTTAAAATGGCTATAAATAATAAGAAAATAACTTTTAAAAAATATGAAGGAACGCTATCATTGTTTAAATGCTACAAAGAATATAACAGAATATCTAAAAAGGAAATCTGTCAAAAGGAACGACAGATTGTATGATAGTAGGACAAACCCCCAAAAATTATTCAAATATATTAATAGTAAAAAGGTCAAGTCTGATCATGTAGTGTGGGTGACTGGGGACAAGGAGAAGGCTAATTTATTAAATACATTCTTCAGTTCTGTGTATACAAAGGAGCATAGGGGAGCTCATGTCCATAATGGGGGTGGTATTGGCACAGCTCCAAATGATCCACAATGACTCAAAAGTGATGTAGTCCAGAAATACTTAGACAGAATAAAGGTGGATAAAGCACCTGGACCAGATGGCATCCACCCATGGATCCTAAAAGAACTGAGCTCTGTCATTTCAATGCCATTGTTTCTAATTTTTAGGGACTTGTTAATGACAGGAATGGCACCACTGGATTGGCGTAGGGCCAATGTGGTGCCTAGATTTAAAAAGGGATCAAAGTCTTTACCAAGTAACTATAGACCTGTTAGTTTAACTTCTATAGTCAGGAAGATACTGGAGAGTTTAATAAAAGACCACATAGATGAGTTCTTGCTGGAAAAAAATATTTTAAGCAACAGACAGCATGGATTCATGAAAGACAGACGTTGTCAAACAAACATGATTTCTTTTTATGAAGAGGTAAGTAAAACCTTGGACAGAGGGGTGGCGATGGACGTTCGACACAGTTCCCCACACACGGCTAATGTGTAAGGTAAAGTCTACAGGCTTGGAAAGATCAATTTGTAAATGGATGGAAAACTCTTCAATTCAATTGAATTCAGAGAGTAGTGGTTAATGATTCTTACTCCGAATTGTCTAAGGTTATCAGTGGTGTACCCCAAGGTTCAGTCTTGGGACCCTTACTTTTTAATATCTTTATAAATGATATTGGGTCTGGGATTAAAAGTACCATTTCAGTCTTTGCAGATGACACCAAGCTATGCAGGGGAATAACGTCCTTACAGGATGCCTCCAATTTATAAGCCAACCTCAATGCACTGTTTAATTAGGCAACTATGTGGCAAATGAGGTTTAATGTTGATAAATGTAGTTATACACTTGGGGGCTAAGAATATGCATGCATCATACATACTAGGGGGGAGTACAACTGGGGAAATCAATGGTGGAGAAGGTTTTGGTAGATCATAAGCTAAATAATAGCATGCAATGCCAACCTGCTGTTTCCAAAGAGAGCAAAGTTCTTTCTTGTATTAAACGCTTCAGCCCCGGAAGATTTTACCCCCTTCCTGACCAGAGCACTTGTTGCGATTCGGCACTGCGTCGCTTTAACTGACAATTGCGCGGTCGTGCAAAGTTACACCAAAACAAAATTGACGTCCTTTTTTTCCCACAAATAGAGCTTTGTTTTGGTGGTATTTGATCACCTCTGCGGTTTTTATTTTTTGCGCTATAAACAAAAGAAGAGCGTCAATTTTGAAAAAAAAAAAAAAAGCAATATTTTTTACCTTTTGCTATAATAAATATCCCCCAAAAATATCTAAAAAAAAAAAAAAATTTCCCCTCAGTTTAGGCCGATACGTATTCTACATATTTTGGTAAAAAAAAAAAAAAATTGCAATAAGAGTATATTGATTGGTTTGCGCAAAAGTTATAGCGCCTACAAATTAGGGGATAGTTTTATGGCATTTTTATTATTTTTTTTTTATTATTAGTATGGCGACAATCTGCGATTTTTATCGTGACTTCGACATTAAATTAAAAAATAAAAAATTAATAATAAAAATGTCATAAAACTATCCCCTATCTTGTAGATGCTATAACTTTTGCGCAAACCAATCAATATACGCTTGTTGCGATTTTTTTTACCAAAAATATGTAGAATACATATTGGTTTAAACTGGGGAAAAAAAAAATATATATATTTTTTTAAATTTGGGATATTTATTAATGCAAAAAGTAAAAGATAGTGTTTTTTTCACAATTGTTGCTCTTCTTTTGTTTATGGCGCAACAAATAAAAACCGCAGAGGTGATCAAATACCACCAAAAGAAAGCTCTATTTGTGGGGGAAAAAAAAGGACGTCAATTTTGTTTGGGTACAACGTCATACGACCGCGCAATTGTCAGTTAAAATGATGCAGTGCTTTATCGCAAAAAATGGCCTGGTCATTGAGCAGCCAAATCTTCCGGGACTGAAGTGGTTGTAAAGTTTATATTAATGCATTCTATGCATTAAGATAAAAAACCTTCTGTGTGCAGCAGCCCCCCTCATACTTACCTGAGCCCGATCTCGATCAAGCGATATTGCAGGAGAGTCTCGGCTGCCTGGGACTCTCCCTTCTCATTGGCTGAGACAGCAGTGGGAACCAATGGCTCTCGCTGCTGTCAATCAATGTCAGTGAGCCAATGCAGAGAAGGGGGGAGGCGGGGCCGAACCATGGAGTTGTGTCTGAATGAACACAGAGTGACGGCTTGGGTGCCCCCATAGCAAGCTGCCTGTCCTGGAGCTGTCTGAATTGGCTCCATTGAGAGCCAGTCACTGTCATGCGAATTGGATGCGGAGAAAACCACATCCAAATTGCATAAGTGTGAACTCAGCCTTAAGTTGTGATACCGTGCGTTAAAAGCTCTGTAGAAGAGCCTCATCAGGGTTTTGTGCGCCTCTTTAATGAACAAGTCAGTTTGTCCTATGTAAAATAATTTTTTTAAAGGCCACTTGCATTGCTACTCCATAACCTATTAGGAGATATGTACTTACTCATTACTGTTGAAGTTATTTAGGTCATATCCCCTATCTTTTAAAGCCCTGACGTGGTTAAAGGACATCAAGAACTGTGATTTTTAGTAGCTCAGTCATACTTCTAAAGTCAGTTAGGTTACATTCACACCACCACGTTGCAGTAAGGCATGATAAAACAATTTTAATGTGTTGCCATTTGTTGTAAATGACATCTTAATGCATACATATACAGTAGATCTAAGCACATGTGTACTATAGTGCACCATAACGCACTGTGTATTGTGGGGTGCAGCATTGTCAAAAACCAACCTTAGTAAATAGGTAAGAAGGTACATTACATTTACTTGTGTTAAATGTTTTTTATTTTTCTATTTTTTACCATTTTTCAGTTGCTTCCTGGTTTCTGACCTAAGTCAAAATGATGTCATATATCCCCGGAGTCTTCATGGGCATTTTTTTCCCTTTAAACTGGAGGAGGGGCTTTCTCAGCTAAGCCCACCTGCATGCCTGAGCCAAGGGTAGATGGGTCCAGGAAGTAAATGCTACATGACTCTGCCTTTGCCCAAGATGGCTGCAGCTAGAAATGCTAGGGGGTGTGTTTCACAGTGATTTCTCAACAAAAATAAAGCATGGAGACATGAAGCTCCAGGCTCCTTCAGAAAAAAATTCAAAGTCAGCCGCTACAAATACCGTAGCTGCTGACTTTTAATTTTAGGGCACCTACCTGTCCCAAGAGTCCAGTGGTGGCCTCACCTGAGCCGATTTTTCAATCGGCTCTCGGGTGCTACCGCCGCTATCTCGGCTAAGGGAAACCATCAGAGCCAGTTTCCTATGCTTGCGCGAAGCAAGCTGCGCTATGTGAATGGCCCGGCTGCAAGGGAAGGAGGTGAACTCCGCTGGAAGTGGGTACCTGCCGAAAACAGGTACCCGCAACCCCCACCCCCGCTGAAAGGTGGGGGATAGGCAGAAAAGTGGAGCTTCCCGTATTGGGTGGCGCTCCGCTTTAAATAGTGTTTTCAGCTTGTGGCGCTCAGATATAGTTTAGTTCCATTTTAACCAGTTGTCGACTGTTTTTCGCATATTTACTGTGGCAAGGTGGCTCGGCTGAGCAAACCAACGTACCTGTACATCGGTCTGTGCATGTGGTAGCCCACCCGTGATCACGGTACAAGGAGGCAGAACGGGGATTTGCCTATGTAAACAAGGCGGATACCCATTCTGACATGGGACAAGATGGAGATCTGCTGTTCCTAGTGATCAGGAACAGCGATCTCTGTGTTGTCCCAGTGAGCCCATCCCCCACACAGTTAGAACACAACCAGGGAACAGAGTTAACCCCTTGATCGCCACCTAGTGTTAACCCCTTCCCTGCCAGTGCCATTTATACATTGATGAGTGTATTTTTTTTTAGCACTGATCACTGTAATGTCACCTGTCCCTAAAAAGTGTCACTTGAGGTCAGATTTGTCCGCTGCAATCCTGCTAAAAATCACAGATCGCCATTACCAGTAAAAACAATAAGAAAAATAAATATAAAAGTCCATAAAGCTATCCCATAGTTTGTAGACGCTATAAATTTTGTGCAAACTAGTCAATATACCCTTATTGTTTTTTTTTACCAAAAATATGTAGAAGAATACATATTGGCCTAAACTGATGAATAAATTTGTTTTTTTTATATTTTCTTTTTTGGATATGTACTATAGCAGACAGTAAAAAATATATATTTTTTTTCAAAATTGTCATTCTTTTTTTTTTTTATAGTGCAAAAAATAAAAACCGCAAAGGTGCTTTAATACCACCAAAAGAAAGCTTTATTTGTGAGAAAAAAAGGACATCAATTTTGTTTGGGTACAACGTCGCATGACTGTGCAATTGTTAAAGCGACGCAGTGCCGTATCGCAAAAAATGGCCTGGTCATTAAGGGGGTAAATCCCTCCGGAGCTGAAGTGGTTAAAGACTGAATATTCGAATAGTGCCACTATATAGATTCACATAGGAGTCCAGAGGATGACCAAACAAATTCTGGAATGCACCCAAACTCTGATTAGATGCAAAGACCCAAGTGAAGGGTTCTTGCGCTTAGCTGTAGCAAGGGCAGCCCCACTGAAATCAATGGGAGTGTGTCTATTCCCGCAGCTAAATGTCTCTTATGCAGAGATCACATGCAAGTGATTGGCCCTGGATGCAGGCAGTCTGCATGAGCAAATACATGCAACTGCTATTCTTTCCTATTGCTTTCAACGAGGCTGCCTCCCACATCTAATCACAGGAACCCCCCGATGGGGTCCTTGCATCTAATCGAAGCGTGGGTGCATTCGCAGGTGTGAATACACCCCAAGACAGCAACCTTATCTCACTGTAAATACGGTATTTCCGATTGAGAAAACAATCTGTACTGGCCTGTACTGTTTGAAATATGCTACATAACGTTTGTTCATGTGGATAACAGCCCTATGAAATGGCATATGTATCTAAATTCTTTTCTCAGATGTTTGCATTTGTACTAAATGTTGTCCTTATCAAGCCTTCCAACAGGATTTCTCCTTGCACTGGTGTCGGCAAATGATTCCTAGTGAAATGATGCCACCTAGTGTGCACATACTGACATGTATCAGACCTCTAAGTCACCAGTGATCATATCCGTCCAAATTCTTTATTAAAATTATTTATTAAATGATCATCATTTTTAAAATATTCATGAAGTTAATTGAACATTTAAAAGACTCAGACTCTTCCCTGAATGTCTGGAACAGAGAAGCACCCTGAAGGATGTGATGTGTAATGAGTGAACATCTGGCCAGCCCTAGGCAACAGTCTTTGGAGGTTTCAGAGCTTCTCCAGGATTATACACCAGTTCCCCTGATCATGGTACGTGTGCTGGACTGTAACATCCTGCAGTTTTCTGCACAGTGCCTCCAGCTCCCCTTCCCGAAACACGTGGTAGTATCGATGATACACCGAGCTGGGCACCAGCTGCTCTCCCCCCGTGGAGGCTTCAGACTTCTTGGATTGACATTTTGGCTTGAGATGCCATGGCACTAAAAGGTCCTGAGAGTCGAAAGCTGTTCTGTTAGTGTGAACAGGTAATTTGCTATTGAAGTCCTGATTTACATCAGCGCCGCTACTCAACGGTAATGGTTCATTAGAACTTTCCTTCAAGTACTTTGATTTCTTCTTATTGTACTCTTGTTCCATCGCCCAGACATAGATCAACACCTGCCCACCTTTCCTCAGGAGACCAGTTAATTCTTGTATAGCTGCCAATCTTCTTTCCTGAATATAGATGAAAAAAGCACTTTATAAACACCCTGTTTTCAAATGCAAAGAAACGGTCAGCCTCACTGATTGTAAAGTAGATGTAAACCCCAATTGGATGACATTAGCACCGTGTATGGTTAACAAATGCCAAGCCCTTGTTTGCTTTTAGAAAATACCGCTTTCACTTTTTTTTTTAATCACAGGTCCCCGCACACGGCTCATGTATAAGGTAAAGTTCACAGGCTTAGAAAGATCAATTTGTAAATGGATAGAAAACTGGCTAAAAGACCAAATTCCGAGAGTAGTGGTTAAAGTGGTTGTAAACCCTTTTGTCTTACTTTTATCTATAGGTAAGCCTGGTTTAGTCATTCCTAGTTAGCCAGGCCTCAAGGGTAACTCGCCACCAGTTGCCCTGCCCAGCTCCTAATTCCCCCCTAAACACACCCTCAAATTATCTCATGTGACACTTAAATGCTTTATGCAGAATGAAGTTATAAAAATAAATATTAACAACAACTTTATCCGTGCCCAACAATGCAGCCTGCCCGTGTCTGCCAATGCAGCCTGCCCGTGTCTGCCAATGCAGCCTGCCCGTGCAGGGGAAGAGAAGGGAGAGCCGCCTCCTGGTTGATTAGAGCGCAGGGGAACATAACAGCTTTCATTTCAATAGCTGTATGTTCCCTGCCGCACGCCGTCATATACAGCCCCTCCCCCTTGTCCAGAGGAACTTTGACAGACAGATCACCCATCCCAGGATTGAACGGGTGATCTGTCTATCAAAGTGCCCGGACCAGCCCTTAAAAACCACTTCCCCTCCGACTGCTGGGGGAACGGCTCCCATACAACTCACCTGCAGGCCACACTCGCCAGCCCTCAAAATCCACTTGCAAAATGCGAGCAGAATTTTTGAGGGCTGGGCTAGTGTGACGTTTGTTATTTTAATAAAAAAAATAAAAGAAGCTTTACTAAAGTGATTGTAAACACTGTTTGTTTTTTTTAATTTAAAAAAACAAACATGTCATACTTGCCTCCACTGTGCAGCTCGTTTTGCACAGAGTGGCTCCGATCATCCTCTTCTAGGGGCCCCCGGCGGCTCTCACGGCTCCTCCTCTTATCAGATAACCCCCTAAGAGAAGCGCTCTCCCAGGGGATTACCTTGCGGGCTCACTCCCGGGTCCAGCATTCGGCCTCCATAGACACGAATGCTGGACTCGGCACTGCCCCCCACGTCATTGGATTTGATTGACCGCAGCAGGAGTCAATGGCTGCGCTTTAAGTTGGTTTCAGTCAGTTTCTAACAGCTTAGAAACATCTGCTGTGTTTTTACATTAGAGAACGGGCAGAATGCCAAGGTTCTGCTAATAGAGGACAGCTGTGATTCCAGTGTCACTGTTGCAAACCTGAAGACTAATTTCTTCACAATGATTATAGTAACATAGGTGAATGAGGGACAATTTCTAAGCGATTTTACTGCTTATGTAAATACTATAATGTGCATAGTCTGGGCACAGGTTCACTTTAAGCAGAAATCTATTTATTTACTCTGAGGGTGTAACCTTTTCTTGAATTACACACTTTGTCTTAGTTTGATATGTCAGCTTGAGTGTCAAGGGTCAATACTCACTAGAAGCATGCAAGATGCTGCCTTCCAATGGCTTGACATCATAAACCTCTCTCACAGCTCCTTATGCATATAGAAATAAAGCCTTAGATTATTAGCCGCCAGGAGAGATAAAATAAAACTGGTGCACACAGAATCTGATGCAGATGTGCACAGTAACCAATCAGCTTCCAGTTTTTATTTCCAAAGATTAAAATGAACAAGCTGAAGTTAGAAACTGATTGGTTACCATTGTCCAAGTCACCATGCACAGCTGCACCAGATTCTCTGTGCACCAGTATAAGTGAATCTCCCCCTTTTTTTTTACTTCAAGTCAGGCAGTTAGCAACTATCAGAGTTCAGGTGAAATCTGAACCCTGAGGCCGGGTTCACACTAGTGCGACACGACAGCCGTCCTACTTTGGATCCGACTTTGCCCTGCGTCTTGAAGCCGACATACGTCTGACTTTCAATGAACGGAGATCCGACTTGGATCCCCGCCAATACCAGGCACTATGTTTGGTATGAATCTTGAGGGGGAACTCCACGCCAAATTTTAAATAAAAAAACGGCATGGGTTCCCCCTCCAAGAGCATACCAGGCCCTTCGGTCTGGTATGGATTGTAAGGGGCACCCCCTACGCCAACAAAACAGCGTGGGGATTCCCCCAAAATCCATACCAGACCCTTATCCGAGCATGCAGCCCGGCCGTCAGAAAAGGGGTGGGGACGAGCGAGCGCCCCCCCCCCTCATGAACCGTACCAGGCCGCATGCCCTCAACATGGGGGGGTGGGTGTACCTTGTTCCCATGTTGATAAGGACAAGGGCCTCTTCCCGACAACCCTGGCTGTTGGTTGTCGGGGTCTGCGGGCGGGGGGCTTATCGGAATCCGGGAGACCCCTTTAATAAGGGGGCCCCCAGATCCCGGCCCCCCACCCTATGTGAATGAGTATGGGGTACATCGTACCCCTACCCATTCACCTAGGGAAAAAAAGTGTCAATAAAAAAAACACACTAGACAGGTATTTAAAGTAAATTTTAGACAGCTCCGGGGGTTTTCTTCCGACTTCGGGGGTCTCTTCCTTCTTCATCGCGCTCTCCGGCCTCTTCTCCGCACTTTCCGGTATCTTCTGCCGGGCTTCTCCGCTCTTTTGCTAGCGGTGGCCCGGTCTTCTCCACCGTCTTCTTCCCTCTTCTCTTCTTACGATGTTGACACTACGCTCTCTCCCACTGTAATGCCGTGTGCGCAGTCCGCAACGAATTATATAGGAATGGGGCGTGGTCATCGGGTTATGTCACCCGGTGACCCCGCCCCTTATGACATCATGGTCCCATCATGCCCTGGGACTGTGACATCATAAGGGGCGGGGTCACCGGGTGGCATCACCTGGTGACCACGCCCCATCCCTATATAAGTCGTTGCGGACCACGCACACTGCATTTACAATGGGAGAGAGCGTCGTGTCAACATCGGAAGAAGAGAAGAGGGAAGACGACGGCGGAGAAGACCAGGCCACCGCTAGCAAAAGAGCGGGCAAAAGAGCAGAAGATAGCGGAGGAGCCTGGCAGAAGATACCGGAGAAGAAGGAAGAGACCCCCGAGGTCGGAAGAATACCCCCGGAGCTGCCTAATAAATGACTTTAAAAACCTGTCTAGTGTGTTTTTTTATTGACACTTTTTTTTCCTAGGTGAATGGGTACGATGTACCCCATACTCATTCACATAGGGTGGGGGGCCAGGATCTGGAGGCCTCCTTAATAAAGGGGGCTTCGGGATTTCGATAAGCCCCCCGCCCGCAGACCCCGACAACCAACGGCCAGGTGTTGGGAACAGGCCCTTGTCCTTAACATGGGGACAAGGTGCTTTGGGGTAGGGGGGCAGCAGGGCGCCCCTCTGCCCCAAAGCACCCCCCCATGTTAAGGGCAGGAGGCCTGGTATGGTTCAGGAGGGGGGGCGCGCGCTCGTCCCCAACCCCTTTCCTGACCGGCCAGGCTGCGTGCTCGGATAAGGGTCTGATATGGATTCTGGGGGGACCCCCACGCCATTTTTTCAGCGTAGGGGGTGCCCCTTAAAATCCATACCAGACCGAAGGGCCTGGTATGCACTTGGAGGGGGAACCCATGCCGGTTTTTTATTTAAAATTTGGCGCGGAGTTCCCTCTCAAGATCATCTGAGCACAAGTCGCATGCCAAAGTCGGATCATGCAAGACGGCGATCCAACTTTGATCCGACTTCAATGATAGTCAATGGGCTGAAGTAGGATCAAAGTCGGACCAAAGTAGTACAGGGAGCATTTTCAAAGTCGGACCGACTTGTGTCAGACCAGTTAGGACGGCTCCCATAGGAAAATACTGATTTTCACACGTCATGCGACATGAGCTCCCAATGTCGGAGCGTTTGTCGCACTAGTGTGAACCTGGCCTGAAACTCAAGCAGGACTTCACAGGTACAGTGAGGGAAAAAAAGTATGACTTTGTAGGTTTGCCCACTGACAAAGAAATGAACAGTCTATAATTGTAATGTCTTGTTTATTTTAACAGTGAGAGACAAAATACCAAACAAAAAAATCCAGAAAAACGCATTTAAAAAAAGTTATACGTTGATTTGCATTTTAATGAGTCAAATAAGTATTTGATCCTTTCACAAAACATGACTTAGTACTTGGTGGCAAAACCCTTGTTGGCAATCACAGAAGTCAGACGTTTCTTGTAGTTGGCCACCAGGTTTGCACACATCTCAGGAGGGATTGTGTCCCACTCCTCTTTGCAGATCCTCTCCAAGTCATTAAGGTTTCGAGGCTGATGTTTGGTAACTCGAAGCTTCAGCTCCCTCCACATATTTTCTAAGGGATTAAGGTTTGCAGACTGGATAGGCCACTCCAGGACCTTAATGTGCTTCTTCTTGAGCCACTCTTTGGCTGTGTGTTTTGGGTCATGTTGCAATACCCATCCATGACCCATTTTCAATGCCCTGGCTAAGGGAAGGGGGTTCTCATCCAAGATTTGACGGTACATGGCCCCCTCCATCGTCCCTTTGATGTGAAGTTGCCCTGTCCCCTTAGCAGAAAAACACCCCGAAAGCATAATGTTTCCACCTCCATGTTTGACCGTTGGATGGTCTTCTTGGGGTTATAGGCAGCATTTATCCCCCTCCAAACACGGCGGGTGAGTTGATGCCAAAGAGCTAGATTTTGGTCTCATCTGACCACAACACTTTCACCCAGTTCTAATCGAAATCATTCAGATGTTCATTAGTAAACTTCAGACTGTACATGTGCTTTCTTGAGCAGGGGGACCTTGCGGGCGCTGTAGGATTTCAGTCCTTCATGGCGTAGTGTGTTATCAATTGTTTTCTTGGTGACTATGGTCCCAGCTGCCTTGAGATCATTGACAAGATTCTCCCGTGTAGTTCTGGGCTGATTCCTCACAGTTACCATGATCATTGAAACTCCATGAGGTGAGAACTTGTATGGAGCCCCAGACTGAGGGAGATTGACAGTTATTTTTGTTCCTTCCATTTGCGAATAATCGCACCAACTGTTGTCACCCTCTCACCAAGCTGCTTGGCGATGGTCTTGTAACCCATTCCAGCCTTGTGTAAGTGTACAATCTTGTTCCTGACATCCTTGGACAGCTCTTTAATCTTGGCCATGGTGGAGAGATTGAAATCTGATTGATTGATTCTGTGGACAGGTGTCTTTTATACAGATAACAAGCTGTGATTAGGAGCACTCCCTTTAAGGAGGTGCTCCTACTCTCAGCTTGTTACCTGTATGGAAGACACCTGGGAGCCAGAAATCTTGCTGATTGATAGGGGATCAAATACTTATTGCACTCATTAAAATGCAATAACTTTTTTGAAATGCATTTTTCTGGATATTTTTGTTGTTTATTTCTTTGTCAGTGGGCAAACGTACAAAATCAGCAGGGAATCAAATACTTTTTTCCCCCACAGTATAATCATTTAAGACTGAATATTCAGATTCCAATTCTGACTAATTGTATTTAGTTATTTCTATTTTACTTTATACTTTTATATTTTAGACTTTTTAGTTAGTCGAGTGTTCTAAAGAAGCAAAAACACAACTATTCGGACATACAGTATATGAGGTGCAATAATCTACCTACCTCAGTGGCGAAATGGTGTATCACTGCTATAGAGATACAGGCATCAAATGAACCAGGTCTGAATGGAACTGACAAAGCGTCACAAACACAGGCCTCGTATTCTTTTTCTCCGCAAATGTCTACAAGATTTTTACTGCGGTCACAACCTATCTGCACAAAAAAGAGGGAGACATTAAGATTAGCAACAGTAGAAATATGAAAATATGGATGAGTCCCTATAAAGTATGTTTCCAGAAGAGAGATGCTACAAATGTGATAATTAAAAGAAGTAAAAAAAGAACAACTAAACATTGAGAAAGCCAGTCAGAAAATTTGTTGGCTAAACAGTGACTGCATCCAAGCAGCTGCAGTCACTGTTTTGGTATTCTGACAGCCATGGGTGGCAGCTGTCAGAATACAATACCCAGTATCGGAGATTCTTTCATCCACATTATTATTATGGATGAAGGAACGAAAGACATCTATGACTGTATGGCCAGTTTTACTGTAATTTATGCTGAAGTTGGCCAACATGTAACTGTAAAGAAAAGTGTAAGCGAGAAGTGTTTTGGATATTCTCTTTGCAAACCAGGAAACCAGGGGGCCTGAATGGGATTTGACCCATTTTTATGATTCATTTAATGCTCTGTCTCTCACTATCAGTTAGCAATATGTTTCTCGGATATTTATTTTATATGTTTAAAGTTTGGGAGACATTTTGTTATAACACAGGCATATCAGATTAAGAGAAGGTGTCATCGTTCTGCCTATTATATCATATTACATTGTGTGTGTGTGTGTGTGTGCGCGTGTGTGTGCGTGCGCGCATGTTTTTACTCCTGACAAGGAGGTATGCTGTATTTTTTTTTTATAGGTTTTTTTTTTTTTTAATTCTTGCAAATGCGACTCTTGAAATGGTGTCTATACATACATTGTGGTTATTGTTTCTTGTTTTTTTTTTTCCCTATATAATGTATATTTCCACAGTATTGTTAAAGCCATTTGTTTGTGAATTGTCTATTTGGAAGCAAAGAACTGAACATATGAATCCAATCACCGAAGCAGTTACACCTGTTGTGAATTTACTAGGTTATGTGATCACGTGATTTTCTTGTATATTAATATGTTGGCGATTGTGTTCTAAATGGTTTTGACAAAGCACGCTAGTTGTGTGAAACGCGTCACCTTTTCCCCTGCCATTGCTCCTTGCATTTGTTTTTATACTCTTCAATACACATTTTTCTATTGCATCTAATTTGGGAGTGCGGCCATCCTATTTTTGTTTATACATTTGCCTGCAGCAGTGACAGGGCGTGCACCCCATCTGATGCGTGTTCAGTTACAGCTTAGCGGTCTTCACCTGGAGCATTTTTTAAATTTTCTGAATAGCCATTCACAGGAGCGTGGGTCTGGAGCGAGCCTGCTCGAGTGGCCCATAGCAAGGGACTTGCTATTGGGGGCACTTGGCAGGGGGGAGAAGCCAGGACCGCTGGCGAGAGACCCGAGAAGAGGAGGACTGGGGCTAATCTGTGCAAAACCATTGAACAGAACAGGTAAGTATAACATGCTTGTTTTTTAAAAAAATAAAAATAAATCACAACCTTTACAATCACTTAAAAGTGCAAGAAATTCAATGGGGCTGACTTTTTTTTTTTTTTATAAACAGGGACTATTCAAAAAGTGTATGTTTACTAAGGATAGTATTAAGGACTAAAGACCTTATTTACCGGAGCTCGACAAATCCCAGGCACCAGGTCGCCATGGTGAAGAGAAATTGCATCCTGGCCCCTGGGCTTTTGTCAGCCAGTCAGATGGGCATTCGGGCGACTGTGCTACCGCCTGAATGCTTTCACACACCCTGCGAGTGCCCCCCCACTATGTATCCCAGGCTCTGCTTGCCCATTGGTGGGCAAGCGATCGGCATAGCAGGTGCCGCTGGGTAGAGGGGAGGGAGGAGTGCGGGCACACATCCACTTTCCTCCCCTTCTTGTTGCTGACCCGGAATTAATGTATATGACAGTTTGACGGTTTCCCCGGCCTGGAAGGACTGTAATGCAGTGCCATCTACATTGCATTACATTCTGTGGATCTTTAAAGAGAACCTGTCACCAAAAAAATCATCACATAGGGGACTTTTTGTCCCCCATGTGATGAAAAAAAGTTAAGTCAAAAAAATATATATTTATTTTTTCATTGTAAAAAATAAAAGTTTCACCCAAGCACATAAAATCCCCCCCAAAAAATTGAGGCCCACCCCCACATATAGGCACATGTAAATGCATGCATCAAGGCACCTACGCCTGAATATGTCCATTGCGATACACGTTACATATCGCCACGCATGCCTGAATGAGAGCAATAATAACATAGGTGATATCGTGAGACAAACAATTGGAACTACCACTATTTTATTCTCTAGGGCAGGGCTCGACAAAGCCCAGGTGCCAGGTCGCCTTGACAACTAGGAATTGTGTCCTGGCACCTGGGCTTTTGTCAGCCCACATAAGAGAAGGGGTTTTATCGTTGAAAATAAAGCTTTATTAGTGAAAAAAAACGGTCTCCTAACTTTTTTAGCTGACTTTTAGATTCAAAGCTAATTTGTCAAGCCCTGGTATTTACTATTCTCTGTGTGAAATGAATAACCTCTAATAATATAGTAAATCATCTCCAATCAGCCTGCAAACTCTCATGGATTTTTGCCGTCAGTACATCAGCCCCCATACAAGCAAGACCTCGTGTTTCTCCTATAACCAGGGAGCAATTATGTGCTGCATTGTGCAGTACACGGAGGTACTATACGAAAAAGGATAAGTATCCACAAAGGTACGCTCATCCTTTTAAAAGACTATGAATCTGGACAGAAAGCCTTCAAGATTATTTAGAAGAAAGAAGACCGCAAATAAATGAAGACAATGCAGAACATTTACCAAAACACTGATGTGGAAAATGTTCTCATTAAGTGATCCAAACAGAGAAAAGAAATATGACCTTGAAAGTGATCGGAACACGGCAAAAATGTTAATGAATTGTAAACCAATTGAAGCGAACAATGCGTATTAGTGTGTCATTTGCATCTAAATTACATGAAATGCATTTCAGCTCCAACTGGCTTTTTGTCTCCATCCAAATATAGCAAAGAGGAGATGATGAAGTGAGTTATGAGGCTCATTTACAGTTTATGGGAGCTGTTAACTATGGGTGATTGGTTGTCCTTTCTGTGTCATATACACAGAACATCCTTAGTGTCAGCTATTACAAGCAGATACATCCAAAAACAAAGCCACTAAAATCTAGAACATTGCATTTGCAAAGCAATTAATTCACTAATGATTGTTTCCTTTTCTTTACATACTCACACACTTAGAGCACCAAATAAACATTATGTCAGAAACCTTTATTCCCCTTTAGAAATACCATGTGAAGCGTATCTAAACTCACAAACAAAAACGTAATATATTGCATCTTACCAATCCTTAGATGTGGTGGCTGCATCAGTTTTCTTTTTTTCAGCTTTTTCCCCTTTATTTTCATTAAGTGATCCTGAGAATAACACACTTCCTGTCCCTGGGTGGCCACGCTCGCTCCTCCACTGCATCTATGGGGAGAGCCATGGTTGTCACCCAGGCTAGACTTCAAATATGTCTTCCTCTCTTCATTTCCATTATATGGGGACTGATGGAATAAGTCCAGCCATACTTGGTGCAAATTTCTTTCCTGCCACCTAAAAAATTAGCTTGATTCCTCCCATCAACAGACAACGTTGATGGAGGAATCCCTCCTGCCGAGCCATCGTCTTCTCTCAGTGGGGGGGCAGGGGAAGCCATCCCCGCTTTGAGAAGACCGTGATTATTGCTAGTGGCTATACAAGCCGCTATAGATAAGGAAAGTCTGGCAGGTTGGTTGTACCCAAGAGTCGATCGATCAACTTGGTACATTCACCCTGCCCATACAGGGTTAAAATCTTGGCCTGTTCCTGCTGAACCAGCCGAGCTTCGAACCGTCTATGGCTGGCATAAGTAGTTACAAATTAAACAAACCCATTGTTTGTGCTTCCAGTTCGCTCCTCCACTGCATCTAAAAGGGAGAGCCATGGTTGTCACCCAGGCTAGACTTCAAACATGTCTTCCTCTCTTCATTTCCATTATATGGGGACTGATGGAATAAGTCCAGCCATACTTGGTGCAAATTTCTTTCCTGCCACCTAAAAAATTAGCTTGATTCCTCCCATCAACAGACAATGTTGATGGAGGAATCCCTCCTGCCGAGCCATTGTCTTCTCCCAGCGGGGGTGCAGGGGAAGTCATCCCGTATAGATATATATATATATATATATATATATATAAATAATATATAGATATATTTATAAATAATCTCCTGCACTTCTGAGAGCTCCGCTCTGGACCACAAAAATCCCACCCCTACCGACGAAACTCCGCCCCCTACAGACGAAAGCTCCGCCCCTTACCATCGAAAGCTCCGCCCCCGGACCTCTGAGAGCGGGAGGTGAGCTCGACTGGTCAGTACTGGCAGTGAGGAACACAGTATCACGCTATGTATATTTATATTTTTCCTATATACACTTTGGATGCCTGAGTGGATCTATCCCCTATATCATATTACACTTTCAAGCATCTGGGTCACCTGGATTAATGCTTTTGCGGTACAGATACCATCGTTGATCCCCACAGTTACAAGCTAGATTGACCCAGTGGGTGTATACCCATCTGTGTCCAATCTTTCCTGTAAGCCCCCAATTTAATGAAGTGGTGGATCTTCTATCAACACACAAACAAGTTTTTTCACAATCTTTGGTGTTATATATACCATCTAGAGACTTTCTTATATATTTTACTGCAAATTGTATGATAAGTGTATCACTTGCACTTTATTCTTACACCATGAATATATTATGTATTGGTTTTTAATGATCTTTTTGTTCAAGTATTATACACTTTGTGCACTAGTATCTACTATATGTGTTAGCGCTACACTTTTTCTTTATTTAGGGGAAGTCATCCCGGCTGGGAGAAGACAGTGATTATTGCTAGCGGCTATACCAGCCGCTATAGATAAGGAAACCCTGCCTATACAGGGTTTGGGCAGGTTCAGCAGGAACAGGCCAAGATTTTAACCCTGTGTGGGCAGGGTGAATGTACAGGACATGGACTCTGAACTCTGGTTAGGCCTCATCTAGAGTTTTCTGTCCAGTTCTGGTCACAAGTCCTCTGAGGGGATGTGCTGGAGCTGGAGAGAGTTGAAAGAAGGCCAACTAAACTAATAAGGGAACTGGAGGACCTCAATTACGAGGAATGGCTGCAAACACTAAATTTATTCTCGCTGGAGATGAGACACTTGAGAGGAGACATGATAGAGATCTACAAATAAAATATATCAATGGGGATCCCAGCATAAGAAATAAACTATTCAGTCCTAGGGAGTGTAAAAGCTTCAAAAGCTTAAAATGCTTGAGGCATTATTCCTTCCACTGACACCAACAATGGGGCACTATTTTTTCCACTGACACCAATGATGGGGCACTATTCCTCCCACTGACACCAACTATTTCTTCCTCTAATACCAAAGAAGGCATTGTTTACTGCCAATGGGCATAGTTCGGCCCCCTAAAATCTTAAGGACAGTAAACTGGGCCTTTCTTTAGGCTCCATTCACACCATGGTGTTCCGTTTTGTGAGCGGAATTGCCGCTATTCTGCCCGCGATTAGGAAAAGCGGCAAATCGCGGGACGCCCTTGCGATCTCCATTACTTTGAATGGCGCCCAAATTGCGGCGTGATTTTGCCTTGATTGTCGTCCGACAAATCGCGGTAAAATCGCGCAAACAGAATCGCGGGACGCCTGCCGCCCTAAGGTCCTGTTCACACCTGGGTGTTTTTCAGTTTGTAAAACGCTCAGCTCTAAAGCTCCAAAATGTCCAACAAGCCATTTTAATGGCCCCTGTTCACATCTGAGTGTTCTGTCGTTTGAACCAAAATGCCTGAAGCTCAAAAAAGTACATTAGCTTCTTTTTGGCAGATTATAAGCGTTTTTGGCCCCATAGACTTTAACAAACTCCTGACTAGAGCAGAAAAAAGCTTGTAAAAGCCACTGCACAGGGCAGGTAAGTATAATAGGTTTGTTATTTTTATAGAAAAAAAAAAAAAACAAGACTTTACAATCACTAAATATTACTACTGCTTTTAAGCATACAAGAATAGAATGGAACAGGCTTTCATTGGATCAATCCCATTTTTCCCTGTCCAATAAGACATTGCACACAATATATACAATATACTTAAATTACAAATTGTAACCAAGTGAGAGAAGCTAAAGGGAAGACCAGCTTTGCAGCCTCTAACTCAACATTTTCTGGCCCACTAAACCTATCAGCAGGAAGGATGTATATAACGTGTATAGGAAATTTACACTGAAACTATATATATCTGCACCATCAAAAATAACTGTGGGTCCATACTGATAATGTTTCTTGATTACCAAAACTGCCCAACACTTGAGACCTACACAGGGCATTGCAGTACGGGTGCAGCCCATTCAAGTCTATGCAACATTAGTGTGCAGGTGTTGGCAGTCTTGCAATAGGTTTTCCTGGCTGGGCTGCAGATAGCACAGGAGGCCACAGCTGTCGAAGGAGGCGAGTACAGAACTGCAGTGTAGGTAGAACATGACTGTGTGATTTGAGGGGGCTAAAGGAAGGGAGCTGGGAGAAATCCTTGTAAAAGGTGAATCTTTCTTTTTACAAAGCATGTAAACATACGGTAGCAGTACTTTCATGATCCATTCCATGAGCTGTTTTAGAAGTATTCATCCTTTGCATAAAATGTGCGGTATAAGCAGTCTGAACACTGTTAGTAATATGCAAACATAAACCTTTATAAAAACATCAATGGCTAAGCCCTCGGCTCTATATATAACCATTCCCCCCAACTGCTAATATGCTGTAAGCACCCCTCCAGCCGTCACAAGAAGGGTGCAGGTGTCTTTGACGTTTGGGCTATGAATGATAGCCAAGCTTTATCTCCTCCTCTCTGCTATGCAACAGGCAAAATGTTGGAAGCCAACAAGGCAATAACTAGGTCATAAGGACAGACTAAAATAGAGTGGTTTGCTTACTAATTATGTACCAGTAGGTTCATAAGTTGAACAGTTCATGTTTAAAGCGGAGGTCCGGCCATTTAAAAAAAAAAAAAAAGTCAGCAACTACAAACACTGTAGCTGCTGACTTTTAATAAGGGCACTTACCTGTCCAGCAAGCCTGCGATGTCGGCCCCCCGAGGCCGATCCGTCTATCGGATCGGCTGCCGGCGCCACCATCCTAAGGGAAAAAGGCAGTGGAGCCTTGCGGCTTCACTGCCCGTTTCCTACTGTGCATGCGCGAGTCACGCGGCGACGCTTTGTGGATCGCCCTGTTGTTTTCTGGGACACACACATGTGCCAGAATACAACGGGGCAGCTCACCGAAGAGGAGGAAGTGACAGAACAGCGCCGCGGAATAGGAAGAGGCAGATTAAGAAGACTGCCTAGCAACAGGGGTTTCTGGTAAGTACTTTTTTTTTTTTAATGTTTTTTTATATATTTTTTATAGAATTTTAATGTCATTTTTTTTCTTAGGGTGGACCTAAAATAGCAGCAGTTCCAACAGCATATTCACATTAACTTACCATGTACAAGTCCTTATTGACACCAAGATATTTCCCATTGCCACAGCCCACATCAGCCACAAGAGAACCCATTGGCAAAGACCTGAGAAAGTCCACCACTCTGGGCCATGGAGTGTGTCTGGTGCTGCTGAAATGGCCAGCAATGTCTTCATAGACCTTGTGGACGTATTCCTTTTCCAGGGATGCTGCTCCCAAGTCTCCAACCAAAGGAGGGGAGCCCTCTTTCTGCTCTTGTTGACTGTCGCAGACTGATGGGAAGGCTGCATGAGAACAGAAATGATGAATGTAAATTTACAAAGATATACGGTTTCTAAACCAAATGTTTAAGCCTTTTGCCCCTCTGCTTGTACTACAGTGAGATGAGATGATGTTGCTATGTGCGTTATCATTGCAGATTCAAAAATCTGTAGCCTGTCAATCCATAACTTGCCACACCTAGTTCTGACCAATGCTTTCTAAATTGATAGCACTGTCACCTTTAGCTGAAATCCTCCGGCTGTGAGCTGCAGTGTCTGGGAGAGGGAGAGTTTGAAACACAGATGAAAGAGGATTTGGCACATTTAAAGCGTAACTCCACTTCTGTTGAGAAAAAAACATTCCCCTCTGGGAGATCTATGTAGATTACAAGGATTTGATACGAACGGATACAAACTTTGTTGCATTTTCCTACCTTATGTTATTCTGAAGAAATCCTTGTGCGTTTGTGTCCATGTGGGAAAGTGAGTATAATGGGAGTGGTTTCATAATTATTAATCAGCTGTGCATCTGCAGGGGTCTATTGAGGAAAGCTGCTGGGCCTGCATCCCTTTAGCCGTGATTTCCTATTGAAATTATCTCACCAAAAATGACATTTTTGTTGCAGGGGATGCCTGAAATCTGACTTGTGTGTAGACTTCTGGGAAAATTGGTGAGCCAATCACACAAGCAGGAAAATACATATCTGGGGGTGCGTTCTGTACACATCTGTGTAAAGAACACCTCAAGGTAGCCATATTGCATTGCATTTTTCAGAAAATTACAGAGCTGCAGATTGAAAAGGAAAGGTCATTTTTCAATAACATTCAATTACAATATGACTTGTGTCGCAATTGTATACGCTTATTTACTAGTTTTTTTTCCCCCACGAATGTGGACTTACCCTTTAAGGAGGTAAAGTTTTTTTTTCTATTTTTACACTATAAGGTTTCTCAGAAATTTGGGGTGTTTAAACTGTCACACAGGAGCATTTAGATGTAATAAGCCTTGTGCAATGTCTCTCTACATCTCCCCTCTCCTCTTTACCCAGGTTACAATGTATCATGCCGCGTACACACGAGCGGACTTGCCAATGGGCTAAACTCCGTCGGCATTTCCGACGGAAAGATTTAAAACATGTTCTATATCTGAAATGCCAACAGAAAAAGTTCGATGGGGCATATACATGGTTGGAATGTCCGACCAAAAGCTCCCATCAGACTTTTTCTGTCGGGAAGTCCGCCCGTGTATACACGGCATAAGAGGAAGTGAAGCCAGAGAGTGTCAAGTGTGGAAAAGCACAAAACAAATATATCGGGCAATCTTTACCTACCAGAGTATTTTCTCATTCTGTTCAAATATCTTACTAAAAAAAAAAAAAAATTAGAAGACGTACCACATTTACAGGGACTGTGTCTGATTTTCCTGAAAGTGAAGGATGTCCTTGTCCCCCTCTTGCTTAACGTTAACGCCTCTGTGTTCCCACTGACAGCCCCAACTTTCTGCCCTTCTGACACTTGAATCACGTCAAACTTTCTTGGAGTGATGCTGGAATGAAGGAAAATAATTACATGGTGTAGAGCAGGGACGAGGCGAAAATGGCCTTAG
The DNA here is from genome assembly GCA_037952835.1 of Lithobates septentrionalis. Lineage (NCBI taxonomy): Eukaryota > Metazoa > Chordata > Amphibia > Anura > Ranidae > Lithobates > Lithobates septentrionalis. Next base: position 1,576,052 of record JBBDGP010001218.1, read on the forward strand.
CAGTCACGATTGAGTGTCAAAGTCAATATGCAGCTGTTGAAACTGTCAGCCACACAGCCATTACATTAGGAGGGAGAAAAGGAAACGGTCTTTGCTATTGAAAAATAAATGAAGTGGAAACATCCATAAAGAACTAATAAACTGGTCAGTCTATGAGCTGTTTTGTCTTCCAGAAGACCCTATACTTTACGATGAGGGATGTACTGTGATGCATGCCGGTGTTTTTTTTTTTTTTTTTTAAAAAAGGTCAATTTTTAGCCGATTCACTGTGCTGTCATGTCACAGAGCAAGTAGCAATTTCATCCATATGTCCCAATAAAATTCTGTATGGTCTTGATATCTACATGTACTGACATCTGCTGTCTGTATGTCCAGATATCTGATGTATATCTTGAGACTGGGGCGGAGGTTCACCTTCCAGCAGGACAACGACCCTAAACACACAGCCCGAGCTACAATGGAATGGTTTAGATCAAAGCATATTCATGTGTTAGAATGGCCCAGTCAAAGTCCAGACCTAAATACAATTGAGAATCTGTGGCAAGACTTGAAAATTGCTGTTCAGACGCTCTCCCTCTAATCTGACAGAACTTGAGCTATTTTGCAAAGAAGAATGGGCAAAAATGTCACTCTCTAGATGTGCAAAGCTGGTAGAGACATCCCCAAAAAGACTTGCAGCTGTAAATGCAGCGAAATGTGGTTCTACAAAGTATTGACTCAGGGGGGCTGAATACAAATGCACGCCACACTTTTCACATATTTATTTGTAAAAGAGCTTGAGAACCATTTATCATTTTACTTCCACTTCACAATTATGTGTCACTTCTGTTGGTCTATCACATAAAATCCCAATAAAATCCATTTACATTTTTGGTTGTAACATGTGTCAGGGGTTTACTCCAAGTGTAGCGCTTTAAGGACACCACGACTCGCTTTTATCCGTTTCAGGGCTGGTTTTGCCCACTTATTTAAAAGAAAGTTCAAAGCAAACACAGAAGATTCCCTCGCAGGGGTATTCAGTATTTCAGTCCTGCTACCAAAGTAAATGATTTTCAGCCCTCCTTGCTTGTAAACGCAGCTCTCCAGCTCAGACCTTACACTTTAGGGCATTGGTCTGTCTCCCACAGACCGGACGCTCAGCACCTCCATGTGTACAGCAAGTAGCCTCGTGCTACACTGGATCCCACCTCTCTCTCTCCTAGGTGAAGCCCTACTGACTCCCATGCCCAGACCTCCTGTCTGCAGGGTGGAGTCATCTCCAACTGGTAGCCTAGAGCCTTGGTCTGGTGATTACTTAAAGCCTAGAACACAGCTGACTCATTAGTGAGCTGGCTGTTTATTAGACCTGGATCCTGGCAAGGTACCGCCCTGCTACACATGACAAAATGTGGAAAATTTCAAGGGGTATGAATACTTTTTCAAGGCACTGTAAACCCCCCAGGTTACAGCAACTCACACCCACCTCCCCCTCATTCCACCTCTCTCCTATCCACCTAAACCTTTCTTCCCCAGTCAAAGCACCTTACACATGCCTTATTCTGCCCTGCTTGCCACACTGGAAGTGTATTAGCCTGCTCACCCATGAAACAATGCACTCCCTATGTGGTTGGTATCTTCTTTCATTTGTTATTAAAGTGGTATTCCTGCCTAACCATAACTATTCTCAAAAATGTCATCCCCCCCACTTACTACTGACCCCTCAAATCTGCCTCACTCACTACAGACCCCTGAACCCTGCATCTCGTATTACTGACCCCTGAACTCAGTTGTCCCTTTAAACCAATGGCCAATATTCAGCACAAAGAGAATCACACCCAATATTTTCTGCGCCACGCTGCACTCTCTTCTTCACAGCCAGGGGACTTTTCTTTTCACACAGGCCCACTGCTTTCAGAAAACACCCCGTAGCCAACTTTACCGAGCAGTGCAAGAGGCACCATATTGTGTCGCTCTTGCAGTTTGATATAATGGTGCTATCATGAGAGGGGGCAGGGGGGATGCAAGTAGCTGTTCTTGCCAAGGGGGCAAAACAGTCTAGCACCAACCCTGGCTGTCTGTATTTCCTGATCTCTCATGTACTGCCTGTCCTGACCTCTCATGTACTGCCTGTCCTGACCTCTCATGTACTGCCTGTCCTGACCTCTCATGTACTGCCTGTCCTGACCTCTCATGTACTGCCTGTCCTGACCTCTCATGTACTGCCTGTCCTGACCTCTCATGTACTGCCTGTCCTGACCTCTCATGTACTGCCTGTCCTGACCTCTCATGTACTGCCTGTCCTGACCTCTCATGTACTGCCTGTCCTGACCTCTCATGTACTGCCTGTCCTGACCTCTCATGTACTGCCTGTCCTGACCTCTCATGTACTGCCTGTCCTGATCTCTCATGTACTGCCTGTCCTGATCTCTCATGTACTGCCTGTCCTGACCTCTCATGTACTGCATGTCCTGACCTCTCATGTACTGCATGTCCTGACCTCTCATGTACTGCATGTCCTGACCTCTCATGTACTGCATGTCCTGACCTCTCATGTACTGCCTGTCCTGATCTCTCATGTACTGCCTGTCCTGATCTCTCATGTACTGCCTGTCCTGACCTCTCATGTACTGCATGTCCTGACCTCTCATGTACTGCATGTCCTGACCTCTCATGTACTGCCTGTCCTGACCTCTCATGTACTGCATGTCCTGACCTCTCATGTACTGCATGTCCTGACCTCTCATGTACTGCATGTCCTGACCTCTCATGTACTGCATGTCCTGACCTCTCATGTACTGCATGTCCTGACCTCTCATGTACTGCATGTCCTGACCTCTCATGTACTGCATGTCCTGACCTCTCATGTACTGCATGTCCTGACCTCTCATGTACTGCATGTCCTGACCTCTGATGTCAATACTGGTCATTGGCTGATATCTGTATGTCCCAATAACTGCTTTCTGGGTATCCAGCATGTTCCATCAGGACCCAAGAGGTAGACTATTTGAAAATAAACACTCCTCAAGAGGTTTGTGTTTGTGGGTGCACCTATGGTTACACTTATTCTGTACCTCTACTTGCCCCCGGCCCCCTGCCAGTCCTATACATCTGTCCCTCATAAAGCAAAATATCACCGATAAGGTAACACATCTGCTTGTCAAAGTCTTCTGAGCTGGGCCTGAATGTATAAGCTGAAGTTTAGATATATTTATTTGTACATAGTTTAGTTGGACCAATGTAAGTATGTATGTGCCATACCCGTGGGATCACCCTAGAAACTGGAAATCACTGTAGTAGACACTGTTGCTACAGTGATCTCCACTAGCTTCTGGGCCCCATGTTGAACTGCCCTGCTAGATTGCAAACAGGTGGTTGCTTGCTTAGCACAGGTGACATTAATGGAACACTTTGCATTTTCTCAATGAATACAAAGTGTTCTCTGATTGGACAAGGAGGAGATCATGACCTCACGGAAGTTAGCAGCAATCATTGTGGCAGCAGTACCTACTACAGGGATTCCCAGCTTCCACAGGGACCTTACAGGTATGGCATTATACATACTTACATTAGTCCAAGTGGGACCAATTTAAAGAAGTAAAGCCAAAGTTATTTTGGCTATACTTCTATAGATCACAGGAGTGTAGTTCGTTCTACACTCCTGTGATCCATTTTCAGCCGACGGCTGACATCACAGAGGCGGTCCAGGCTCTGAAAAGATCTTGGGATCCGCCCAGAAGCCTCGACTAACAGCTGGCTCAGCCTCTCAGCGATCTACTGAGAGCCTTGGGGGGGGGTTGGATGTTAGAGCAGAGAGCCGAAGACTGACAGTCCCTGGCACTCTGCTCAGATTGCTGAGAACTGAGCAATTAGCAGTCTTTGATCGCTCAGTTCTCATTGCAGAACTGGTAGGGGACAGATGCAGCATCTGATCAATGCTGCATCCATCTAGATGAGTATAAATGTTTTTTTGTTTTTTTTTGAAAGTCCATACTTCTCTTTTAACTATGTAAAAGCTGTCATACCTAAACTTCATAAACATTTTTGCATACTTCTGCCCACTTGTACCAGTTTTGCATGGGCTGTTTAAACCATCTCAGTAACACGCGGAACACATGGCTGGGTTTTGTATTTGTGCATCTGAGTTCTTCTCTAGAATGATCTGTGTTGTTCTGATGTTAGAGTTGTTCAGACATCAATGTTACTTCCAGGCAGTTAAACCAAGCTTACAACATGTGGTATTGCCTGCGCTGTCTCCTGTCTCTTGTTGTACTGTCCTCTGCAGTCAGTGTTCGCTTCATAAATAAAACAGAAATAAACCTCCAGCTGTTCAAATGATGAGACTGTGCAAAGCGTCAGTCACTGTGCAGATATGTGACATACTATTTCGGCTTCTATCACAATGTGCTCCAGTTATGGATAAGATGCAATGACTTAACCACTTGAGTACTTGCCTGCATACACCTCTTCTTTACCAGGTCAGTTTTCAGCACTGTGAACGTGTGAATGACAATTACTCCACCATGCAACCCTGATTCTGAAGAGGCAGGCAGAGTTTTTTTGTGGTGGTATTTAAAAAATAAACACTGAGGTTTTTATTTTTTACTATTTGAACTTTACTTTGAAAAAAAAAAAAAACAGCTTCCCTTACTTTCTGTTTTAACTACTTGGCAACCGCCCGCCCACAATGTACTACAGGCGAGCGGCCGCTGTAGGTAAAGTGGTGTACCCATACATCGCTGCCTATTTCCAAGTTTAGGGCACACGCATGCGTGCCCCTGCTGTGATTGTACACAGAGGGAGCAATCACAGCCTAGAGCTCTGTGTTGGGAAACAACACAGAGCTCTGTGCAAGCACAGCCTAAAGCGCTGTGTTGGTAAACGACACAGAGCTCTGTACAGATGGAACAATCTGTCAGTTTCTTATCCCTGCAAAGCAGAAGTAAAGAGAAGTAGAAGTAAAAGCAGCACACCTTTCACACAGGCTGTCTGATCAGGTCCGTCTGTCAGTTTTTCAGGCGGACCTGACCAGACACTCCATTCACCCCTATGGAGCGGCAGACGTCAGCGACGACATGTCCGCTGACATCCGTCGCTATCCGATCCGCCAAATCCATCGGATCGGATGAAAATGGAAAAGAGGTCCGTTTTCATTAGATCTCCCCATAGAGGAGAGCGGGACTCAGTCCATATCCGCTCTGCACAGTGAGCGGAGATGGACCTGTCATCTGCCTGCTGAGCGGGGATCAGCGTAGCGATCCCCCACTGAGCAAGAGGATCCCACAGAACGGAGGCGCCCGTGTGAAAGGGGCCTTACACATAGTTAGACACACATCAAACCCCTTGATCGCCCTAGATGTTATCCCCTTCCCAGCCAGTGTCATTAGTACAGTGACAATGTATAGTATTATCACTGTATTAATGTCACTTGTGGGGTCAGTGGCAGTCAGTTCCCCCCAGAGTCAGATTGTTCGCCACACTATTACAGTCCCATTATAAGTTGCTGATGGCCACCATTAGTAGTATTAAAAAAAAAAAAATGAACAAATAAAAATTCCAGCATATATATCTTAGTTTGTAGGGTCTATAAATTTCACGCAAACCAATCAATAGTCACTCATTGGGATTTTTTTTTTCTTAGGTAGCAGAACATAATTTTGGCCAAAATGTATGAAGAAATTCGATTTTTTTTAAATTATTACTACCGGTATATAGCAGCGTTTTTATAGCAGAAAGTAAAATTTATTTATTTTTTTTTACAAAATGTATTGTAAAAAATGTATTTTTTCATTTATATCGCAAAAAATTAATCTAGCACTAATGAATGCATGATTAATTCATTCTTTATCATTACCTCATTCCTCTGTTGTAAGGGGAAGGGCTCTCCAATGTAACCACCATGCTGTTTACATTTGTGGTCCTGTGACTGGTTAGTGCAGCAATCACATGGTACAGAGCTGCTAAGAACAGCTCTGTACACTTTGTCTATGACTCGGGCCTTCCGATGATGGCTTGGTTCATAACCATCAGGCCTCATTCACACAAATGTACTCAAGTGTACACACGTGTGAGGGTCTGTGTTTTTCCTGCACAGGATTGATAGGTGTTGCAATTCCATTCAAGTCAACTGAGACACAGCGGCTGCAGTCACAGCCACTGCTCCCAATTTGACACACGTGTGGGTGCGAGTCCCCAAAACACACACGGTGTGAGTTTGGGGACCTACACCCATACGGATGTCTAATTGGGAGCAGCAGCTGTGTCAGTGGCAGCCTCTGCATCCCAATTGACATGAATGGGACTGCATGAAAGGGGATCCAAAGAACACCTGTGAGGCTTAAAGGACGCATTTGCCACCTGAAGGTGACTTCTGTATTGCCGTTTGTTAATGAAAACAACCATTTACCATTTCACTGTTCACAAAATGGCGGTTAAAGGTATGTCAAGGCAAAAAAAAAAATGCATCAGATCTCTGCATTGCACATGTTTCTTCATACTTACCGTATATACTCGAGTATAAGCCGACCCGAATATAAGCCGAGGCACCTAATTTTACTACAAAAAACTGTGAAAACTTATTGACTCAAGTATAAGCCTAGGGTCCCGAAATTACATTACTGCAGATGGGACACAGTTGACTGACTTTGGGGCCCTGTATCTCGGGGCCTCTTGGTGCTAGGAACCCCAAATTTGGTGTGCAAACCCAGTGGAAATAGCACTCCAACATATCCAATGGGGCCCCAAAGTCAGTTTGGAAAATGTCAAGCACTTTTCTGCAGTAGAGAATTAAATTTTCCGAACTGACTTCAGGGCACCGTATCCCAGGGCCACTTGGTGCTAGGAACCCCAGCTTTGGATATGTTGTAGTGCTAGTTCCACTGGGTTTGCACACCACATTTGGGGTTCCTAGCACCAAGTGGCCCTGACATACGTCCCAAATTCGGAAAATGTCATTCTCTACTGCAGAAAAGTGCTTGACTCGAGTATAAGCCGAGGGGGGTACTTTCAGCACAAAAAAATGTGCTGAAAAACTCAACTTATACTCGAGTATATACGGTAATCCCTTTAAAGACCTTGCCATATGCATATTTTTATTTTTGGCAGTGCACGAAAGGGTTATAACCCGATGAGTTGTTTTTTTTTTTTTTTTGGCTGCCTGTGTCCCATTGCAGAGATTTTTTTAAATTTCTTGTCTCACGATACAACAGCAAGTAGGTGGAAAATCTCTATAAAATAAGAGAAACCCTCACTCAGACAATTGTCACTGGAACAAGTGTCCTCCCTCGAAGACTTCCTCTCCATTTCTATTCTGGTGACAACTCACACCTGTAGTTTTTTGCTCACTTCTAGTCCTGTGTGAGATCAGTGATCTAGCTCCAGTGATCTGACATGCCCACTGGCCAAACCACTGCTCTCCAATCATCAGGGAATTTAAGCTTTGCTGATTGGATAGCAGTAGCAATGACTTTTCCGGGGGAGGTGTGGGGCCTGTAAGACTGCTGGAACTAGATCACTGATCTCACATAGAGAACAGCGGTCCTTATCCCTGCAGCAGGCTGGAGAGTCTGAACTTCAGGCTGGTGCTGGAGCGCAAATAAAGCAAAAACAAAATGTAAGATTTTTTAAGTCATGTTGTTGTCCTGTGTGGCTCTATATTGTTTTACAGCAAGGTACAATTGGACTTTAAAATCTACTATCATAAAGTGCCCGTCATTTGTCAATGTGCCAAAAATATAAAAATACAAAACAGAAAAACAAATCTGTATTACTCACAGGAACTAGCTGTGTTCTCAATTTCATTTCAAAGGCTAATGTTCCAATAAGGGAAACTGGAAACCATTTTATGATGGTGGCATCTCTGTGTATGCTGCCAACGTTAGCTTCTTTTAATAAATATTAAAAGGCATCTGGGTGAATCCCAACAGGATTGTCAAGATCCTTCCAGAGCCTGGAGCGGCTCTGTGATGTCAGCAGACGGCTCTGTGATGTCAGCAGACAGTGAACTTTAGCCCACTGTTGTCTGATTCTGGGTCACAGGAAAACACAAGTGTACGCCTGTGATCCAAAAGAGGAATATGGCCAAAAAAGCTTTGGCCATACTTCTCTTTTAATACAAAATTAAAAAAAAAAAAGTTGCCTGGCTTTTATGCTCACCCTCTGACTTCAATGCATTTAGTCACTGACTAGGAACAAGTATGCAGACAAGGACTTCTATTTGTCCTCTTACTTTGCCTGTGCACTTGGTTCAGGGCCAGTGACTTAAGCTAGAAAGAGCTAAGCAACTTGCATTTCCACTTCCTGAACAAACATTCTATGGTGACAAATGCAAAAAATACTCCTAAGCTTCTTATAGGGTCAAAAGAAAATAAAGAAAACTTAAACACAGGATGACATGACAGTCTGCCAACTTTATCCATCCTACATACCCATGAGTCCACAGATATCTCGATTCTCCACCCATAACTAGAAGGCTTCGGCGTGGCACCATAACGGGGACACTGGAACCATTTGGATGCTTAAAGTCCATGACAATCTGTAATAATATTTCATTAATATTTAGAATGTTGTTTATAATCCACATTTTATAAATATACAAGAGAAAAAAAGTTTGTAAAATATACATAAGAAAATGTACCCTGTTAGTGAAAATAAAAGCTGCATGAGTTTAATTACCTTTTAATTACTTATTAATTACTTTTAATTATTCCTAGATGAAGTTCACAATTTTTTGGCTCAAGTGGCAGCCAATAAAACTCAATTTCATCCTGTGAAACACTTTATAGAAATATTAGAGGTCCCATATGATGTTGTAATAATAGTTCTGTATTTTTCTTATATAATACAGCCTATGCTGGAAAAAAAAAGCTTTATTATTATATAAAGTGGATCTATCATTAATGTGGAATTCCAGGCTATTGCTAGCTAAGCCTAAACCTGCTCCAACCCCCGTTCTAAATCTAATTCTAACTACCCTGTGAAAGGAAGATTCTTACATTTACTGTACCTATTCGGAGGGTGCTCCTGTCTGGTCACATGATCAGCTCCCATCGATGGCTTCAGGGGAGAGGAGGGGGAATAGACAATAATTTCCCCATAGTTGGTCTATGGGTGACGTCACTGCACAGACATTTCAGCCATTGTCGGCAATCTCTCCTCTCCCCTAAGAGCCCTTGCACACTGGGGCGGTTTGCAGGCGCTATTGCGCTAATAGCGCCTGCAAACCGCCCCTAAAGTGCCGCTGCTTTCATTCCAGTGTGAAAGCCCCGAGGGCTTGCACACTGGAGCGATGCGCTGGCAGGACGGTAAAAAAAGTCCTGCCAGCAGCATCTTCGGAGCGGTGAAGGAGCGGTATGTATACCGCTCCTTTACCGCTCCTGCCCATTGAAATCAATGGGACGACGCGGCTATACCGACGGCAATGCGCCTCTGCAGAGGCGCTTTGCGGTGGTATTTAACCCCTTCTCGGCCGCTAGCGGGGGGTAAAACCGCCCCGCTAGCGGCCGCATACCGGCGGTAAAACGCCGCTAATAATAGCGGCATTTTACCGCCGACGCCGCCCTCCGCCCCAGTGTGCAAGGGCTCTAAAGCTGATCACTGAGGGACATTATATGACCGGACGGGAGTGCCCTCAGAATAGGTAAGTATACACATCATCCTTTCACAGGGTGGTTAGTATAGGTGTTAGAAGCAGATTTAAGCTTAGTTAGAAATTCCACTTTAAAGTTCATGTCACCTTCATCATTAGGGCACATCATCAAGAAGATTAGCTGAGCACAAGTTCATATTATCACTTGCTAGCACTGTGGGTGTTTCATGTCCTTACAGACTGCAAAGTGTCCTCGTTTTCATTAAGCCAAGCGCAGCCTGGTATACATGTAGTACAGCAAGAAGATCAACAAAAATCAGAGCCTATGTATGTACATACATATTTAAAGTGTATCACAAACTTACTGAGCAACATATATCAGTATGGATGTCACACCACTTCATCAAACCCCAATGTTTCTAAAACTGAGCTTGTAATATTCCCCTCCATGACTTTACCATTGAGATCAACGGTACAACCATTGGTTCCTCCACACATGCCAGGATGCTGGGCGTAATCCTAGACTCTGACCTCTCCTTCGGCCCCCACACCCAATTACTGACTAAATCTTGCTGCCTTAATCCCCGCAATATTTCCAGAATTCTCCCCTTCCAGACTAACAAAACAACTTATTCATTCCTTGGTTATTTCCCCCCTCACTGGCCTACCTTTACACAGGCTTTCCCCCCTTCAGTCTATTATAAGTGCTGCTGCTAGACGAATACACCTTGCTGCCCCTCTCTGCTAATCCCTTCACTGGCCTCCCCTACCCCATTGTATTAAAAATCTAAATACTAATCACAACATACAAGGCCATCCTCAACATCACCCCCAGCTACATCACCAACCTCATCTGCAGATATCACCCAAATCATCCTCTCTGCTTCTTCTAAAACCTCCTGCTCTCCAACTCCCTTGTTCCCTCCTCCCATGATCGCCTCCAGGACTTTTCCAGAGCCTCTCCCATCCTCTGGAACTTCCTGCCCTGGTATGTCCGGACATGCCCTTACACTGACAACCTTTAGGCAATCCCCGAAAACTCACTTATTTAGAGAAGCCTATACCACCTTCACCAAAGAAATGTACCCAAATCACCTCCATATGATCATACCCCCCCCCAGCAATTACCTTTTGTACCACCTCCCCCCTCCCTTTAAATTGTAAACTCCATGAGCCTCCTTTAGATTGTAAGCTCCACGAGCAGGGCCATCCTATTCCTTCTGTATTGAACTGTATTGTAATTATACTGTCCCCCCCTATACAGTGTAAAGTGCTGCGTAAACTGTTAGTGCTCTATAAATCCTGTATAATAATATTAATGAAAAGCCCCAAACAACTTTGGGACTCTATACCTCCCACTAACACTATTGATAGGGCTTCTTTTCCTCCCAATGACGGGATAGTATTTCTCCCCCCCGACACCAATGATGGGGCACTCTTCTTCCTACTTAAACCAACAATGGGGCACTATTCCTCCTACTGACACTAATAATGAGGCACCTATTTAAATGTGTGATCCCTGTGCTGTGGGGTGTGTGGAAATTCTGTGAATGATCTTATCTTACTGCTGCTGGTATATAGGTTAAGAATTCTTATGAAATGTATGGTGTAGATATTCAGCGCTGTCTAATCATGTGTTTTTGATGTTTGTGTAATACTCAGAAGCTACTGAGGACTCTTCCTGGGCGGAGCGAAATGCATCAAGCGCGTGGTACTTCCGGTGACGTCACGTCCGCTTATTGGAGCGCAGATCGTGGTTATGAGTTATAGTGGTAGCTTTATATGCCAACATACAAGAGGAGATTTTTGTAAGTGCAAAATCGGCTTTTACATGATTTTATAATAAATAAAAATGGAATTTCGCTATAGATTTCTCCTGGTTCTATTTCCCCATACATATGTGGGGAGCTTATTCACCTAACTTTGAGGAGGAAAAGATACTGTCATCTACTGGAGGATTGAAAGCCCCATATTGTAACACAGGAGGATAACCCACTATAAGTCGGTGAGTGAGGGCACATAAGGGGGGGAGCACGGAACGGCACTTTATTTGACAGCACTAGTCACCGGAGCACTTTAAAGGATCACTTATGGACATATAGGATACGGATTTAATGTTTATGGATTTTGAATCACTAATTTTCATCATTTTTATTTGAGGAAACACCATTCACTAATTTATTCTTTTCGTACGAGGATACCAATATTGCAGTTTGTATGAGTATTACACAAACCTAATAAACACATGATTAGACTGCACTGGATATCTACACCACACAATAATGAGGCACTATTCCACTCACTGACACCAATACGGAACTCTTCCTCCCACTTACACCAACAATAGGCCACTATTCCTCCCTCTGACACCAATGATGGGGCACTATTCCTTCCACTGACACCAATGATGGGGCATTATTCCTCCCACTGACACCAATGATGGGGCACCAATCATTCGTTGCGAGATCACTTTTATCGGTGGCGGGAAAGGGCCCCCACCCCCTCCCGTCCCGATCCGGTGCCATCCGCCGCTTACTGTAGCCGACGGCAGGGGCGGAGGCGATCGCGTCTATTCCCTGGGCTGACATGGAGACGAATGAGGGGAAGATGGCCCCCACCAGTCTCCATGACACTACAGGGAGGAAGCGATGTCAAAACGTCACTTCCGCCCATACCTCTTAAAGCCACATTTTTTCAATGTCATTTTTTCAAATGACAATTTTTATTTTTAAATAAAAATTGATTCACCACAAACTCGCCCCAAGTGAACTCAAAATAGCAGCGCTAAAAACAATCTCTAATCATAAAGTGAAATGTAGTGAAGAGTGATATAATAATGAATCAACCTGTGTAATGATTACATCAAGTCCTCACTCCTCATCATTAATGTGCATACAGTGATATGCTCAGAAAATCGCAAAAGAATGGTGCATATAAACCAATTAAGTGAATAACATATCTGTGCACCCAAAAATATACTGTGAAAATTATATATATGTGAGAGTCAATGTAAATTAACTCACACGATCATCCAGCATGAGGATGCTTCCTTGTCATTGAACTGGGCACTTAGTAGGAGAGATGACATTCCGGACATGCAGAAGCGCTTTTTAGGCCATGCCCTGACCTTCTGCATGTCGCACAATTATTTTTGGTGGAATGGTCACTTTTTCTCTCAGCAGGTTGGCGTGGCTATGGGAGCCAAATATGCTCCCAGCCTCGCCAACCTGTTTATGGCTGAGTGGGAAGATAGATACATATTCAGTAAACGACTACCTCAACTCAGACTTTATCGAAGATTCATAGACGACCTCCTATTGATTTGGGAGGGGTCTAGGGAGTCTTTGGATGAATTCTTGAGTTATCTTAACACTAATGGGAATAACATAAAATTGGAGGTACAAGTGAGTGACATGAGTGTCAATTTCCTCGATTAGAGATTGTTTTTAGCGCTGCTATTTTGAGTTCACTTGGGGCGAGTTTGTGGTGAATCAATTTTTATTTTATGCTTGTTATTATTTAAGCAGCAGCTCAGATTTAGGTTTTTACCATCAGCGCAGCGTTTTTGGGTGTATGAGTGGGCGGATTTCTATACATCTGATCTTTGACACAATTTTTATTTTTAATTGCATTTAAGTCCAAATAAGAGACCTGAGGACTTTTTGACCCCAGATCTCATATTTATGAGGACCTGTCATGCTTTTTTCTATTACAAGGGATGTTTACATTCCTTGTAATAGGAATAAAAGTGACCCAATTTTTTTTTAAAAAAACAGTGTAAAAATAAATAAGAAAAAAAAAAAATTTTTTAAAAACGCCCCGTCCCAACGAGCTCGCACGCAGAAGTGAACGCATACGCGAGTAGCGCCCACATATGAAAACGGTGGTCAAACCACACATGTGAGGTATCGCCACGATCATTAGAGCGAGAGCAATAATTCTAGCCCTAGACCTCCTCTGTAACGCAAAACATGCAACCTGTGGAATTTTTTAAACGTCGCCTACGGAGATTTTTGAGGGTAAAAGTTTGACGCCATTCCATCAATTTACTTGGCGTAACATTATCTTTCATATTATAAAAACAAATTGGGCTAACTTTACTGTTGTCTTATTTTTTTTATTCAAAAAAGTGAATTTTTTTTCCAAAAAAAGTGCGCTTGTAAGGCCGCTGCGCAAATACGGTGTGACAGAAAGTATTGCAATGACCGCCATTTTATTCTCTAGGGTGTTAAAAAAAAAATATATACAATGTTTGGGGGTTCTAAGTAATTTTCTAGCAAAAAAAATGTTTTAAACATGTAAACACCTAAATTCCAAAACAAGGCTAGTCCTTAAGTGGTTAAAGAGCCTTTGCATACCTAGAGGACCAACCCAGATTGTAATGGCTTTTTACAGAGTCTGGTCAATTCACAGACTCACCATACAAAAAAACACATTATTTTCCAGTATATGCATTAAATTGGAATGATTATTCTTCATAAATTCTATCCTAAAAAACAGTGTTATAGTTTTTCAGACTACAAAACGAAAAGCCTCAGGCATTATAAACAACACAGAACTCAAACAGCCTCTGCATTAATAACTCTGCTATAAATAATTTACCGGGAAAATCTCTACAAAGTGCTTGTTAAATATTAATATTTCCCCTTTACAAAAAATGTAACGGAATTAAAACAGCATTGGGCACTTTTTTTCCTTCTCTCTGTTCCCTAGGGCCACAATGCTCATAGGTTGGCCATACCAGCAGCCGACGTCAAGGCTCTCACTGCAATTCAGATCCTTATAGAACACTTGTCCCTGGAAGGCTTTAGAGAAAGACTGTACCCTCCTCCTCCCCAAGTTCATTTTGTTCCCCATCAGCTTGTGGCAGGCAATGTAAATTTTATTATGGCCACATCATGTGTTCACAAACTTTCCCCTCTAGCAGGAACAGCAAAGACACTTCCAACGCAAACACATAAAGCACAATCAAAATGGCCCCCCGGTTACAAAAATAATACCAGAAAGCAATGTGGGCCTGCTCACACTATAAAAAAAAAAATTAAATAGAACTAAGCAAAAACAAAAAACATGATACCATATGTTATTAGAATTAACACAGCAGTTTTTGTATTCCTAAATCTCCCCTGTAACATAATTTTATTACTGGTTGATCCTGTCGGTAGGTCTTTTGATTTTACACTTATTCCTGTAACAAGGTGACAATGCTGTTTATTCTGCAGTAAAATCGCTGCAGTGTTGTTACTATGTGAATATCATAGTCTTAGACCCCATTCTCACTTGTGCGACTTGTTATGTGACTTTGGACCCCAAAGTCGCACCCCATGTTTCTCAATGATAACCATTCATATCTGTGCGACTCCAAGTCGCAGCAACTTCAAAGTAGTTCCAGCACTACTTTGGTCTGACTTTCCTGTTACTCGACCTCAATGTAAACCCTCAAAAGTCGCATGAAAGTCACCCCTGCATGATACAGATACGATTTAGGTGCAAAAGGTGTGTGACTTCTGAATGCCGGCAATGAAAAAAAAAAATTAAAAAAAAAAACCCAGTGTGGGGCCCCAATGCATAGCAAGCCCTTCAGGTGCGGTATGGATTTTTAAGGAGAATCCCACAACGATCTGCAGACAGTGGACTTATCGGAATCTGGAACCCCCCTTTACCAAGCGGGACACCCAGATCCCGCCCCCCCAAGTGAATGAGTATTGGGTACCATAGTATACCTACCCATTCAACAAAAATGTACATAAAGTCACAACACGAGTTTTCTAAAAGTCCTTTATTAAAAAATTTTTTTTAAAAATGTACTCCTAATCTGGTTCCCGACTGTCAATATGGTAAACACTGTTTAGAAGGTTTGTTCATATACTGTATATACTCGAGTATAAGTCATTCCGAGTATAAGTTGAGGCCCTAATTTACCACGAAAAAAATGGGAAAAACTTAGTGACCCGAGTATAAGACAAGGGTGAGAAATGCACAGCTACTTTAAGTGGAAAAGAGGGTCAACAATGCCCATTTGCAGCCTCACTGTGCCCATTTGCATGCCTCACTGTGTCCATTTGCAGCCATGGGTCCCCCGAACTTCAAACTCGGTAGTTAAGGGTTCCTAGATGCCCCCTAGCTGCAGCCAAAATTTCTCTGAACCCAAATGGTCCCAAAATGACATTGCTGCAGATGGACACAGTTGACCGACTTTGGGGCCCGTATCTCAGGGCCACTTAGTGCTAGGAACCCCAAATTTGATGTGCAAACTCAGTGGAACTAGCACCATAAAATATCCAAAGCTGAGGTTTCTAGCACCAAGTGTCCTCGAGATACTGGGCCCCAAAAATCGGTTCAGAAAATGTCAAGCACTTTTCTGCAGCAGAGAATGACATTTTCCGAACGGATTTTGGGGCCCCGTATCTCGGGGCTACTTAGTGCTAGGAACCCCAGCTTTGGATATGTTGTGGTACTAGTTCCACTGGGTTTGCACACCAAATTTGGGGTTCCTAGCAGAAAGTGGCCGAGATACGGGGCCCCAAATTCGGTTCGGAAAATGACATTTTTTGCTGCAGAAAAGTGCTTGACTCGAGTATAAGTCGAGTGGGGCACTTTCAGCACAAAAAAAATGTGCTGAAAAACTCGACTTATACTCGAGTATATACGGTATATGTGCACCCTACTTTGTCGTATGTATCTAACCACGTGACTCACTCATTATTGGATCTCAATGTTTAATGATGTAAACAATTGTTCTTATGTTATCGAATCTCTTATCTGTAAACTTTCAATAAACATTATTAGAAAAAAAAAACAATTAAAAAAAAAAAAAACGTTCCCCAGTGTAGATCCATCGTCAATCATGCCGCCGCCACCACCGCCACTCTGAAAAAAAGGAAAAAAAAAAAAAACAAACAAAAAAACCTCTGGCTCCGATGAAGGCTCCTGCTGTCTACCAGCTCTTCTGTATGACAGGTCTTAAATAACTGAGGGGTGGGGGGCCACCCAGTGACATCACTGGTTGAGAGCCAGCTGGGTCGATGATGTCACAAGGAGGGGCGGTGCCATCAGGTGACATCATCAGGTAGCCCCCGCCCCTTAGCTTTTTAAGTGCTGTCACACGGCAGAGCCGGCAGACAGTGGGAGCCTTCGTCGGAGCCGGAGGTTTTTCAATTTTTTTCCCATGGATCTAAAACTCATGTTGTGACCTCATCTATAACTCTAAACTGGTAACAATACCGGAGTATTGGGAGTACCTGAGTATTGTGAGTGACCGTGTGCCGTGAACGACCGTGTGCCGTGAGCGCCCGTGTGCCGTGAGCGCCCGTGTGCCGTGAGCGCCCGTGTGCCGTGAGCGCCCGTGTGCCGTGAATGCCTGTGTATTGTGGGTGCACTAGGAGTAGACCGCTACAAATGGGGTAGGTTACAAATAGTTAGTCTTACTCAATTTCCCTAATAGAATAGAGGGTAAAATGTCCAACAGAACTGGTGATGCCACTCAGTGCTCATCCTGCACCATGTATGCGTTCCTTGATGAGCCAATCGAGAGCGCATACTGCTGTGCGAGATGTGAGCGAATTGTTTCTATGGAAGCCCAGATCCTGGATCTGGAGAATCAAGTAGCAACACTGAGAAGCATTAGCAACCTGGAGACGAGCTTGGACATTACCCACCAGGTGCTGGCGGGGGCCAGCCTAGAGGAGGTTGGAGAGATGGAAGCACAGGAACCAGAGGTAGGTAGCTGGGTGACAGAAAAAAGGAGGGGTAGAGGGAAGAGTGTTAGGGAAGCCAGTCCTGAGTTGGTACACCCAAACAAATATGTCAAATTGCAAGATGATGGGAATATGAGCTCAGGGGTGGCAGAGCTGGAGCAGACTCCCTCCACTAGCTGCCAGGGGAGAGATGGCTCCAGTAAGAGGGAGAGCGGTGATATAGGTAAGGCCAGACAAGTGCTGGTAGTAGGAGACTCAATTATGAGGGAGACAGAGTGGGCAATCTGTCAAAGACCCGGGTTGCCGAACAGTGTGTTTACCGGGCGCTCGGGTTCAGCACATCACGGATCGGGTGGACAGATTATTGGGAGGGGCTGGGGTGGACCCAGCGGTCATGATACATGTTGGTACCAATGACCAAGTGAAAAGAAAGGTGGAGAGTCCTAAAAAACTATTTCAGGGACTTAGGGAATAGATTGAGGAAAAGGACCTCCAAAGGTAGTTTTCTCTGAAATACTACCTGTACCTTGAGCCACACCAGAGGGGCAGCAGGAGCTTAGGGAACTAAACAAGTGGCTGAGGAACTGGTGCAGGAAAGAGGGGTCTGGGTTCCTGGAGAACTGGGCTGCCTTCTCAGTCGGTTACCGGCTCTTTAGTAAGGATGGGCTGCACCTTAATGGGGATGGTACAGCTCTATTGGGAAGTAAGATGGCCACAAAGCTGGAGGGGCTTTTAAACTAGGTGTTGGGGGGGAGGGACCAGCGAAAGCGATAGCCGACAGGGGGCGATAGGAGAGTCAGCAGTAATAGCAGTGAAAATACAACCATAACAACTAATCATGGGGTAAGTGAGTGGGCAATTCAAATTAAAAAACAAAGCCAGGAGAAACAAAGGGGGAAAACATTATGCACCCATACAACAATAAGAGGAGTATACACAAATGCTAGGTGTCTAGCTAACAAAATAGTGAATCTGGAGCTGCTATTACACGAGGAGGATTTAGACTTTGGGGGAATAACTGAAACTTGGTTTGGCAGCTCACACGACTGGCTGGCCAACATACAGGGGTATTCTTTGTAAAGGATAGGGAAGGTAGAAGAGGGGGAGGGGTGTGTTTATATGTCAAAAATTATGTAAGGGTAGTAGAGAGGAGTGACATTATGTATGGCACTAGGGGGGAGGTGGAATCAGTATGGGTAGAACTTCAAAGAGAGGAGGTGAGTGGGAAATTAATAGTGGGGTTATGCTATAGGCCATGCATTCTATGCATTAAGATAAAAAGGCTTCTGTGTGCAGCAGCCCCCCTCATACTTACCTGAGCCCCATCTAGATCCAGTGATGTTGCAGAAGTGTCTCAGCCAGAGGTGGGGGACTCGAGTCACATGACTTGACTCGAGTCGGACTCGAGTCACCTGTTTGAGGACTTGCGACTTGCTTGACAAAATTAAATAAATGACTCGACTTGACTTTGACTTGCCACTAATGACTTGCGACTTGACTTTGACTTGGGCTATTTGACTTGCAATGACTTGCAATGACTTGGCACCACCAGTGCTGTGTCTTGGCCTAGGCAAAATATGCCAAGAAAAAAGCACTAAGCAGTTTTGTTAATGTTGAAAATGAAACAAAACCTTTCCTGAAAACTGACTTTTAACTAATTTTAAGGATGGAAATGGGGTAGATCAGTATTTTGACTTAATTTGTGACTTGACCAAAATAAATGACTTGACTTGACTGACTTCTAGCAGGGACTCGACTTGACTTGCTTGCTTTTCGCCACAGTAACTTGGGACTTGCTTATGACTTGAAGGTTAAGACTTGAGACTTGCTTGTGACTTGCACATGTGTGACTTACCCCCATGTCTGGTCTCAGCTACCCGGGACTCCCCTATTCATTGGCTGAGACAGCAGCAAGGCGCCACTGGCTCCCGCTGCTGTCAAAATCAGTCAGCCAATGAGGAGAGAAAGGGTCGGGGCTCTGTGTCTGAATGGACACAGGGAGCTGTGGCTTGGCTCGGGTGTCCCTATAGCAGGCTGCTTGATATGGGGGCACTTAACAGGAGGGAGGGGCCAGGAACACCAAAGAGGGACCTGGGAAAAGGAGGATCTGGGCTGCTCTGTACAAAACCATTACACAGAGCAGATAAGTATAACATTTTTTTTTTAATTAAAAATATCAAAACAACGAGACTTTAGTATCACTTTAAGCAGAGGACAAGCAAATTAAAGCCCAAATCCAGCTATTTTTTTTAAAGCAGTTACAACATTCTGTCTTTTGGAGGAAATTTTAAAAAATATAAATACCGTATTTATCGGCGTATAACATGCGCCGGCCTATAACACGCACCCCAAGTTTAGGAGGGAATTTTAAGGAAAAAAACTTTTAGGAGTAAAGTTTAAGGAAGAAAAACTTACATTAAAATGCCCATCAATGCAGCCTTGTCAGTGTCAGTGCAGCTTTGCTCCAGTGTCCATCTGCAGCCTTGTCAGTGTCAGTGCAGCCTTGCTCCAGTGTCTATTGCAGCCTTGTCAGTGCAGCTTTGCCCCAGTGCAGAATTGTCAGTGCAGCCTTGCCCCAGTGCAGAATTGTCAGTGCAGCCTTGCCCCAGTGTCCATTGCAGCCTGGTCAGTGCAGCTTTGCCCCAGTGCAGCCATGTCAGTGCAGCCTTGCCCCAGTGCAGCCATGTCAGTGCAGCCTTGCCCCAGTGCAGCCTTGCCTCAGTGCAGCCTTGCCCCAGTGCAGCCTTGCCCCAGTGCAGCCTTGCCCCAGTGCAGCCTTGTGTGATCGCCGCGATCCCTGCCGACATACACAGCCGTGTGTAAATTCAAATATGGCGCTGAGACTGCAGGGACTCGTCGGAGCCGAGATACACATACCTGAGAGTCCTCGGCTTTTCTCGGCGCTGCTTACAGTCCCGCCCTATGATGGACATCACACAGGTCCAATGGCGGGACTGGGCGGGACTGTAAGCGGCGCCGAGAAAAGCCGAGGACTCTCAGGTATGTGTATCTCGGCTCCGACGAGTCCCTGCAGTCTCGGCGCCATATTTGAATTTACACACGGCTGTGTATGTCGGCGGCGATCGCGGCAATCGCCGCAATCGCTCCGATCACACAAAATTGGCGGGGATCGGCCTATAACACGCACCCACGATTTTCCCCTGATTTTTAGGGGGAAAAAGTGCGTGTTATATGCCGATAAATACGGGTAAAATGCGGCTGTTATTGTCACTTTTGTAAAAACGAAAGGCACGTGAAATGGAACAGATATAAGGAAAAGTGTCATTACAAGTATTACCACATACAAATAGCAGAATAAAATATCTGTCACTATAGTGGGCCCAATAAACTTTACATATCAGTCTGTCTACTTGAGGCTTCACTTTCTGACTGTGAGGGACAGCAAAAACTTGAGAAGAATGTTGTAAACCTCTACACCGCAGCTGACAGCAACTATTTCCAATCAGCAGAAAGCATCGGATGATTATGCCCTAGATTTAATGTATAGAATGACATCTGTTACACATAGAAGTGCTGCATTTCTTACAGGCTCATAAGGTTTTAGAACAATAAAGCAGATTTAAGCTTCATGCACCCTGGGTATTTAGCTTCACTGCATAGGGCACTGGCATTTAGCTGCGGGCAGAGGGCACATGAATGCCATCCAACCGCACTGTCAGCAAACCGCCTATCAAACTGTATAAGAGGCTGACAGCTACTGCCACTGGACGGGGCTGAATGGTGGATCTAGCAGTTCGAAGGTTTAGGGTAGTATGCGCTCAGGGACAAATGCCCAGAATGTAAGAAGCCTGCATTCCTGGCATTCATCCCCGGGTACATACTGCCGTAAATGCTTGTACCGCTAGGTGCACCATCCCTGGTGGAGGCTACAAGTGGCAGTGCCGACAAACATTGGGCAGGCATGATCCACTGCTGTCACTATCAGGAAGTTAGCCCAGAGCAACAAGACATGAAGTGGATGAAAGAGGCAAACTAAAAGTTGTGCAGTTATGGTTTAGCTCCACATACCTGTTCTCTAATCAGTTTGTACCATTGTTGCTCCTCACACATAGGGCAGCCTATTAGTTTTAATGGGCTGCCCTACACGTGACAAACTCAGCAAATAAACAAGCATCTTTTTTAAGCTTTGCATATTTTTTTTTCAACTATATGTTTTCTCATGTGCAAAACAACGTGTCTTGCATGCCATGTTTGGTGGAAAATAACAATGAATGGCACCACAAGCACAACACTGTTTTTTGCTGGACCAATTGAATTGTGATTTCCACAGGTCAATGAAGTAGAAGCTTCTCTGATTGGTTTCTGCACAGAATGGATGCTGACCTCGGCAGGACTGCTCACATTCAGAAAGCAAACCATTATTAAACATCTCAGGAAGCGTGTAGTCATGTAATGTAGTAGTCCACAAGCGCAACTGTTAACCTTTTTGCTGCCTGAGCCGTTTTTTGCATTTTTTTGCACACATTTAAAAAATAATTTTAGGCCTGAAGATTACACAAACCCCCCAAACATTATATATTTTCTGAAAGCAGACACCCTAAAGAAAAAAATAGTGGTAGTTCAGATTGTTCATGTCACATGATATTACCACAAAGGTCTAGGAAATGCAAAATTTCAGTAAAAAACACACTAAAGTGAATTTTTCAGCACAAATAAATGCAATAAACTACCCAAAATTTTGGTAAAATATAAAATCCGAGGTTGCACCGAGTAAATAGATACCCAACATGTCAAACCTTAAATCTGTGTGCGCCCATAAAATGGCAAGAAACTTCAGTACCTTATATTTTTTATAGGTGACATTTCAAAAGCCCCCTATAGGTTATAAGTTTAGTGTTACGAAGGAGGTCTGGTGCTATAATTATTGCTCTTACTCCGGCGTGTGCGGCCATATGTAACATGTTCATCGCAATTGGCGGTTTCACGCGTAAGGCGCCTCTGCCGTGTTTACGTTCGGAAGTGCATACATGTGGGGGCTTTCAAATTTTTTTGGGGGGAGGATTTTATGTGCTTGCACCAGTAACAGGGGTGTGTAGAGGCATGCGTCTGCCTATCAGTTTTACACACAATCCGGTAGCTGAAGCCCCCCCGCGGTCAGGTCCGTACAACACATGGACCTGGCAGCAAAAGGGTTAAAGGAACTGTCACAAGTATGAATAAATGATCAAATAATTACAACAATAATTTGCTCTGGTATATAGCGGTCATCCCTGAGGAATGTTAATATTTCAACACAATCAGTAATTCAGTTAAATTCCCCACAATAGAACAGTATCACTATTGGCAGAGTCAGGGAGATCGTCCACACTAGTGGAGGATATGTATGGGGAGCATAATTCACCTGCTTGGAACAGGAATGTAAAACTCTTGACCATCATTCTAGTTGTGGGATCTGCCTGGTAGCCATGCTAATCCTCTGACTTCCATGCTTTTTAAATAACTGACGTAGAACAGTTATGCAGATGCCTTCACAAATGGCTAGTGAAGGACTGCGGGTAGATATGAAAAGGTCCTCACTTGATTCAGTTATGTTTTAATAAAATCATTAAATCTACTTTAAACAGTACCTCAAACTGATTTTAGCCTTCTACAACTCCTGCTACTGCATATCTGGGAAAGGAAATGGCTGCACCATTAGCAAATAAGGCTGTGCTGCACTGAAAAATTCAGTCAGTCCATTTTGGTCCGAGGAACGATCGTACGATTTTCTGATAGTGTGTACACAACGTTCGACAGCCGATTCCGACCGAAAATTTCCGACAACTCCAAAATTTTCCTCGTACAGGAACCAAACGAATGATTTTCTTTTAATGTACCATTTTCGTACAAGTAAAATCAGAAACAAAAGACTGCGCATGATCAGAAACCATAAACAAAAAAAAAGCCTTTGTTGTACGAGAATTTTCGTAAATTATTTCCTTCCTCGGTTCGACTTGCTGTGAAACAACGAGGAAAATCGGATGATCGCTTGGCCGATTTTCTTGTAGTGTGTACCCCACTTTACACTAGGTGCTCGCTTACAGGGGGAGAGCGAACAGGGGTAATCGCCTTGATAAGCTGCCAGTTCTTCACTGTCCATCATGAAGTGGGGTGGGCTGGTGACCAAACTGCACTACAAAAGTGTAATGATGTAACTCACCAATCTAGCTATTTGGATAGAGCTTCCTTGGGACATCATCACGTACCGGAATTGAACCAGAACTACGATCCCATTGTCAGCCAGGATTATTTTTTAACGATGCGCATTGTTTACTTATTTACAGTTTGTGTGATTTTAACTTAATAAATTCATATTTTATTGTACTACACCTTGAGGAGAGTTTATCCCTTTGTTCCCACATGGGTTTCAGCCAACAGAGAGCTGGATGAGGCGACTTAGCCCTAAGTATGGACATCCATCTTGGCGTTCTATGAGGGAGAGGTGTCACTGCCGCTGGTTAATGTCTTTGAGCTCATGGTGACCACTTTGAATAAGGGGGTCACTGTGGTCTGGTAAGCTCGCACCTAAACCATTTATTGGGTGTTGGTGAATGCGATTGGCACACTTTGGAAATTACGAAGATTTTGAATTGATGCACGCTTTATATGGGACTCTTCTTGGTTCTGGGATGGACATTTTTCTTTACTTTTATATAGGTGTTTTTGCAACTTGTCTAAATGTTTTCAGGTCTAATGAATTATGGGGAATTAATATAGTCTTGTTTTTTAGCACAACACTTTGATTTACCGTTTGATTTAAGCTAAAATAGAAGGGAAGGAAGTGCAAGATACCATAGTAATAGCTGTAGTAGGTGGGCAAAGCCAGAAACATAGGTACCAAGATATAAAAAGAAGGGGCAATTCCATTTTTCAGGCATCTCTTTGAACGATTTTGCATTGTTTTAAAGGATGAGTTCACCATTTGTAAAAATAAATAAATACATATCTTTTTGCAGGTAAAAAAAAAAAAAAAGAGCATTTATTAGTATTTTTTACACTGCAGCCTGTAAAGCATTGGCAGGATCCTGCAGACTCTCAGTCAGCTGCCTGCCTGTATCTCCTGTATGGACCGCTCATTGAGAACTGCAAGCCGTCTGCCACAGTGGCTGACGGTACTTATACTTCATTCATTCACAGACATTTGTGATCGACTAATGAGGCTGCGAGGGAGGAGCCCTGCATGGTCACGCTGTTTTTAAAGCGGAGTTCCACTCAAAAGTAGAACTTCCGCTTATCTGTCTCCACCCCCCCCCCCCTCCGGTGGCATCTTTCAGGGGGGAGGGGAGAACGGGTACCCTTCGCCACTTCAGGAGACAGCGCTGTCTCCCAGAAGTTCGGACCCCTCCTCCTTCCTCCGCCGCCGGGCCAATTAGAAAGCACAGCGAGCTCCGTGCATGCACAGTAGGGAACTGGCTGTGAAGCAGAAAGGCTTCACTGCCGGGTTCCCTTAGCAGGAATGGTGGCGGCTGCACCCGACAGCCCTTCTGAAGATCGGCTGGGGTGCCGACATTGTGAGCTCATTGGACAGGCAAGTGTCCCAATATTAAAAGTCAGCAGCTGCAGTATTTGTTGCTGCTGAGTTTTAATTTTTCTTGAGGGTGCTGGACCTCCCCTTTAAATAGTGACAGCGGGTGTGGGGAGATGAAGTGCAGGCAGGTGCTGTATTGTAACATCTTACATGATACATTAAAAATATGGGTGAAAGATATGGTGGACTTGTCCTTTAACAGAGCAAAATGCCATGGCTATCTTGTCTGAGAACAGAATTTCAGCCTCCAAAGGGTTAAGGGACATGCCCATATTAAACTTTCCTCAACAAAGTTCTGCTAATTACAACGTCTCTTTTTCTTTTTCTTTCTGATGGAAGTTAATTAATGTGTCCTATATTAAATTGTGTGAAAACGAGGAAACGGCACTTATCTGTGCTGCTTTTCTGAGGTTTTTAGAGACGTATCATTCCGCAATTATTGAAATGAGCTGGCAAAGGCAGCATTCATTTCAGCTTCATGAGCTGGCAATAAACAATGCCACCAGTGGAGCAGAAAAATCAATTTAAACTTTAAACTGAGATCAGAATGAGAAAGACCACAGTGAGAAGAACATCATGTTGTCGATTAAACACTTTGCATGCTCTGGTACAAACCGTACAGAAAGGAAAGAAGTAAACAAACCCAAATCAAGCTGTAAGACATATATGGCTACACCACAGGAAAAAAAAAAAGTGCTAATCTGAATGCTAAATAAAACTGCCATTGAAAAGTTAAGTTCCGAAATTAAACTCTCTTGTTTTTTTTGTGTGTGAAAAGAGGACTTTTCTATTGGCTTTCATGGTATCTTAAGCTTTAGCCTGGAGCTTAATTTAAAGCCTAACTCCCGGTTTACGTTTATTTTAAATAGTTTGCTTGGGCCAAGCTGACCCAGACAAGCTATTTCCTTTACTAACTGATGCGCCTGCTGTCACACAGTATAAAATGTATGTAGCAGAGAGGTGGGTGGATGATGTCACAATCTCCACCTCAGCCAATCAGAGGAAGCCTTGTGTTTGCTGATAAATAACTAGGCTTCCTTGTGAATGGCTGAGCCGGGCTCAGCCTGACTTGATTTGACTTGATCGTCAAGTCCTGGGAGGGCGTCTATTAACGTCCTCTCAAAACTACGCCCCCCGTGGTGCAACATCCAGTGCGCTCTGTGATCCTTTGGACACAGCTGATCACAGATCAGGGTACAGGGCCAATCACAGCCACCCTTTACCATGTGATCCGCTGTGTCCAATCACAGCTGATCACAATGTAAAGACACTTGCCGGTTATCAGCATTCCTCCATTTATCAGAGGAGAAAGCCGGTAACTGGCTAGTGTGAAAGGGGACATGTATACTGATAATCAGGGCCTATAAGCGCCCTTCAGTGCCGCCTAAGTGCAGCCAATCAGTGCCCAGTGCCCGCCTTTAGCAAACCATAAAAAACCCAGTAGTGATTAAATACCACCAAAAGAAAGCTCTATTTGTGTGAAAAAAATGCTAAAAATGGGTACAGTGTTGCATACCCGCGCAATTGTCATTCAAAGTGCGACAGCGCTGAAAGCTGAAAATTGGCCTGGGCAGGAAGGGGGTGAAAGTGCCTGGTAGGCAAGTGGTTAAAGAGGACCTTCAGCTTACCCGCCCCCCCCTATTTTTATATGTCCCTGCTTACCTGGTGGTGTTGTAAGCACAGTTTGGATACTCATCCATCCACTGGATCCAGCGTTGACACGCTGACATTCATGACTAGCGGCACATCTTCGCGAGGCCCCGCCGCCTGAACCTGGAAGAGCCTTGCGATGATGTGCTTCTAGGCCCACCTGCATCCAACATACTGAGACTCTAAAGATCTTTTGGGATATGTAGCGTGCATGTCATTTGTCTAGGTGACTGGCGTGCATTGAGGGGAGGGGCTGAGCTGTTTGATGGGAAAAATAAAAAAGGTGAAAAAAAAAATAAAAAAAACTCCAGGAATTTTGTAGAGGAGGGGAGGAGGGTTGCAGCGGGGGGGGGGGGGGTAACTTGTCCAAACGGGTGAAGTTCCACTTTAAGGACTTTTGGGAAAAAATATTAAAAACACTACTTACCTCTGCTCCTAAGCTCAAAGACACGATCTCATCTTCAAACGCTGAATGAGTATCGATGTGTGGGGGAATGCCTGGGAAACAGTGGGAATGCATTAGAATTTTTCACTGCAGGATAAGAAAAAATGAAAAAAAAAAAAAAAAACCCTGTGGACAATTTTAGTTTACTTTCAAAGAACAAAAATGGCAAACAAACATCCTCCCCTTTTCCACCCAATTTAATCATTTCCAAAGCACAGTCTTAGCAAATAATCAGTGAACTAAAAAGCACTGAATGAATCAAGTCCTTGCTCCTGATGGATTTTTCTGCTTAAGGTGATTACACCAATCACACACACTCCACAACAAAATCAGTCAGAAACCAGTTAAGCTGGAAAGCACCAGCAGAAAACCCAGAATGACACATAAAAAAAAAAAAAGTAAAAAATAAAAATATCTGCATGTAGATGGTGTCTCTAGTTGTATTTACATACAGGCTGCCCAATGCTTTAAGACCATAGTGCTGACCATCGACCATGCTTTTCTTTCTACATTTTCTACCCATTCTGACCACACTTAAATTAAAACGTTAGTCAGAAAATGAAGTTCTGCTATATCACTTCAGGCTGGCCCCTTTTGCAGGTATAGCTATGTAGAACGTTAAAAAAACAAGTGTCTATACTGTTTAAAATCCAGTAATACACTGTCCCACCCTTGCTCTGCACATAGCCACTGGGGGCTGATCTACATACACACTAAAGGTTTACTGCTGCTCAGGGGCTCGGGGCTTCAGCAAAATGGCAGCCTCTAGCAAGAAGAAACAGGAACAATACTGGAGGCAATTTACAGCACACATTAATTTTAGTAACAATTATTAATGTGAAACGTGTGCCCCCAGCTAAAGAACATTATTGGTTATCAAGTCATGTTATGGGCAACGTTTCACTTCAACAGTTTATTTGGTATTTTTAAGCCAACAATGCAAAACATCTTACTGATGTGATCACAGTAAAAATACATTTTTAGTTGCTGCATATTTAGCATGTTATCCTTTACCTACTAAGCATATCACCCTTGGCGCTAACTTAAGGCTGGGTTCACACTGCAGCACGGAGCAGTTCATAGCAGGGGTCCCTGTTTACCATTTCAGGTACGATTCTAGTCCGAATTTTTGGCTGAATTCGGACCTGAAATGGACCAGAGGATACATAGGACTCCTGTGCAATTCGCACCGGAGTATGTGAAACAGCTCCATTGAGAGCTGGTCACAATCTCCTGACACCCAATTCACAATAGTGTGAACCCAGTCTAAAAGAAAAGTTTGGGTTTTAGAAAAAAATAAAATAAATAAATAATAATTATATATACACACACACTCACCTAGGTGGATGCAGCATCGATCTGATCAATCAATCTCTGCCCTGCCCCTCCAGAGCTCACTGGAGTGCTGGGCTGTTGAGTGGATGGGAGCTGCTAGTTTAGGCCTCATGTACACTGCTGCTGCTAAATGGACGTTTAGGAGCAGTTGGGCATTTTGCTCCTGAATTCTCCTCTATGTTATCTTATCAGTACATGTACATCATTTATAGTTGTTTCTAGGCAGTTGAGTTTGGAGGCTTTTTTTGAAATGCAAAAAATGGGTTCAAAAGCTGAGTTTAGAGGCATTCCAATCGCCAAACACTTCTAAACGCGGCAACTCATGTTTCGTTTACAGGCGTTTTACATATTTGGCTTTCTTGAAAAAAAAAAATACATATTTTTTTAAACGCTTCTAAAACGCGGCAAAACGCCGTTAAACGCGGCATGTAAACGCGGCAAAACTGACGTTTTAAACATGGGTTACTATCTGTCAAGTTAAATCGTACAGGGGAGGTTGTAAAAACATCCCGTGTACATTAAGCCTTAGTCTCCCAGCATCTTACTGAGAGGCTGATCCAGCTGCCGGTCCAGTCATCTGGGTGGATTCTAACTGTAAAGTTGGGATCTTTCCAAAGCCTGGACCTGCTGAAAACAGGTCACAGGAGTGCAGAACAAACTGCACTCCTATGACCTACAGGAGAAGTATAGCCAAGATAGTTTTGGCCATACTTCTCCTTTAACGTACATGCAAACTCTAACGATAAACTTCTCTTACAGTTTTTTTCTCCCTTTTGGTCTGTTAGGTATACATACCATTGGAAGTGTTCTGAGCTGCCCCGTGTCCTCTGCATACTTCCTATGTTATCTCAAAGAGCCTTCCTAGCTCTTATTGTGGGCACCAGAATGATTAGCCTTTATGTTGTAGAGATCTGACAGTAGTGGAGTAGTTTAGCAAAAGTGAACAGGGCAGGGATGACACTACAAAATCCACAAAATGGTGTGCTGTCAGCCTACCATTTTGTTGCATTTTTTATTTATTTTTCAATCTGGCCTTGACATACATTTCAACAAATAGTCTTTATAGTGATATGGTGCTTTTATGCCTTCATCAGAAAAGGATTCCCACCGGCTCACCTTGTCCTGGCTCATACTGGTTCACTGTTAGTTGGTCAGGTTTGTGTTTTATAAGACCTTGTTGGAGGCATTTGTCCAGTACAACATTACAGGACTCTGGGAGGCCTGTGAATACAGAAACAAATATTCTTACACACACTATGGATATATTATGGATGACTATAAATAAAAAAAAATGAAACATACAGCAGTCTGAGACAGAAAGATAAGTATTTAACAAATGCATTTGCAATATATCTGTATGTCTTGAGGATAGTCACTACTTTTAAAATATAACATGCTTGATGAAAAATGATTTCCCTTCTGTAAAATTTAACAGGACTGACAAACAATGATATCAATCCTACTGTAAAACATGCACCACCCTGCTCATGACACTAAGGCCCCTTTCACACTGGGGCGGTGGGGGCATCGGCGGTAAAACAGCGCTATTTCTAGCGCTGTTTTACCGTAGTTTTTGCGGGTGTATTTGGCAGCTAGCGGTGCGGTTTTAACCCCCGCTGGCGGCCAAAATAAGGTTAAAACCGCTCGAATAGCGCGGCTATAGCCGCGGTATAGCCGCGCTGCCCCATTGATTTCAATGGGCAGGAGCGGTGAATACACCGCTCCTTCACCGCCTCAAAGATGCGGCTTGCAGGAGTTTTTTTCTTCTCCTGCCAGCGCACTGCTTCAGTGTGAAAGCCCTCGGGCTTTCACACTGAACAAACAGCAGCGGCTGTTTTGGGTCGGTTTGCAGGCGGTATTTTTAGCGCAATAACACCTGCAAACCGCCCCAGTGTGAAAGGGGTCTTAAGGAGCAGTACAGTGCTGGACGGAGGGCGGGAGACACAGTAGCACTTTGGAGGGAGAGAGGGAGCTGCCAGAGTTATTTTTTTTATATTAACAAGCTGGTGGTTTGGTTGTTAGCGCCGCCTGCATCCTAGCGACCAATCACCTGCTGGTTAAAATTTAAAAGTTAACTCCGGCAGCTCCCCCCCCAATCCAGTACTGCTGTGCCTCCCGCCCTCTGTCCAGAACTGTGTGGAAGTCGCTGCATCCTCTTAGCTGTTTGCTCTCTGTGTCCAAGCATGCAATACTCGACATAGTGGAGGTCTGGCTTGTTAGCTTTTAGTGGAGTGGAATGTGGGTGGAGTACCTGGAATGGAGACTGTTTAGTACATGGTGAAGTACTGTACACATTGTGGTGATACCAGAGATATGGGTAACTTGTGTATGATGTAGCCAGTGTAAGAAGGGCCAGTGTACCCCCCATTGTGCAGCAAGCAGCGTCCTGCTCCATAAGATCCATATGAGGATCACTACTATTAAAGTATAACTAAAGGCAAAGCTTTTTTTTTTTGTTTGTTGTTTTTTTTTTAAACAGTGGAGAGGGATTAGAATACCTGTCAATATGCTGTATAGTATTTTTCTTTTTGTCTTAAGCCCTGTGTGGTGAACAATTTTGTTTATTGGACATGGCTGGGGGGGGGGGTGAAGGGCGGCAGAGGACATGGCTGTGTGGGGGGAGTGATGTGGAGGGGGGGCAAAGGAAATGGCTGTGGAGGGGGGATAGTGTAAATGGCTGTAAAGGGGGCAGAGGTCATGGTTATGGGGGTGATGATAAGGGAGGCAGAGAAAAGGATGGAATTGTCATTTGCAGGGAGGACTGAGGACACTTATGTAAGAATGCTTTTGTGATATTAGAGGGGGTATGCTTTGATGTAAAGGATCTCAGTCATCGCACAAACATGCAATCTGGACCTCTGCTGGAAGAAAATTTTACCAATTGGACCCCCGTAAACTTAAATTCAATACCCCTGGTATACAATATTTGCGTCCAGACTGTGTAGCTGCTCTCTAGGACCTATTTATACTAGACATGGTTTGGGCGAGTGCTGGAATACCCCCTCATTGTCAAATAGACCTGAACAACTCTCAGATCTAGGGCAGGTGAGAAGCAAAAGCATCATTTGTTTTAAGATTAGCATTGTTCTGGTTTGTAATATGTAGATCAGGGGTGCCCAACCTCTTGAAGAGCAAGGACCACTTAGTAACCGGTCGCGGGCCACAATGAGTGGAGCAGGCGGATGACAGGTCCGAGTACACTCCGTATATGCAGAGCGGACACAGCCCACTCTACTCTATGGGCCCTCCGATCTGCCCAGATGGAAGGGGACAGACCCCCTTCTGTTTTTTGTTTTTTTTAGCAGATTGGATTGAAGGTAGGCGGGTGTAAACGGACACAAGTCTGTTTACATTTGCCCCTCCATAGGAGGTGAATGGAGGATCTGGTTGGGTCGGACCAATCGTGTGAAAGGGGCCCAAGGCTGCTGTGGTTTACCCAGAGCACTGCACCTCTGGCTTTCCTGCAGGTTAGCTGCACTTTGCCATAGACGTCTATTATATCCTGCAGGTGTGGTGCACTTTCTGAAAGCAGACCAAACCCATAGGTAATAACAGAAGTCTATGGCTCAGTGCAGGTAACCCGCAGGTGCACTGCACCTGTGAATCAGTTTGAAAGCAGCCCGGTAACCACCGAAGAACAGATATGCCCATATATACACTGTGATTTTAGTATTAAACATACCTTTAATAACAATCTTCCATTCAGCTATTGCCAGCTGTTGCTGTCCCAGGCAGAGTGAATTTGGTATCACTCCGCCTGTGACAGGAGTTGGCGCTAAGCAGGAAGCATTGTCTTATGTGGCTCTTCAGCTCCTTGCTTCCTCTGCCGCCAGCTTCATTCACACCACTGATGCTCTGGGATGGCGGGATGGGAACCCGCGATCTGTGCTTGCCAACCAGCCATCCCAGAGCAGGAGGTCGTGGGCCATATCAGAGGGCTCTGTGGGCCACATGTGGCCCCCGGGCCACTGGTTGGGCACCCCTGATCTAGATGGTGTCAGAGAGTGAGCACCTCCTTTTCTTGCTGCCTTACTAGGACTGAGACATGCAAAATGATCTTCCCAATTCCCCTGGACACCATTTAGACTGCAAGTGAAAGAGGAGTTCACTGTCTCACCCATGGAGTTTAGCTTATCACAATGGGTACTTTGACTGGTAGTTACATATGGTGTCCTAAAACTGTTCTTGACCAGGGTCCTTGGCAATCATGTCTTCCACTGTATGTTACTACCTTTCTTAACTTCTGTGTGCCTTCTGATCCTATATTCATTTTGTTACCAAGGGCTCTACATCCAAGGAAAGCATCATATACCTGCTATACACCTGTACTTTGCTCTACCGTGAACAACCCTGGGTGGGCTGCAACCTATAAGCTACATTTAACTTTTTTGAGCAAATACAAATTATACAGATCATTTGATAGGGCTGGTCATCTTTCCTAAAATCAGTTGGAAAAAAGCACACAGATCATGCACTCTAGCATACTTTTTGTTGGGTCAAAATTAGTATAAGCTGCATATTTTTATCTAACTATCCAATGAGGCTCCCTGAGAAAGAGGATAGTTGGTAGGACTTACCTCCCGGAGTAAGTGAAGTTGTGCTTTTAGAACCAATAATATCAGAAAGAAGAGGCTTTGGATAACAAAGGTCTCTCTTCATGTGCTCTATACATATATTCCTAATGAGAACCCAGACTAACAACATTTCACTCAGAATAAGGCTGACTTTTCAGTTATTTGTAGACTAATGCTGGGTACACATGGGCTTTTAGTCCCCCTGTCAGAAAAAAAAAGGCACAGTGGGGGAGATCACCACACCAACATCACATGTGTTAGTACAGAGATCTGTCAGCCTGCTGGTTTGAACGAAAAAAAACAAAACAGAAAAAAAACTAACAGTGTGTACCAGGCTTTAGCCTAAATAGACAAAAAACATCTAGTAATTCAGTGCAGTTGAAATATCAGTTCATCATTAAAGTGGTTGTAAAGGTTT
Source organism: Lithobates septentrionalis (assembly GCA_037952835.1). Classification (NCBI taxonomy): domain Eukaryota; kingdom Metazoa; phylum Chordata; class Amphibia; order Anura; family Ranidae; genus Lithobates; species Lithobates septentrionalis. Next base: position 1,609,261 of record JBBDGP010001218.1, read on the forward strand.
GCATTTTTTATAATAAAAATAACAAACATGCCTATACCTGCTCTGTGTAAGGGTTTTGTACTGACACAGACAACAGGAATGCATTAGAATGCATTAAGGTGAAAAACCCAGAGACTTAACAAACCCCTTTTATGTGAAACTCCAGCCACAAATACTTTTCTTTTAGTTATGGTAACTTTCTATTCTGGTGGCATTTAATTCAGCGGGTGTTTAACTCCTTGCCAGTTATATAACAAGTCATGGTTTAAGACTTACCTCCAGGTAAAGGCTTGTCCTTGTCTATGTTATTATTATCATATCGGAACTCGTACCCAAAATGCTTCACTTGCCTATGTTTTAACGCTTTCTGATTTTCTGCAATTATAAATCATGTATTCTGTAAAACACAAACCTTGGGAAAAAAAACTGCAACAAATCTTTTGATACCTGCTCTGTGTTTACATTAGAAAGCTGCCAAGTTACTGCTGGAAGGAAGAGCAGAGATGCTGGGGGGAAAAAACTAGAACAGACTTAGCTTGAATTGCTCCACAGTGCAGCTGCAGAGGTCAGGGATGGCTTGTTTAAAGCGTTTGTTAACCCCAAAAAATCCCTTAAAGCATCTTATACAATACAGTGCCTGTGCTGTGTCATTTGGCCCCCTGTATCACCTGGAATACCAGGCTGATCCTGCCAGTTTCTACCCTCCCCCTGTACGCTTACTCCGATATATCAGGGATGCCGAGCTCTGACACCGGAGTCAGCGTATGTACCTCAGTCATCTGCCTCCTGTGTCCTCTCCCCTCTCTTCTCTCTGCCTGATAGCGCCACGCCCACCCCTCCCATCCGTGCCGGCCCCTCCCATCCTACTGTTCAAATTACTGTTTATGTATCATTTAATTCTCTCTGTTTTTTAAAGTAATGGCCCCCTGTGACTGTGCTTTATGAAAATAATGCTGTATATATATACCTTGTTTACAGAGCGCTGATCTGCGCTCATTGACCCACTGCTTCTCTCCTCTCCTCCTCCCCTCCTGACTGAGGGGGATTCTTTGCCCTGCCCACTGCATCTGTCGGGCCGAGAGAGGAGAGAAGCGGCGGGTCAATGAGCGCAGATCAGTGCTCTGTAAACAAGGTATATACAGCATTATTTTCATAAAGCATAGTCACAGGGGGCCATTACAGTAGAAAAACAGAGAGGATTATGAAAAATGACATTGGTGGGTTAACAACCACTTTAAGGGCTCATGCACATTGCAGCTCAAAGCAGCTTAAAGAAGCGGCTCCTACGGGCTTTGGAGCCCTTTTATTTTTCTGCCTGGAAACTCCCCTCTGTGTTAGCCAATGTGTCCATGCACACTATGGCTTTTTCAGGAGCTTTCAGGCATATGCTCCTACAAGCGCGAAAATGTTTGTTCCAACTTTTATTTTGTTTATACAGTGGTTAAGAAAATACTATCTAGGAGGGTTGGGGGAAAAAAACAAAAAAAAACAAAAAAAAAAAAAACTTAGGCCTCTTTCACACGAGGGATCCGTATGTCCGTTTTTCATCCTTCCGTTTTCGGATGAAAAACGGACATACATGTATCCCTATGGAGCGTCGGATGTCAGCGGTGACATGTCCGCTGACATCCGACCCGCTCCGATCCGAAAAGTGTAACGGAGGAAAAACCTACTTTTCCATCCGTTTTCGGTCCATCATCATCCAATCCCCCCATAGGGGAGAGCGGCGCTCTGACAGGTCCGTAGCTGCACAGTGTGCAGCGATGGACCTGTCATCTTTCTGCTCAGCGGGGATCGGCGGAGCGATCCCCGCTGAGCAAGCGGGTGTTCACGGGGCAGATCATCACTGATCCGCCCCGTGTGAAAGAGCCCTTATACTCAAAAAAGGTCAAAAGGAGCTTGAAAAAGCTTGAAGTAGCTCAATAAGGCTGGATTCACACCTATGCATTTTTAGTGCTTTTCGCATATTGCAGATTTGCACTACAGAATGTGTTCCATAGGAAACCATGGTAAATGGATTGTAGTGCAAATCTGCAAAATGCAAAAAATGCACTAAAAATGCATAGGTGTGAATCCAGCCTAAAAAGGCGCACAATAGCACAAAAAAGCACAAGCTTCTTCAAGCTGAAATAAAAGCTCAAATGCCTGTAAAAGCAGCTTTTTTTTTTTCTTTTATTGGCAGCGTGCATGAGCCCTAAAACCCATTTATACTGCATGTTAACAAAAACATTTTTTTAGATTTAACCAAGAAGCATGATTCTTTGTTGAGATGAAATTGTTTAATTTTGGTCCCATCAAAAACAATTGGCATTTCCAATCTGAACGAAGACCTGAAGCTCTTTTGAGCAAAATGTAAAAATACACTTGTTACTTTTGTTATATCTAAAAGAAAATGGGAAACATTGCAAGATTGATCCAATTCTAACTAAAGGTGTTTGGGCATCTTTAGATATTTTACTTTATGTATATATCATCAATGTATTTTCTTATCCAAAATGTATCTTCCCTGTTAATATATGTATGCTCTAGCATTTTATCTAGACTTTGCGATCTGCTTTGTGTGTAGATTTTATAAGGTGCATACTCACTGCAGTTATCCATCTCCCAGTGAATGCTTTCCAGCATTGTCAGTTCTTCTTCTGGAGAGACAAAATCTTCTACAATGATCAAGCCAGAAGGTAAGGGGAGAGGGGACATCGCTTGTACTTCAACTGTAAATTAAAAATGAAAGCACCATGTTTTGGTCAATTTTATTTTAAAGTGTATCAATTTTTAGATAGGAGGTTTGACATCATGTTTTTCATTTGTACGCAACCTGTATTTTTACTAAGAGTTAATACAGAGAGCAAAGAAGATGGAGGCCAAATGTGTAAACACTGTACACTTCTGGAGAACATGTAAAGTCAGTGTGGGGTAAACTCACATTATTGCAGGACAGCTAGACAACCTTTTAATGTATAATATGGAGGTGCTTAGAAGAGTGTGATCACTTGTTACTACTAATATCCATACCTCCCAACTTTTTGAGATGGGAATGAGGGACACCTATCAGCAAAAGTATGCAGGCATAGGACACGCCCCTTGCCACACCCCCTTAAAGGAGAATTGTACAAAAAACAAGGTAGGTTAAACCCACAAGTGCTTTTTATACCAGTACTATTCCTTTATATTGGCTTTTGAAATTTACAAATGCAGCAATTTAGAAATCAGATAAAAGGTTTAGCACTGGAAAACACTTTCTGATAGGTAAAAAGTGCATTTTTATATACAACTATATAGATCAGACCAAAATGAGGGAAAATGAGGAGGAATGAGGGACATTGATCCAAATCAGGGACAGTCCCTCAAAATCAGGGACAGTTGGGAGCTATGTAATATCTTCAATTGCAGTAGAAAACAAAATATACATTTATGTTGCAGTTAAACGTAAGGCCTCGGTAATGCACATGGGCTTCTTGTGTTGGTGTGGGAGAAATATATCTGGGGAGCAAAAACAACTTCTCTTCTCGTCCATTTTTCCTTTGTTTACGTTTGTTTGTACATGCCTTTATCTGCATAAAAGCAGGCTAAACAGTCCAGAAAACAAAGACTAAATGAACCTAGACACTGTTAAACAACCAAGTGTGTATACAGTCAAAGTAATGCATTACATGCTTTCAGATGAGAAGTTAGCTCCAAACGCATTTGGACACAAATTATTTTGATGTCTGTGTGCACAGGGCCTAAAGCAGGATATATATCTTGTTCACCAAATTCCCCTCCTATAAGAGTTGTCATCCTGTGTTGCAACTTGGGCAATGACACCACTAATAGCCTATGTCTGCCCTGCCTGTTAGTGCCTAAACTGCATCCGTCTCTTACCACAGCCTGGGTGACTGTCAAACATTCCCACTTGAATCTCATCAACCTGCAGTGCTGACGCCAAACATAGTTTTTATCAGCAACTTGCATGTCCCATGGAAATAGTATTGTGTACGAGGCTTTAACCACTTGAGCCCCGGACCATTATGCTGCCTAAGGACCAGAGGTCTTATTCCAATTTGGCACTGCGTCGCTTTAACTGCTAATTGCGCAGTCATGCAATGCTGTACCCAAACGAAATTTGCGTCCTTTTCTTCCCACAAATAGAGCTTTCTTTTGATGGTATTTGATCACCTCTGCGGTTTTTATTTTTTGCGCTATAAATGGAAAAAGACCGAAAATTTTGAAAAAAAATGATATTTTCTACTTTTTGTTATAAAAAAAATCCAATAAACTCAATTTTAGTCATACATTTAGGCCAAAATGTATTCGGCCACATGTTTTTGGTAAAAAAAATGTCAATAAGCGTATATTTATTGGTTTGCGCAAAAGTTATAGCGTCTACAAACTAGGGTACATTTTCTGTAATTTACACAGCTTTTAGTTTATGACTGCCTATGTCATTTCTTGAGGTGCTAAAATGGCAGGGCAGTACAAAACCCCCCCAAATGACCCCATTGTGGAAAGTAGACACCCCAAGGAAATTGCTGAGAGGCATGTTGAACCCATTGAATATTTATTTTTTTTGTCCCAAGTGATTGAATAATGACAAAAAAAAAAAAAAAAAAAAATATTTACAAAAAGTTGTCACTAAATGATATATTGCTCACACAGGCCATGGGCCTATGTGGAATTGCACCCCAAAATACATTCTGCTGCTTCTCCTGAATATGGGGATACCACATGTGTGGGACTTTTTGGGAGCCTAGCCGCGTACGGGGCCCCGAAAACCCAGCACCACCTTCAGGATTTCTAAGGGCGTAAATTTATGATTTCACTCTTTACTGCCTATCACAGTTTCGGAGGCCATGGAATGCCCAGGTGGCACAAAACCCCCCCAAATGACCCCATTTGGGAAAGTAGACACCCCAAGCTATTTCCAGAGAGGCATATTGAGTCCATGGAATATTTTATATTTTGACACAAGTTGCAGGAAAGTGACACTTTTTTTTTTTTTTTTTTTTTTTTGCACAAAGTTGTCACTAAATGATATATTGCTCACACAGGCCATGGGCATATGTGGAATTGCACCCCAAAATACATTTAGCTACTTCTCCTGAGTACGGGGATACCACATGTGTGGGGCTTTTTGGGAGCCTAGCCGTGTACGGGACCCCGAAAACCAATCACCGCCTTCAGGATTTCTAAGGGTGAAAATTTTTGATTTCACTCTTCACTGCCTATCACAGTTTCGGAGGCCATGGAATGCCCAGGTGGCACAAAACCCCCCCAAATGACCCCATTTTGGAAAGTAGACACCCCAAGCTATTTGCTGAGAGGCATGGTGAGTATTTTGCAGCTCTCATTTGCTTTTGAAAATGAAGAAAGACAAGAAAAAACTTTTTTTTTTTTCTTTTTTCAATTTTCAAAACTTTGTGACAAAAAGTGAGGTCTGCAAAATACTCACTATACCTCTCATCAAATAGCTTGGGGTGTCTACTTTCCAAAATGGGGTCATTTGGGGGGGGTTTGTGCCACCTGGGCATTCCATGGTCTCCGAAACTGTGATAAGCAGTCAAGAGAGAAATCAAAAATTCACGCCCTTAGAAAGCCTGAAGGTGGTGCTTGGTTTTCGGGGCCCCGTACGCGGCTAGGCTCCCAAAAAGTCTCACACATGTGGTATCCCCGTACTCAGGAGAAGCAGCAGAATGTATTTTGGGGTATAATTTCACATATTCCCATAGCATGTTTGAGCAATATATCATTTAGTGACAATTTTGTGCAAAAAAAAAAAAAAATTGTCTCTTTCCCGCAACTTGTGTCGCAATATAAAATATTCCATGGACTCGACATGCCTCTCAGCAAATAGCTTGGGGTGTCTACTTTCCAAAATGGGGTCATTTGGGGGGGTTTTGAACTGTCCTGGCATTTTATGCACAACATTTAGAAGCTTATGTCACACATCACCCACTCTTCTAACCACTTGAAGTCAAAGCCCTTTCTGACACTTATTGTTTACATGAAAAAGTTTTTTTTTTTTGCAAGAAAATTACTTTGAACCCCCAAACATTATATATTTTTTTAAAGCAAATGCCCTACAGATTAAAATGGTGGGTGTTTCATTTTTTTTTTTCACACAGTATTTGCGCAGCGATTTTTCAAACGCATTTTTTGGGGAAAAAACACACTTTTTTAAATTTTAATGCACTAAAACACACTATATTGCCCAAATGTTTGATGAAATAAAAAAGATGATCTTAGGCCGAGTACATGGATACCAAACATGACATGCTTTACAATTGCGCACAAACGTGCAGTGGCAACAAAATAAATACATTTTTAAAAGTCTTTAAAAGCCTTTACAGGTTACCACTTTAGATTTACAGAGGAGGTCTACTGCAAAAATTACTGCCCTCGATCTAACCTTCGCGGTGATACCTCACATGCATGGTGCAATTGCTGTTTACATTTGACGCCAGACCGCCGCTTGCGTTCGCCTTAGTGCGAGAGCAGGGGGCGACAGGGGTGCTTTTTTTTTTTTTTTTTTCTTTATTATTTTTTTGCTTTTTTATCTTATTTTTAAACTGTTCCTTTCATTTTTATTTTTTTTTAATCATTTTTATTGTTATCTCGGGGAATGTAAATATCCCCTATGATAGCAATAGGTAGTGACAGGTACTCTTTTTTGAAAAAATTGGGGTCTATTAGACCCTAGATCTCTCCTCTGCCCTCAAAGCATCTGACCACACCAAGATCGGTGTGATAAAATGCTTCCCCAATTTCCCAATGGCGCTATTTACATCCAGCGAAATCTAAGTCATAAAATGCTCGTAGCTTCCGGTTTCTTAGGCCATAGAGATGTTTGAAGCCACTCTGGTCTCTGATCAGCTCTATGGTCAGCTGGCTGAATCACCGGCTGCATTTTCAGGTTCCCTGTTGAGACAGGAGAGCCAGAGAAAAACACGGAAGACGTGGGGGGGGGCATTCCCTCCCACGGCTTGTAAAAGCAGTCTAGAGGCTAATTAGCTGCTAGGATTGCTTTTACATGAAAGCCGACCGCTGGCTGAAAAGAATGATACCAAGATGATACCTAAACCTGCAGGCATCATTCTGGTATAACCACTCAAAGTTGTGAATGGCGTACCTGAAGACAAAAAAATGGTTAACAATAAAGCACAGTAAACGGTAAAGTATAAAAAATTGCATACCTGAAAAGCAAACATGATAAAGCATAATAACAATAAAACATTGCAGAATAGAATACAGTAAAAAAGAGCAGAACAATAGAGAGAATAGAGAGAGAGAGAACAATAAAACGACAACTATTTTTTTTTATTTTATATATATATATATTTTTTTTTTTTTTTTTTTTTACACTTTTTTTGTAACTAACTTTTATAACTGTAACCGGTTCCAGGTTCGGGTCTCTCAAAATGCGATGGCATCTTGGGAGACCCTGTGAAAGTGTGCCTAGTCTGTGCAATGCTGTACCCTACGCTAATACTCAACTAGTGTATGGTAGCGTTCAAAACATTCACCAATGCAAAGACCAGGATTGTCAGGACAGGAGGGACAATAATAGCGGGTGTCACGCCTATATCCGCGCTAGCTGCAGACACAATATCTTTTTTGGGGGCGTTCGCTGGGTAGGGGTACTCGGGAGGACATAAAGAAAATGCCTCTCATGCAGCCGACTGCATTTGGTTGGGGATGTGAATGGGGGAAGTACGGGCGCTGCAGAAGCGGTGGGTTCCCAATTAGGATTGGCGAATGCAGCAGGAAGGGCACTATGGGCACGACGGGCCTGTGTTTGTCTTTCTGGTGGCAGCGGGACACTACTTGTGCTTGCCACCTCACCAGCTTGAACTGCACTTATGGGACTCGCCACGTCACCAAGTGTTACTGCAGTGCTGGTTTGACTACGACCGGGGTGTACTAGGCCGCTGGCGCTTGCCAGTTCACCAAAACGCTACCAAAAAAACTGTTAGCGATCGCAGGGATCAGGCCTGACTCTGTGAACGCTGCAGTTATGCATTTAGTGTTTTGTAAGTGTCAGTGATCGATCGATACTGCACTTGGGTGGGCTGGGCCGGGCGGAGGGGCAAAACGCAGGTGCTAGCAGGTATCTGGGCTGATTCCGCTAACACTGCGTTTTTGGGAACCCTAAACTGCTGGGGACACTAGTATAGATCTGATCGGATCAGATATTGATCCGTTCAGATACTATACCACTAAGGGAGGCGTATGCTGCGTGCGTGGGTGTTAGCGGTACTGGCGCTAACCTGACCCTGCCTGGGGCTGGTGCTTGCCAGTTCACCAAAATACTACCAAAAAAACTGTTAGCGATCGCAGGGATCAGGCCTGACTCTGCGAACGCTGCAGTTATGCGTTTAGTCTTTTGTAAGTGACAGTGATCGATCGATACTGCACTTGGGTGGGCTGGGCTGGGCCGGGCGGAGGGGCAAAACGCAGGTGCTAGCAGGTATCTGGGCTGATCCCGCTAACACTGCGTTTTTGGGAACCCTAAACTGCTGGGGACGCTAGTATAGATCTGATCGGATCAGATATTGATGCGTTCAGATACTATACCACTAAGGGAGGTGTATGCTGCGTGCGTCAGTGTTAGCGGTACTGGCGCTAATCTGACGCTGCCTGGGGCGACGCATATCACCGCCGGGCGATCAGGGGGCTAAACCTTTATTCGGTAATAAACGGCGGGTGCCCTGACACTATAAAAAATAAACAAACTAACCAGCGTCAACCGTAACAGTTATACGGTGATCAGTGGTGAAAGGGTTAACTAGGGGGCAATCAAGGGGTTAAAACATTTATTCGGTAGTATATGGGGGTCCCTGACGCTATAAAACGCTGACGGCGAACCTAAATATTTATGTCCCTAACTAGCGTCACCAGCGACACTAATACAGCGATCAGAAAAATGATCGCTTAGTGACACTGGTGACAGGGGGTGATCAAGGGGTTAAAACTTTATTAGGGGGGGTTAGGGGGGTACCCTAGACCTAAAGGGGGGTAATACTCACTGTCCCAACACTAACTGTCACAAACTGACACCAATGCAGTAATCAGAAAAAAAAAAAAAAAAACTGCTGGTGTCAGTTTGTGACAGGGGGGGGGGGGGGGTGATTGGGGGGGGATCGGGGGGCGATCGGGGGGGGGATCGGGGTGTTTTGTGTGCCTGGCATGTTCTACTGTGTGTGTGTGTGTTGGTGCAGTCACTCACTTGTCGTCTCTCCTCGGGCCGGAACGGAAATTACCGACCCGAGGGGAGATGACATCATTTCCTTTGCTGCTGTTTAGCATACAGCAGCAAAGGAATGATTCGATTGGCCGGCGGCGATCGCGAGGGGGGGCCACGAACGGATGGTCTCCCCCTCACCACCGATCGCCGGGGCACAAAGGACGACCGCCTCGGGCACCGGGGGGGGTCCGATCGGACCCCCCACCCGCGGAAGGCAAATCACGTACACTGTACGTGATTTTGCCTGTCCGTGCCACTTTGCCGACGTACATCGGCGTGAGGCGGTCGTCAAGTGGTTAAGGTTTGACCTCAAATGATATGGTTTTGGCAAATCTGTCAAAAAGCTGCAGATTTTTGTCTTCAGATTTACCAAAACAATGTAGTGCAAGGTTCTGCCTTGATTGCATACAAATTGAAACTCTTATGCCCCGTACACACAGTCGGATTTTCCGACGGAAAATGTGTGATAGGACATTGTTGTCGGAAATTCCGACCGTGTGTGGGCTCCATCACACATTTTCCATCGGATTTTCCGACACACAAAGTTTGAGAGCAGGCTATAAAATTTTCCGACAACAAAATTGTCGGAATTTCCGATCGTGTGTATGCAAATCCGACGCACAAAGTGCCACGCATGCTCAGAATAAATAAAGAGATGAAAGCTATTGGCCACTGCCCCGTTTATAGTCCCGACGTACGTGTTTTACGTCACCGCGTTCAGAATGATCGGATTTTCCGACAACTTTGTGTGACCGTGTGTATGCAAGACAAGTTTGAGCCAACATCCGTCGGAAAAAATCCTAGGATTTTGTTGTCGGAATGTCCGAACAAAGTGCGACCGTGTGTACGGGGCATTAAGGTTTGACCTCATATTATATGGTTTTGGTAAATCTGAAGACAAAAATCTGCAGAAAATCTAATAGTGTGTATGGGGCCTAAAGCCTCGCACACACGGTACGATTGTTGGCCAAATGAGTGTCTGATTTTTGTTAAAACGGGCGTGTGCCAGGATCTTGTCTTGCATACTAACGTTACACAATTGTCGTGCCACAAACACCAACGTAGTGACGTACTACGAGGATTTTCAGCTCGAGCGCCACTCTTTGGGCCCCTTCTGCTAATTTCGTGTTTGGTGAGCACTGATTCCGAGCATGCGTGTTTGTATTTTCGACTTGTGTGACGGATTTGTGTACTGACCATGCGAAAATCTGACTTCAAGCCGTTGTCTGCCGAAAATTTACTAGCAACATTTGTTGGCCGAAAATTGCACAACAATTGTCAAAAGGAGCGTACTAACAGTAAGATTTTAGGACAACAGTCTGTCAACAGACAATCCCCTGCCAACAATAGAACCGTGTGTATGAGGCTTTAGTCTCTGTTCTTTCCTGGTTCTACTCCTACCTAACAAAGCGCTCTTTCAGTGTCACCTACTAACTCTCTCTCCTCTCTCGTTCCTCTTTCTGTAGGGATTCCCCAAGGCTCCGTCTTCGTACTCCTTCTATTCTACATCTGCACCTAATCCCTTGGTACAGCTTCCAATACCTTCTCTATGCTGTTGACACCCAAATCTAACTCACTACTCCTCACCTCACCCCTTCAGTCTCCTTTCCCATTACTACCGGGCATATCAGTTTGGATGTCACACCACTTCTTCAAGCGAAATCTTTCTAAATTAAAGCTCATAATATTCTTTCCTTCCGCTACCACCCCCTAACCTGCAACTTTTCGAGATCAATTTTCAACTGTCATCTTTCAGTCTCTCCCCTTATGCCAGGTGGCTAGTTGATATCTTGGACTCTGACTTGTTTTTTTAGCCCCAAATCCAATCAATGTCCAAATCTTGCATACGTCACCTCCATAACATTTCCAAAATACGCCCCTTCTCAAACCAATGAACCCACCAAGCTACTCATTCACTCCCTGGTTATATCTAGCTTTGACTATTGCAGTTCCACCCTCAGTGACTTACCTCTGCATAGGTTATGCCACTTCGGTCTATCGTGAATGCAATAATGCTAGACTCATTTATCTTACTGACCGCTCAGTCTCCTCCACCCCACACTGCCGATCCCTCCATTAGCTTCCAATCGCCAAACGACTAAAACTGAAAATACTAACATCATCATGCAAAGCATTCACAACTCTGCTCCCACCTACATCACCAATCTTGTCTCAAAATATCTCCCAAACTGTCCTCTCCACTCCTCCCAAGACCTCCTGCTCTCTATCTCCTATGCTCACATCCAGGATTCCTCCAAACCTCTCCCAACCCTTTGGAACGTTCTACCCCAATCTGTCCGGCTATCTCCTACTCTGTCCACCTTTAGGTGATCCCTGAAAACTCGTCTCTTCAGGAAAAAAAACTATCCTGCCTCCACCTAAAAACTATGTTTTTACATCCTCTATCAATTTATCCAAAAACATTTATCGCCTTGTGACCTAGAAACTTACTGGATTTCTGATGGATAAACAGATATTTTTCTATACTTCCAGCATTTAAAAAAAGAAAAAAAAAAAAAAAAAAAACAACATGTATTGCTAAGATGTACTGCATATGTTTTTTTGTCTAGACATATACTTTAAAGTGGATTTTCATTCCCCTCCCCATTTTTTTTTAACCCCTGCTTACCGGGGGTTGTCTTCTGCATATTTCAGACACTCACCCACCTATCGGATGCAGCGTTGTCCTGCTAAGACCTTTCTTTTTCTATTTTATCATCACCCAGTCCCGTGCCATATTTTTTGTGACATCATTAGCAGGCACAGGCTTTTCCGTGTTCAGACGGCGGGCATACCGATGGCGCACTGCTAGACCCGCCCCCCTTTTTCTTTACTTAATGGAGAGACAATGCCTCCTGGGATATGTGACAGGCATATCCCAAGAGGCAAAGGGAGCCCAGTACACATCATTCGCCTAGGCCAGGAGTGTTCATACTTTCTAAACAAAGGGACAGTTTATTGTCCTTCAGTCTTTAGGGGGCAGGACTGTGGTCATTGGGAGGAGAAACTGTCTCAGCATCAGCGGGGAAAAAAAATAATGCCCCGTTGTTTGTTTCAGTGAAAGTAAATGTGCCTCATCATTGGTGTCAGTGGGATAAATTGTGACCCATTGTTGGTGTCACTGAGAAGAACTGTGCCCCATCATTGGGCCCCATTGTTGGTGTCATTGGAAGGAATAGTGCCCCAGCATTGGTGTCATTGGGCCCCATTGCTGGTGTCATTGGGATAAATTGTGCCCCATCATAGGTATTAGTGGAAGGAATTGTACCCCTTCATTGGTGTCAGTGGGAGGAATTAAGGCCCCAAGGGCCAGATAAAAGCAAGGAAAAGGGCACACCTGGCCTCTGGGCCGCAGTTTGGAGACCACTGCCCTAGGCGAATGATGTGCACCTGGGGTATAAACTTTGTTCCAAAAAAAAAAAGGTAAAAATATTAAATCTATAAAAGCACAACTCTATTTCGGGAGAGAGGGGTGAATAGAACTTAAGATTGCCAGGAGGGCGAAGATCTGCTTTAATACTAGAAGCAAGATAGAATAATGTTAGAGTGTATAACAATAACACTCCTTACATGCTTTACTGGCACATAGTGAACTTTGCTGTGAAGCGTGGCCTAAATTATTTCGTATTGATGTTTTCTCTTCTACGAGGGGGAAAAAAAATATACTGCACGCTGTCTGTTTAGGTGTAAAGTGAATTCTTGAAACCACTTATAAACAGAATCAATAGCTGTGCTATTAGGTCCTGTAATTCTGCTGCACTAGTCCTAAATAGCTTGCTGTTCTGTCCTAAATTACAGAATGAAAGAGAAGATCCCAGCATGAGTTTTCATCTAACTCTGCACAGCGTCGTTCAATGAAAACAGTCCAATCTAACAGACGCCACTTAAGAGAAAGAAATAACTGGAGGAAAGCAATACCTTTATCAACAAAGCTCAAGTAGAGAGTGATTTTCTGTTTCCAGGCACTTGATGGGAGCTCTTGACCACTGAGTGATGTATAGGCATTTATGGCCTCTTCCGTGGATGAATATGTGACAAATGAATAGGGCTTGTTCGGAGGCATTATTAGAGATTCTACAAATCCACATCTCTGCAGGACGTCCACTAGCTGCTGTCTGCTCACTCCATTTCCCAGACCGCCATTGGCCACGACTAGACTCTACAATAAAGGAAAAGAAATTATGGATTTCATTGAAAAGAATAACTTCCAACATTTTCTATGCTTAAAGAGTAACTCCAGGCACCTCCTCTTCATCTGGTGCCCCCGAGGAAAGCCGCTTTCCCTGGGGGGAGCACCCATGCGGGCTCGCTCCCGAGTCCCGCTGCTGCGTCTATTGACACAGACAGCGGAACTCGGCCCCGCCCCCTGTCACTGGCTATGATTGACAGCAGTGGTTGGGAGCCAATGACTCCTGCTGCTAGAAATCTGTCCAAAGAGGAGAGAGAGACAGTGGCTGGAGCCGCTGCACTCGTGCGCATCGTTAGATCAGATTGGGCTCAGATAAGAAAGGGGGGGGGGGCCTGGGGGGAGCTGCAGCACTGGTTTTTCACCTTAATGTATAGAATGCATTAAGGTGAAAATCCTTGAGGCTTTACAACCACTTTAATCTAATAGTAGTGGTTTCATAATTATCAATCAACTGCTGCACTTGCAGGGCACTAATGAGGAAAATTGCTGGATCTGCATCCCTTTAGATGTGATTTCCTGTTGGGAGTATTTAACCAAAAATGACATTTTGTTATAGGAGATGCCTAAAATCTGACTTGTATCTTAGTGTAGACTTCTGGGAAAATCAGAAAGCCAATCACACAAGCAGGAAATGATGTTTCTGGGGGGCGTTCTGTGTACAGAACACCTCCAGGCAGCCACATTCCATTGCAATTTACAGAAAATTACAGAGCTGCAGATTGAAAAGGAAATGTAATTTTTTTAAATAACATTCAATTACAATATGACTTGTGCCGCAATTGTATATGCTATATTATTGCTTTTTTTCCCCCCACAAAAGTGGAGTTACCCTTTAAAGAGAAACTGTCCCTTTGTCCATTTAGGGCAAAATATCAGTATCTACAGACAGCTCCTCCCCCCCCCCCCCCCCCATCCTTAGACATGAATACTTACTGAGCCATGCTTCTCTGCACTACTGAAACCCACAGTAACAGAGTGGAGCTTCCAGGCATGAAATTGCATATGACCTTCCCCCCGTGACAGTGTTTGGGCCACCCCTCTTTCGAAGCTCTGATGCCTTACAGTAACTCAAATAGGTTGAGATGCTGCATTGAGGAGGTAGTGAGGAAACATAAACATGCCTGGACGGGTGGGCTGCAGACACCGTCAACTAGGCTCGGTTCGCACTGCTGCGACCCCAAAGTCGTCAACTTTTCATTGCGACTTTGGCCAATCATAACAATACAGAGGGGGATTACTAAAACTAATGCATACAGAATCTGGTGCAGCTGTGCACAGTAACTAATCAGCTTCTAGATTTTATTGTTAAAGGATATGTTCACCTTTCTGAACATGTTACACCTTTATTTAGGGAGTAACATGTAACATCTTCAGCATCTGACCCTTCTCCCCCCTTGTGACAGCGAACCAGGGATCCTCTTCGCACACTCGCTGTCACAATTCAAGGAGAGCACGGTCCTGTGGGGCACCGCCCACACGCAAGTTTGCGGATGTTGGCTTGTAGTTCCCAATTAACTACCAGGGCACTGTAACTGTCCGCCCTTATGAGGTACGGGCAGATAGCTACACAGAAAGTCTGCAGGAACGTGGCATTACACCCACGTTCTGCTGATCGTGGGTGCAATGTTTTACAAGCTCCTAACAAAAAAATAAATGCATATTTTTTACCTGCAAAAAAACATGCATTTTTTTTTTTGCAAAGCCTAATTGAACAAGCTCATCTTAGACACTGATTGGTTACTAGGCACAGCTGCACCAGATTCTGTGTGCACCAGTTTTAGTAAATCTCCCCCAAAGTGTGACAAGATTCCTTTTCTTTCTACACAGATTTCCTTTTTACTTTGTTTCCCTATGTTGTATGATGCTTAGCAGTCACCCTGGCTAGGTGGACAATGTGCTTTGGGAGGTGATTTTGAGCTGCAGGGATGGGCTAGGCCACAAGTACATGGCAGCAATAGGCCTGGAAAGGGAAGAATGGCTGTTATCTATTACCTTTGTAATATTCTTTATAACCAATTTGCGACCGCAATACATAAATATATGTTGCAGTTTCCCAGTGGTTTACCGAGATTATCGCTGAAGATATCAGCCAAAACCCCGGTACTGTTTTTTTCTTGTGGAACTGGTCAGAATGGCCAAACAGCCACTGGAATGGTTTCCAAAGCAGCAAGAGGGGACGCCCCCCTCCCGCCGCTGTGTCTCAAGCTTACCGTTTCCACTGGTTCGCTTGAGAAATGATCTTGGGATGCGGCTATCTGCTCCCATAGGCGATCAAAGGGTTAACACTCTTTGATCGCCTCTATGGCCTTGGAGGACCGGAGCGACTTCATGACATCACTTCCAGTCCAGGCTGGAAGACAATTTTTTTAAAGCAAAGGATCAAAAAAAAAAAAAAAAAAATATATAATATATAAATATATATATATATATATATATATATATATATATATATATATATATATATATATATATATATATATATATATATATATATATATATATTTTTTTTTTTTTTTCTGGCATCCTTATTTCTATTACAAGGGATGTTCACATTCCTTGTAATAGGGATAAAAGTAATCAAAAAGAAGCAGTGTAAAAAGAAAAAAGTAAAATAAAAAATGTAAAGCGACCCCATCCCCAGTGCTTGAGAGCAGAAGCGAACACATACTTAAGTCGCCCACGCATATGTAAACGGTATTTTAACAGTTACGTTTTTATTCATCTCCAACGGAGAAAAGTTTCAGTACAAAGATAAAAAAGAAGTACATTCACAAATATATATATAAATATACATATATCTATACATAAACATAAAAATATAAAAGGGGACAATAAGAGAGGATTACATAAAACAGGGCAAAGAAGAACCATTTCCACAAGGAAAGTGACAATCTAGGACAAATAGTCTCAAGTATTACATCAAAAAGCAAGGCACATCAGTTCACATCTTAGTTGCAAGTATTCATATCACTGCAAAGTTGCATTTTAGGAGCAATACCTCCTCCTCAAACAAAAAAAAGTATATTTTAGTGGTAATTTTAAGTGTATTCTAAATATTTCTTAATCGATCTAGTGGTGTATAAATTCAGCGAGTTCTCCCGGGGGGGGGGATCCGCATCCGTGGCCACTCACCCAGAAACCCATGCACCCCAAATTTTTTCAAACTTTTTGGGACATTTCCGGCTCATAAATGTGAGCTTATATAGAGGGAGGGTCTTATCAATGAGTGTTTTCCACTGTCCCACTGTGGGGGGTCTGTCTGTTTCCATTTAAATAAAATGGTTTTCCTTGCATAGAATAGAGCGTAGAAAACGAATAGCCTCTTATGGGTGTTTGCGATAAGGGTATCACAGATCCCCAGGAGAAGGACCTGGGGATCCAGTGTAAGTGTCAGGTTCCCAATTAAATTGATGTATTGCACCACCTCCCTCCAGAACTGTTGAAGAAGGGGGCACGACCACACCACATGTAAGAAAGTACCTATATTCGTATTGCATTTTGGGCACTTATCAGAGTAAGAGGGTTATATTTTAGCAAGCCGTTGGGGTGTGTAGTATGCCTGGTGAAGGAATTTTAACTGGATGTTCCTGTCCCTGGCGGATATCATCAAAGGAATATATTGTTGGACTCCCTCTTCCCAATCGTCATCCGTCAGGGAGGGCACAGACAGCTTCCATTTGTTAAATAGCCTAGTCCCCTGATTATCAGTTCCCAGGGACACCCGGAGATACAAAGAGGAGAGGATACGGTCGACATGCCTAGAGATAAGGAAGAGCTCCACCATATGTGATTGTAGTTGAATTTCTGAAGGGAATTGAGCCTGAATTGCGTGTCTCAGTTGCAAATAGCGGAAAAACATTTTGGTAGGGAGTTGGAAGGTATTACGCAATTCGTCAAATGTAAGGAGTTTACCTTCTGGCATAATATGCTGTAAGATTTTAATTTCATATTTAGCCCAGACTGCTGGGTCTGGGATCGTGAACAGATGTGGTAGTTTAGGGTTGCCCCAGAGTGGTGTATAGGGTGAATAAGTTTGTGGTGGGTTGAGCTTAGCTGTCAGCTGTTCCCATATTTTGACGGTCGTGCGCATGGGGATGGTCATATTATTTTGTGCTTTTGGACCCCTGAATACCAGGTTGCTCAATGCTGAATACGACCCCAATATGGCTGCTTCTAAATTAACCGCCGGGTTATGTCGTGACTGAACAAACCACCAGCGCACCGTCACCAGCACCGCCGCCCAATAATATTTCCTGAAGCACGGTAATGCCAGCCCGTCCGCAGATAGGGGAAGTTGCAGGCTTGTTTTGGCAACCCTAGGGGTCTGTCCAGCCCAAATGAAATTATTGATCACCCGATCTAGTTGCTTAAAAAACGATTCAGGGATAAGTACTGGAGTGTTTCTAAATACATACAGGAATTTGGGGAGGAATATCATTTTGAGGAGGTTTATCCTACCCACCGGTGTCAGGGGAAGGGACTTCCATGTTAAGCAGCATCTTATTAGTTGCTGTAGAATGGGGTATACATTATCTGTCAGATAACAAGAGAGATCCCTTTGTATTTCAATGCCCAGATAGCGAAATTTAGTGATTGTTTGCAGGGGTATATGGTGGGGAGGGAGTAGGGGCGGCTGGGAGATCGGGAAAAGCATGGATTTGCTCCAGTTTATGCGTATACCTGAGAAGGAGCCAAATAAGTCTATGATCCTTAAGGTCTCCTCGAGGGAGTGGGAAGCATCTGGGAGATAAAGAAGAGCGTCATCCGCGTAGAGAGAGATCTGTTCCCGTAAAGGGCCCACCTCCATCCCCCCTGCAGCCACAGAGGACCTAATAAGGATAGCAAGGGGTTCAACAGCTAGGGCAAACAAATCCGGGGATAAAGGACATCCCTGTCTAGTACCCCTGTGTAATTTGAAGGGGGGCGAGAGGGACCCATTGGTTCTGACTCTGGCAGTGGGGTTAGCATACATCCGTTTTATCCAAGAGATAAACTTAGGCCCAATATTAAATTTTCCCAAGACATGCCAAAGATACTCCCATTCGACCGAGTCGAACGCCTTTTCGGCGTCTAGGGAGGCCACTACTCCGGGGGTACCTCTGGCAAGGGCGTGGGATATATTTGTATATAATCGTCGCAAATTAATGTCTGTTCCCTTACCTGGCATGAAGCCCGTCTGGTCTCCATGAACCAGAGAGAGGATAACAGCATTGAGCCGATTCGCTAGAATTTTTGTGATGATCTTAGCGTCTACGTTTAATAACGAAATAGGCCGGTTTGACTCACATAGCTCGGGGTCCTTACGGGGCTTAAGTATTACAACAATTACCGCCTCTGACATTGATGGAGGAAGGCTTTGACCCTCCAGCATGGACAGAAGAAGTTCATGAAACTGAGGGGCCAATGATTCACTATTAGTTTTATAAAACTCGGCCGGTAAACCGTCTGGGCCTGGGGACTTTGCAGATTGTAGTGAAGAGATTGCCGTCTGCACTTCTTTGAGGGTAATGGGTGCATCTAATTTAGTTTTATTTTCCTCCGAGAGGACTGGGAACTCTATTTGACCTAGGAAATGTTGCAGAGTGTCTAGGGTGTAGTCAGTTTTGGATGTATATAAGCGTTCATAAAATTGTGCAAATCTGGCATTGATCTTAGCGGGGTCCGCCAAAAGGTTCCCCATGTCATCTTTAATGTTGGCAATGTGTGCTATGGTGGAGCGCTCCTTGGCCAGCCACGCCAGCAGCCTCCCTGATCTCTCACCTTGCTCGAATATTCTCTGGGACTGTGAGAGCAGTAGCTTGCGGGTCGCAGTTGCTCGCAACAACGCAATCTCGCGGTGGAGAATTTGAAGTGTGGTGTAAGTTCCCACATCTTTGGTGGTCACATAACTGGATTCCAAGCTCTGAGCCCGTCCCTCAGCCTCCTCCAATGTAAGCCTATTGAGTTTCCTAACTTTATTTATAACCATGCGGTACTGACCTCGTGTATATGCCTTAAAGGCATCCCACACCATTGCAGGGGAGGCCGTTGCTTTATTTTGTAACCAAAATGTATTCATCTCTCCCTCTATCTCAGGAGCAACACTCTCATCCGTTATCCAAAAACCCGAGACCCGCCATAGGCCGGAGCCCGTTGGCGAATCCGTGTTTAGTTGTAGTAGGAGGGGAGCGTGGTCAGAAATGCCACGTGGCAGAATCTTAACCTCCTGGACACGGGAGAGAATAGGTCCCCCAGCATAGAACAGATCAATTCTTGAGAAAGAGGCATACGTGCCAGAGTGACAAGTATATTGCCTATCCCTGGGGTGACGCCATCTCCACACATCACTAAGGCCATATCCCTCCGCCCATCTCTTCAGTGGGGAGTCAGAAGCCCCATCATCACCCATCCTATCCATGCCAGGGTCCGGTGGCATATTAAAGTCTCCAGCCAGAAGAATGGCTGCAGCCGGGTATTGAGCCAGTATAGGGGTCAGTTTATGTAGAATCGCCATGGAGGCTGGGGGTGGAATATATAAACCCACTATTACCATCTCAATCCTGTCGCACATGGCATGCATGACAACATATTTCCCCTCGGGATCTAGGTGGAGATCAAGCAGTGTAAAGGGCAGTGCTTTGTGGACCAGGACGCTGACTCCTCTAGAATAGGCAGAGTATGTAGAATGATAGTATGAACCTACCCAGGGCTTTTTTAGAGCCAGCGTCCTGCTCCCTGTTAAGTGAGTCTCCTGCAAAATGCAGATATGGGGGTTGTATTTTTTTATGTAAGTAAAAACTAAGGAGCGTTTTATCTTAGAATTTAGGCCCCGTACATTCCAGGACATAACATTAAGGAGATTCATTCTGCTGCCCTAATACACGCGCCACAGGATTGACACAGCATACACTCCACGTAGAGCCCACATGATAACAGAACACTCTTAGTGAGATACACATTTGTGATAGCACAGTGAGCCGAATAACCCTCCCTCTCTAGTAATAGCCGATTAACACTGCATGTCTTGCTTTGAGTAGAGCGCTGATTGTACAATCTGGAGCAAATAAATGCCATATGTATAGAAAGCAAAAGGAAAATAACATAAAGTAAAACTAATCTGGGGTAAAAACCCCAACACCAACCTTTCCCAACCTCCCCCCTCCCCGCACCACCCCCCAAACTTCGGGATGCTCGTTCCCCAAAACTATTTGTGACAACTGCCCATGGGGCTCGTGAACAGTGAGCCTTCAGAGCGACTTAGTCTGTGTACATAAAGAGCAGCCAACAAGACCCGAATTTCTCGGATAAACGATCCCAGCATATCAAAATGTCTCCCAAAAATCCGGGGGTACTATTCTTAAACTTAAACACGTTGCAAACTGGAGATTCCGGTCCCCTCACCATATATTTAGGCACGATCACAAACAATTCTTCATCTCTTTTGCGTAAATGTTCTTTAGCTAGTATATACTCACAGAACCGGATCTGAGGAAGAATGTAAAAGTAACTTATTCTGAACTGGTTGGACAAGCCAAGGTAAAGGGTTTGGGCTTGTAGTGATGTCAGCAGATGAAGGTGATCTTTGTTGCAGTAAAACTTATGTTATAAGGGGATTTAGTGATAGTGATCGGATCAGCCTCGTGGTACTGTTTCCAGCCACCTGGATGCCTCTTCTGGAGATCTAAAGAACTGCACTGATTCTCCATCCTGCACTCTCAAACGGGCGGGAAATAGCATACTATATTTGATCTTGCGATTGCGGAGATCCAATTTGATCCGATCGAACGATCTTCTTGACTTTTGTGTGTCGATGGAGAAATCTGGGAAGATCATGAGTCTCGCTCCCTCATGACGAAGCACCTCGATCTTTCTCGCCTCTCGCAAAACCAGATCACGATCCCGAAAATTGAGGAGTTTCAGAATAAATGTGCGTGGAGGAGCTCCCGGGGGCCCCCGGGCAGCAGGCATTCTATGCGCCCTCTCCACCACAAAGACATCAGAGAACTTGGCATCTGGAAGAAGGGTGCACAGCAAGCGCTCAGTAAACGTCGTAGGATCTTTACCTTCCGCTCCCTCTGGCAATCCCACTATCCGGAGGTTGTTCCTTCGATTTCTGTTCTCTGCGTCCTCCGCACGAGCTTCCAGAACTTTTATTTTGGTCTGCAGCGTGCGGAGCGAGACTCCCTGGTCCTGTAGTATATCTTCTGCCTCCCCCACTCTTCTTTCGGCTTCAGTGAGCCTGGAGCGGAAACAGTCCATGTCTCTACGGATAAGGCTGATGTCCAGCTGCATGCACTCTATTTTCCCCGTCAGGGTAGTTTGGCAGGTAGTAATAGCCTGCACGAGGGCTTCAAAGTTAGTTTGTTCTCGTAGAGCTGCCTCTCCCTCCTCTGCCTGAGATGCCATGCTGGCCGCCGTTGCGGGAGACAGGCGCACCACAGAGGCCTGCTTCTTCGGAGTATTCCGGGGCTTACGAGATGCCTGGGAGTATCTCCCTCCGGTCATACCGGTCCCTAGAAGCTCCGGTACCGTTTGTGTCCACTTTCAGGTCGGAGAGTGCAGGGTACAGAGCCCAGGAAGTAAAGGTGCAATGTTGGTGGGGAGGCTGAGAGCACCAAGATGGCCGCCGAGACTAGGCCGGATCCCCTGTTCAGATTTAAGGCTGTTGCTGTGTGGGGGGGCACTGTTTGGTTCAGACTTCTCTCAGGGTCCCATGCAGGGGGTCAGCTGGTAGTGGGAAAGCCAGGTGTCCCAGGGGCCAGATCGTAGCCCCCCCCCCCCCGAAGAGGCCTGGAGGAGCAAGATGGCCGCCGGAGCTCCGGACCAGGCCGAAGCCGCGGCCTAGAGTTGGGGCCGCCGCCGTGCGGACTAATACTGCTCCGCCCGAGCCTCCTCCGGAAGCCCTCAGGGCAGGGTCCGTGGGCGGGAGGAGAGCCAGACACCCGGGAGGCCGAGGAGGGCAGGATGGCCTCCGGAGTTCAGTAGGCCCGAAGCCGCAGCCTGTATTTGCGGCTGCCGCCGCGGAGGGGCTCCGTGCCGGCTCGGGCGTCCGTCCGATCAAAGACCTGCAGGAACAGGTCAATGTATTAGCGGAGGGCTCAGGAGGTACCTCAGGCTGGTGGTGGATGATGCTGGGAGGCAGGATGGGCAAGGATTCGGGAGTACTGGACGGAGCTCGGGTCTAGCACGTCTTACTCCATGCTGCAGCAGGCCACGCCCCCCGTAAACGGTATTTTAACTACACGTGTGAGGTATCACCGCAAACATTACAGCGAGAACAATAATTCTAGCACTAGACCTCCTCTGTAACTCTAAACAGGTAGGTATTTGAAGCGTATGGAGATTTTTAAGTACCGTAGTTTGTCACCATTCCACGAGCATGCGCAAATGTTAAACTGTGATATGTTAGGTATCTATTTACTCGGCGTAACAACATTTTTCACATTATACAAAAAAAAAAGGGTATATATTGTGTTTTGTTTTTTTAAATTAATTAAAGTGTATTTTTTTCCAAAAAATTGCGTTTGCAAAACTGCTGTGCAAATACTGTGTGACATAAAGAAATTAATCCCTAGGGTATCGGCTAAAAAAAAAATGTATAATGTTTGGGGGTTATAAGTAATTTTCTAGCAAACAATACTGATTTAAACTTGCAAACAAAAAGTGCCAGAAAAAGCCTGGTCTGCAAGTGGTTAAACAAAAGAACAAGGAGAGAGGCGCCTCTGGGTGCAGACGTTTTTTAAAAACTTTAATTGACATACAGATGTCGACTTACATTTAGCCAGTACAATATAGGCATTACGATTTCCCAGCAGGTATAGTCGTGGTGACAGTCCTGGTGACGCTCCTGTAGTCCTGCTTCCTTGGTTCCACACGAGCTGGTGTAGTCAGAGAGGAGTCCGCCGCTTATGGGGACTCAGACCGAGGCCTAAATGTGAGTCGACGTCTGTATGTCAATTAAAGTTTTTAAAAAACCATCTGCACCCAGAAGCGCCTCTCGGAACATGGTTTCTGTTCCCATATGATGGCAGCCCTGAATGTTTCAGACTTTTAACCCCTCCTAATCTTTGTGCACATGGACTAAATAGACTGCGCATTCCTTTACGGTTTTAAATCTTTGCGCCTATACTTGTATTTTTTTCTTTTTTTTGTAATTTTTTGCAAGTGGTTAGACCCATCTTCTTTTTTTTTCCTAAAGTGCGATTGCCAAGAAACACATATATGTAATTAATTTGTTAAGACAGGAAAATAATTTCTCTACAAGTCCCTGACCCTTAGAATATAACTGAACAGAATTTTTTATTTTAATTTGTATAGGACGGGGAGGGGTTGGAACCACTGTCAGGTTTTTATTGCTGTCTGTCTGTTAGGGAGGCTCAATCTCTCCAGCTGTCCAATGTTACCAGGAATGACAGTGAGGGCTGGTTCACACCAGGTGTGGTGGGACTGCGTTGGGCGGCTATTCTAGCGCTGTCCCTTTGCATGGGGGCAAAATGCTGTGTCCAATGTGTCGGATTCACACCACTGCGTAGCACGATGCACGGAAAAAAGTATGCATGCAGTGCTTTTTTTCAGTGCAGCGCAGTAGGAGGCAATGCACTACCTTGCACTGTGTGGCCCACAATCGAACTTTATGAGATGCCTGCGTGACATCTCAATAAAGTTCATTTGAAAAAAAAAACAAAAAAAAACAAAAAAAAAACAAACAGCCTCTGCACTGCGGTCCACCTGAGCTCAGCACAGTGATGAAGTGCTGAGCTTGGCGGATCACACTGTTTCCTTTTCTTTCTTTTTTTTAATTAACTTTATTGCCCCCAGAACAGGACTAGTAAATGTTTCCACTTAATACAGGCACCTGTTCCACTGACAAAAGTGGATTTCCCTCACATTGCAAAGATATCCTCTCACTTCTTGTGTAATCTAGAGAACAGGAACTGAAGGCAAATATCTCTAATAAAAGATACAGATGGGGAAAAAAAAGCACCAGTTTTAACCCTATTCCATAAAAAATAATAAAAAGTTGTAAAATATTGCAGCTTACCAATCAGATGTGGTGGCTACATTTATTTTCTTTTTTTTTTGGGCTTTCCTTCTGTTTTTACCTGGTGATCAAGTAACACTTCTTGTATTAGAGTGCCCCCACTCTGGAAGAGGGATCAGAGGGGGCACCCTTGGACAGCAGCATTGGGAGTCTGAGGGGAAGGGAGTTTTAGATGTACTAGCAGATTTAGATACACTAACAACATTGAACACTATCTCCCACTCACACTTCAGTTACACGAGCAGTTTTTTTTTTTTTTGGGGGGGGGGGGGGGGGGGAATAAAGGTTTTACAAAAATACATAAAAGCTGACCATTGTAAGCATCCCCGTCAGTAATAAATGGTATGTCTCCTCCCTCTAACTGCTATATTTGCAGAACAGCTTGTTCTGTTGAAAAACAACAGATTTGCTGGCTGTATCTCCTGGTGAAAATAAAGGAAAAATACAGCTGAAAAAAACTAATGCAGCCATCACATGTAAGAATTGGTAAGCTGCAATATAATGTTTGCTTTTGGGTTAAATAGCACTTTAAAGTGGTATTTTTTTTTTACAAAGTGACATCTAAAAAGTAGCACGATTTATAGTAATATCAGAAATTAAAGTGGTATTTTAATGCATTTCTTTTTTTGTTAGAAAAAAAAATACCACTTTAATTTCTAACATTACTATACATCATACTACTTTTAGATGTCACTTTGTACAAAGACAGGCTGGTCATTAGGGGGCACAGAACACTACAGAGTGCTACTCCCTCCCAGACATGAAGGTGGTGTCTGGTTTATTTGTCGAAAACCTTGGAAGGATGGGAGACCGTCTCTATGCCTTCATGTTTTAGAAGAATATTCTTGGCCTTTGCTTGTTTTCTATGTTGCTTCTTCTCCTCTTTGCTGTGTTTTCTATTATTCATGTGCTCCGATCTTTGTTCTGATGGTGAAGACTGAAAAAGAGAAAATAAAGATATGTAATCAAAACAGGGCAATCAATAGTGAGTTCAGACTTATTGATTATGGAAAATCGCTATAAACACAGTACAAGAAAAACCCACAGCAACCAATCAGAAGTAAGTTTTACTGGTGTGAATTCTATACGCTGAAAGCCAATTGGTTGACTAGGTTGCCACAGTTTGCAACACATTACTGAATGTATCCTCGGTATGTGGGGAAACTGTTGATATTATCCAGATCACTGCTAAGGTTTTAGTAGGATTCTATTGTCTGTATTTTGCTTTTGGTTGCTTGTCTGAGTGTTGGAGGATTACCCATTGCAGTCAGTAGGGCAGCAGTACAAAGTGGGAGGCTGCCAGGGAAACTTCATAGAGCTTTGATGTAAAATGTTAGCACTTTACTGCACAATTCACCCTCGGGGCTTTCACACTGGAGACAAAGCAGCGGCACTTTCGGGTCGGTTTGCAGGCGCTATTATTAGCGCAATAGCGCCTGCAAACCGCCTCAGTGTGAAAGGGCCCTAAAAGTCAAGAACGTGAATGTGACCCCAAAATTAGACTGCCCAAAAGATTTGGCTGTAAAGAAGAATGTCAATATTTCCAGCAGCGCGCTCTGCCAAACACGTTCCTTTGAAATCTGGTTCACACATGTGATGAAGGAACCAGTGCGATTCCAGCGTCAGTTCCCGCACCGCATCAACACCACCCCCCACCCCACCCCCGCAGGCGGTTCACATTGCCCTCTGAGAACCGCTGCGGTTGTCAATAAAAAGTTAATGACACCCCCCAGATCGGTTCGCAGATCGCAGCGTGAACTCGGACAGGAATCGTATCGCATGGGTGATGTGATCCGAATCCAGTGCGGGAAGAAAAAAAAAAAGGTTCCTGCACTATTTTTTCATGAAAATCCAATGCGAGTTCAGCCATACAGCTGTATGGCTACACCCGCATTGCACAGACATCGTATGTGATCTGCACAGCAGTGTGGTGCAGATCACATGCAATGTCTGACATCACATATGTGTGAGCCCAGGCTTAGGAAGTCAACAGTTCAGTTTGTACAGATCTCCCATTATCCCAGTTGCATTCAGTGTTTTCTCCCACTGACCAGGGCAGGATTAATCAAAATAAGCAGATCCTATAGGCATCAGAGAGTCTTTCCCTGGGCAATCATGCCTTTAAATTATAAGTGCACTTTAACTTAGTCAGCTCTGGAAGAATTTGCCCCCTATATGACCAGGCCATTTTTTGCTATTTGGCACTGAGCTACTTTAAAGTGGAGTTCCGCCCAAACAAAAAAAAATGTAATTTATGTGCATTAAAAAAAAAAAAAAAAAAAACATTTGGAGAAAATTTTTTTTTACTCACCTCTAAATGCCTGTTGCTAGGGGGGTCCCTCGTAGTCTGCCTCCTTCAGCGCCTGAACTCTTGACGTCACTTCCCTCGGCACAGGAATGGAGATCAGCTCTGCCCCCTCCCTCTTGTCAATCATCTGGGACACGTCACAGGTCCCAGATGATTGCGCGGCCAATCACAGCATGTGGCGCCTCTTGAGCATGCACAGTGGGTGCCCGGCTGTGAAGCCACAGCCGGGCGCCCACAGTTACAATGCCGGCGCCCCCGAGCGGAGGGGGGGCGAGCGGGGCTTCGATCCCCCGCATCGCTGGACCCTAGGACAGGTAAGTGTACGATTATTAAAAGTCAGCAGCTGCAGTATTTGCTGCTGATTTTTATTTATTTTTTATTTTTAAGCGGAACACCGCTTTAACTGACAATTGAGCAGTCATGCAACACTGTACACAAATTACATTTATATAATTTGTTTCACACATATAGAGCTTTATTTTGGTAGTATTTGATCACCGCTGGGTTTATTATAAAAATAGAAAAAAAGATTTGAAAAAAAAAAACCCACATATTTTTTACTTTCTACTTTCTGCCAAAGGTCTTTGGTAAAAAAAAAAAATCCCAATAAGTGTATATTAATTGGTTTATTTGAAAGGTATATCATCTACAAACTATGGTATATATTTATTTTTTTATACCAGTAATGGCGGTGATCAGTGACTTAACAGGGACTATGATAGTGCGGCAGTCAGTCAATCTGACACTAACTGCCACGAATACAGTGATCAGTGCTAATATACACTGACACTGCCTGGGAAGGGGTTAACATCTAGGGCGATCAAGGGGTTGTGAGCCTAACAATGTGTGCTGCTTTTTACTAGAGAGCTTCGCAGGGACAACAAAGCAAGCGTTCGTTCCCTCTGTACAGAGCCCTGTGTTGATTGTCAACACAGGGCTCTGGGCTGTGATTCGACCAATCCGATTCAGCACGTCCCGGCCATGAAACATTGGTGGGGATCTGTTGAAAAACTCCTGCTCAAATCACAAACAGGCAGTGACGTACAGGTACGTTGCTGTGCCTGTAGGAGCCGCCAGCAAGCATTTAAAAGGTGGCCATCCACTATTAAGAACAATTTGAAGGAGCATGATGGAAAAAAAAAATTTAAATGAACAAATTACAACAGGAAATGTAGTTTTGGTTGGGAAATTACATTAATTCCAAAATCGAATGTTGAAAGTACTTTCAAATGATATTTGTCAAGTCATCGAACATACTGAGAATCTTTGGACAAATGTACAGTTGTGCTCATAAGTTTACATACCCTGGCAGAATTTATGATTTCTTGGCCATTTTTCAGAGAATATGAATGATAACACAAAAACTTTTCTTTCACTCATAACTGTGTTTACTCTTTTTAAATCATAATCGCAACAGAAACGACCCTGATCAAAAGTTTACATACCCCAGTTCTTAATACCGTGTATTGCCCCCTTTAACATCAATGACAGCTTGAAGTCTTTTGTGGTATTTGTGGATGAGGCTCTTTATCGTCTCAGATGGTAAAGCTGCCCATTCCTCTTGGCAAAAAGCCTCCAGTTCCTGTAAATTCTTTTTGCTGTCTTTTTTTTTCTTTTGCTGCACATTTGAGATCTCCCCAGAGTGGCTCAATGATATTGAGGTCAGGAGACTGAGATGGCCACTCCAGAACCTTCACTTTATTCTGCTGTAGGCAATTAGAGGTCGACTTGGCCTTGTGTTTTGGATCATTGTCATGTTGGAATGTCCAAGTACGTCCCATGTGCAGCTTCCTGGCTGATGAATGCAAATGTTCATCCAGTATTTTTTGATAACATACTGCATTCATCTTGCCATCAATTTTGACCAAATTTCCTGTGTCTTTGTAGCTCACACATCCCCAAAACATCAGCGATCCACCTCCGTGTTTCACAGTAGGAATGGCGTACCTTTCATCATAGGCCTTGTTGACTCCTCTCCAAATGTAGTGTTTATGTTTGTGGCCAAAAAGCTCAATTTTGGTCTCATCGCTCCAAATGACTTTGTGGCAGAAGGCTTGAGGATTGTCTCTGTGCTGTTTGGTGTATTGTTAGCGGGATCATTTGTGACATTTGCGTAGTAATGGCTTTCTTCTGGCGACTCGACCATGCGGCTCATCTTTCGTCAAGTGTCTCCTTATTGTGCATCTTGAAACAGCCACACCACATGTTTTCAGAGAGTCCCACATTTCACCTGAAGTTATTTGTGGGTTTTTCTTTGCATCCCGAACAATTTTCCTGGCAGTTGTGGCTGAAATTTTAGTTGGTCTACCTGACCGTGGTTTGGTTTCAACAGAACCCCTCATTTTCCACTTCTTGATTTGAGTTTGAACACTGCTGATTGGCATTCTCAATTCCTTGGATATCTTTTTTTATCCCTTTCCTGTCTTATACAGTTCAACTACCTTTTCCCGCAGATCCTTTGACAATTCTTTTGCTTTCCCCAAGACTCAGAATCCAGTGGATGGAAGATGCAAGGATCTGTCAGGAGTCCAGAAACGCATTGACCTTTTATACACACACACCAATTACAAGCAAACAGATCACAGGTGAGGATGGTTACCTTTAATAACCATTCACCCTCTGTGTCAACTTGTGTGCATGTTATCAGACCAAAATCACCAGGGTATGTAAACTTTTGATCGGGGTCATTTGGGTAGTTTCTGTTGCCATTATGATTTAAAAAGAGTAAACACAGTTGATTGATAATAAATGGCTTCAGCCAAACACTAACCATGAGTGAAAGAAAGGTTTTGTGTTATTCATATTCCCTGAAAAATGGCCAAGAAATCATAAATTCTGCCAGGGTATGCAAACTTATGAGCACAACTGTATGTACGCAGTGTATGGCCAGCTTTAAACAAAGTGCACCTATTTTCCCTGAGCTCATCTTCCCCCTCTACAGATGTGTGATTACCGAAACCGATATCCGAAGCCTTGGTTTATTTACCTCCCACACCACAATACCTCTCTCTCATGACCCCCTGCAGATTTCAGTGGACTTGTCTACCTTTGTCTCTCAGCTGGGAGTATACAGTAAAATAATTATTTTTCATTATTATTTATCAAGGAAGTAATTTCTAAATAAAAAGTCTCATTTGCTTGATTATAATCAATGCCCAAACTGCTATATAAACAAAATGAAAAAGTTTTTATGTAATATAGTTGTGGGGTCTGGCCCGGAAAAGTTTATATATTTTGAAATTTTTATTTCACAGCACTTGTTGAAACTTAAAGCTGATCACTGTTGTAGTGAAGTTTAAAATGATACTACTTATATACTCGAGTATAAGTCGAGTTTTTCAGCACATTTTTTTGTGCTGAAAGTGCCCCCTTCGACTTATACTCGAGTCAAGCACTTTTCTGCAGCAAAAAATTTCATTTTCTGAACCAACTTTGGGGCCCCGTATCTCAGGGCCACTTGGTGCTAGGAACCCCAAATTTGGTGTATGCAACCCAGTGGAACTGGTACCACAACATATCCAAAGCTGGGGTTCCTAGCACCAAGTGGCCCCGAGATACGGGGCCGCAAAATAGGTTCGGAAAATGTCATTCTCTGCTGCAGAAAAGTGCTTGACATTTTCCGAACCGATTTTTGGGGCCCTGTATCTCGGGGCCACTTGGTGCTAGAAATCCCAGCTTTGGATATTTTATGGTGCTAGTTCCACTGGATTTGTGGTTCCTAGCACTAAGTGGCCCCGAGATACGGGGCCCCAAATTCGGTCAACTGTGTCCATATGCAGCAATGTCATTTCGGGACCCTTTGGGTTCAGAGACCCCAAATTTTGGCTGCAGCTAGGGGGCATCTAGGAACCCTTAACTACCGAGTTTGAAGTTCAGGGGACCTATGGCTGCAAAGGGGCACAGTGAGGCATGCAAATGGGCACAGTGAGGCTGCAAATGGGCATTGTTGACCCTCTTTTCCACTTACAGTAGCTGTGCATTTCTCACCCTCGTCTTATACTCGGGTCAATAAGTTTTTCCCATTTTTTTGTGGTAAATTAGGGCCTCGACTTGTACTCGGAACGACTTATACTCGAGTATATACAGTATTTATTTATTTTTAAATAACAAACATATTATACTTCCTTGCTCTGTGCAATAGTTGCACAGAGCGGCCCCAATCCTCCTCTTCTTGGGTCCCCCATCGCTTCTGGCTCCCTCCCCCCCTGCTGAGTGCCCCTATATCAAGTCGCTGGGGGGGGTTTACTGCATACTGAAGGTTTTTTACCGAATCACTTGAGGGCTAGGTTCACACATATGCAATGCAGGAACCAGTGCGATTCCAGTGACGGTTCCTGCATCGCATGTCTCTTGCAGGCAGTTCACACCGCCCAATGCGAACCGCTGCGGGTGTCAATACAAAGTTATCGACACCCCCACATTGGTTTGCAGATCGCAGTGGGAACTGTGAAATGGTGCAAGAATCGGATTGCATAGGTGTGAGCACCCATGAGATCCGATTCCATTGTAGACCAACAAAAAGATAACCACTGATTTTCTAGCAACCACATGCTGTGTGGTCAAAATGTAAGTGTGAATGTAGCCTTAATAGTTTGTTTGGTCCATCTGATCCAAACTATTTCCTTCACCAACACATGCAGTTGTTGTGTGCCCTACATACACTATACAGTGTTGTGTTCTGGCATTGGGGCAGGGACTTTCTCTTGGAACAAAATTGAGTTGGACTGAGTGTTGCTCAGCCATTCACAGGGAGCTTTGTATTTTATGAATGATCACAAAGCTTCCTCTGATTGGACGAGGTGATGATGCAGGCAGATGATATATCATAAAATACAAAGCTCCCTGTGTATGGCTGAGCAGCAGTTAGCTGGCCAAATTTTTTGTTCAAGGAGCAGGAGTATTTATTCTCTTAGGGCTGGCTCACACCACAAAAAAAAACAAAAAAAAAACCACACCCCAGATCCGTTTCTGCGTGCACATTTTTAACGTGTTTTTTATGCGTTTCCAGATGCAGATCTTACTGTACTGGGGTCCGGTGCATCTTACAGCGTTCCAGTACAGTCCAGTTAAGGAAAAATGCAGCATGTTCTACTTTCTTTTTTTCTGGAACTGACCACACTGGTGTGAACTATGCCAATAGAAACCATATAACCTACTTTTCATGCATTTTGATGCAGATACAAGAACCACACTGGACTGCTTGTGGTGTGAGCTTTCCCTTATTCTGTAGGCAAAATGAAAGGCTAAGTTCCTTTAAAAAATAAATAAATTGCTAAATACATGAAAAAAAAAAAAAAAGTGTTTGAGAAGCTGCACTGATGGGCCCTGATGAGGCAACACTGGGAAGGATGCACTGGTGGGGCTGCACTGGCTCTGGGCTGTCCAGGGGGTAGCGGGCTCCCAGGCTGCTAAGACCCGACTTGGAGCCACTGTAGGGGGAGCTCCAGAAGTCCGGAGTGAAAAGGCTAGAGTCCACAGGGCCATTGGGACGCAGAGCCGCACTTCCTGCTAGGGGCTCCGCTCCTCCCCTGACCCACCCTTCCTACTTCTCTACAGCCCCGCATCTCGCCTAACCTGTTCAGTGTCCCGCCTCTCTTCTCCTTTAAACCGCCTCCCCTTCCCAACCCCCAGCCTGCCTGCCAGCCGCCTGGCAATAGGAAGAAAAGAACAGCTGCACACCACACAAACGTTCCAACGATTTTATTCCAAAAAAATAGCAATAAACAGCCAACAAAGATAGAGTGTCCGAACCCAGGAGGAGGTGACGCATGCATTTCACACTGACCTCAGTGCTTCTTCAAACCAAACCATAGCCGCCTGGCAATGACAGGACTGTTCCAGGACGCCAGTGCAGCGACTCCCGTTGCACCCGGCAGCCCCTCTCACACTAAACCACTGGGGCTGACAATACTGCATACAATGCACAAAGGTAAAAAACCTTCTGCCTTTACAACCACTTTAACTATAAATCTAGGAGAGGGATGAGCAGTAGTATATAAGATTTGGATTGGAAAGTGTAAACACGAGGGCCGACCATAGGCACCCTACCCAGGTATGAAGGCAGAAGGCGAGGTTTGTTATTTTGGTCAGGAGGGCTAGACAGGGTATACTGACTTACCCTTGGGTTTAGGGACTGGAGAGGTAAAGATGAATATTAGAGTGCATCTAAACCCAAGGAAAAAAACATGATATGTTGCAGCTTACCAGTCCGACTTATTTCAGGCTAGTTTTTCTTTATTTTCACCTGGTAATTCTGAGAAGTAACACACTTTCTGTCCTAGGGTGACAACGCTCACTTACATATAATACAGTATCTATGGAGCAGCAGTATTGTCACCCTAGGACAGGACTACAGAACACCTCAGGGGGAAGTATTATGTACTCCTCAGAGAAAGATGAGAACAATTATAATTGAGAAGAGCACAGAAAGTTAACACAACTGCTTTCCATGGTATATTTAACAGACCAAAAAGGATGAAATAGGAGAATTCCCTTGTTAGGATTTACACAACCTTTATCTTGTAGGGCCCATTTATATCCGTAGGGTACAGTAAAAGCCTAATGTCGCGTACACACGATCGGACATTCCGCCAGCAAAACTCCGATGAGAGCTTTTTGTCAGAAAACGCGACCATGTGTATGCTCCATCGGTCTTTTGCTGGCGGAATTCCAGCCAGCAAAAGATTGAGAACAGGTTCTCTATTTTTCGGTCGGGAAAAGTTCTTATCCGAAAATGCGATCGTCTGTACAAATTCCGACGCACAAAATTCCTACGCATGCTCGGAGTCAATTCGACGCATGCTCGGAAGCATTGAACTTCATTTTCTCGGCTCGTCGTAGTGTTGTACGTCACCGCGTTCTTGACGGTCGAAAGTTCAGAGAACTTTTGTGTGACCGTGTGTAGGCAAGGCAAGCTTGAGCGGAATCCCGTCGGAAAAACCATCCAAGTTTTTTCCAATGGAAAATCCGCTCGTGTATACGGGGCATAAGTTTATGTTTCCTGTCATTTTAAATAGTTTGTTAACCACTTAAGGACCGCCTCACGCCCATGTACGTCGGCAAGGTGGCACGGGCAGGCAGAATCACGTACATGTAAGTGATCTGCCTCCCGCGGGGGGTCCGAACGGACCCCCCCCCCCCCCCCCCGGTGCCAGAGGCGGTCCGCTTTTTTTCTGATTACTGCATGGTGTCAGTTTGTGACAGTTAGTGTGGTAGGACAGTTACTGTTAGCCCCTTTAGGTCTAGGGTACCCCCCTAACCCCCCCTAATAAAGTTTTAACCCCTTGACCACCCCCCGTCGCCAGTGTCGCTAAGCGATCATTTTTCTGATCGCTGTATTAGTGTCGCTGGTGACGCTAGTTAGGGAGGTAAATATTTAGGTTCGCCGTCAGCGTTTTATAGCGACAGGGACCCCCATATACTACCTAATAAATGTTTTAACCCCTTGATTGCCCCCTAGTTAACCCTTTCACCACTGATCACCGTATAACCGTTACGGGTGACGCTGGTTAGTTCGTTTATTTTTTATAGTGTCAGGGCACCCGCCGTTTATTACCGAATAAAGGTTTAGCCCCCTGATCGCCCGGCGGTGATATGCGTCGCCCCAGGCAGCGTCAGATTAGCGCCAGTACCGCTAACCGCTAACACCCACGCACGCAGCATACACCTCCCTTAGTGGTAAAGTATCTGAACGGATCAATATCTGATCCGATCAGATCTTTACTAGCGTCCCCAGCAGTTTAGGGTTCCCAAAAATGCAGTGTTAGCGGGATCAGCCCAGATACCTGCTAGCACCTGCGTTTTGCCCCTCCGCCCAGCCCACCCAAGTGCAGTATCGATCGATCACTGTCACTTACAAAACACTAAACGCATAACTGCAGAATTCGCAGAGTCAGGCCTGATCTCTGCGATCGCTAACAGTTTTTTTGGTAGCGTTTGGGGAACTGGCAAGCGCCAGCGGCCTAGTACACCCCGGTCGTAGTCAAACCAGCACTGCAGTAACACTTGGTGACGTGGCGAGTCCCATAAGTGCAGTTCAAGCTGGTGAGGTGGCAAGCACAAGTAGTGTCCCGCTGCCACCAAGAAGAAGACAAACACAGGCCCGTCGTGCCCATAGTGCCCTTCCTGCTGCATTCGCCAATCCTAATAATTGGGAACCCACCGCTTCTGCAGCGCCCGTACTTCCCCCATTCACATCCCCAACCAAATGCAATCGGCTGCATGAGAGGCATTTTTATGTCCTCCCGAGTACCCCTACCCAACGAACCCCCCCAAAAAAGATGTAGTCTCTGCAGCAAGCGCCGATATAGGCGTGACACCCGCTATTATTGTCCCTCCTGTCCTGACAATCCTGGTCTTTGCATTGGTGAATGTTTTGAACGCTACTATGCACTAGTTGAGTATTAGCGTAGGGTACAGCATTGCACAGACTAGGCGCACTTTCACAGGGTCTCCCAAGATGCCATCGCATTTGAGAGACCCGAACCTGGAACCGGTTACAGTTTTGTATATAAATACAAAAAAAAGTGTAAAAAAAAAAAATATATATATAAAATTAAAAAAAAATAGTTGTCGTTTTATTGTTCTCTCTCTCTCTATTCTCTCTATTGTTCTGCTCTTTTTTACTGTATTCTATTCTGCAATGTTTTATTGTTATTATGTTTTATCATGTTTGCTTTTCAGATATGCAATTTTTTATACTTTACCGTTTACTGTGTTTTATTGTTAACCATTTTTTTGTCTTCAGGTACGCCATTCACGACTTTGAGTGGTTATACCAGAATGATGCCTGCAGGTTTAGGTATCATCTTGGTATCATTCTTTTCAGCCAGCGGTCGGCTTTCATGTAAAAGCAATCCTAGCGGCTAATTAGCCTCTAGACTGCTTTTACAAGCCGTGGGAGGGAATGCCCCCCCCCCACCGTCTTCCGTGTTTTTCTCTGGCTCTCCTGTCTCAACAGGGAACCTGAAAATGCAGCCGGTGATTCAGCCAGCTGACCATAGAGCTGATCAGAGACCAGAGTGGCTCCAAACATCTCTATGGCCAAAGAAACCGGAAGCTACGAGTATTTCATGACTTAGATTTCGCCGGATGTAAATAGCGCCATTGGGAAATTGGGGAAGCATTTTATCACACCGATCTTGGTGTGGTCAGATGCTTTGAGGGCAGAGGAGAGATCTAGGGTCTAATAGACCCCAATTTTTTCAAAAAAGAGTACCTGTCACTACCTATTGCTATCATAGGGGATATTTACATTCCCTGAGATAACAATAAAAATGATTAAAAAAAAAAAAAAAATGAAAGGAACAGTTTAAAAATAAGATAAAAAAGCAAAAAAATAATAAAGAAAAAAAAAAAAAGCACCCCTGTCCCCCGCTGCTCTCGCGCAAAGGCGAACGCAAGCGTCTGTCTGGCGTCAAATGTAAACGGCAATTGCACCATGCATGTGAGGTATCACCGCGAAGGTCAGATCGAGGGCAGTAATTTTAGCAGTAGAACTCCTCTGTAAATCTAAAAAATAAATCTCTTTTAAAGCATGTCATGTTTGGTATCCATGTACTCGGCCTAGGATCATCTTTTTTATTTAATCAAACATTTGGGCAATATAGTGTGTTTTAGTGCATTAAAATTTAAAAAAAGTGTGTTTTTTCCCCAAAAAATGCGTTTGAAAAATCGCTGCGCAAATACTGTGTGAAAAAAAAAAATGAAACACCCACCATTTTAATCTGTAGGGCATTGTCCATGGACATCCTCCCAGAATCTTGCTCCCGCATGCCCCACAGTGTGAGGGGGGAGGGGGAGAGATCGTCTGCAGAGTATGGGTACTGAGCAGCGCTGTGGGCACTACAGATCCAGCCCACAGCGCTGCTCTCTGCCCATACTCTGCCCAAAAAAAAAATTTTTAATGGAAAGTTCTGTTATTGTGTTTTTCTTTTTAAACAAATGCTGTTAATTAGTTGACAATGGTACGAGTTGTTTTTATTAAACTAAAACCTCGGTATTCAGGTGTAATTGCGGTGTTGGCACTTTTAGAAAAAAATAAGTAGTTTTGTGTTGCAGTTTGGGCACTCGGGCTCAAAAAGGTTCGCCATCACTGATCTAGTGTATGGAGGGATTGAAGGTCCCTTCACACTGCCTGCACACTAAGCCACAGTGGTGTAAGTTTTGGCTGCAGTGAGCTGGCAGTAGGGGGCGATGTGACGCTTGTTTCAGCAAATCACACAGGTCCCCCTATTGTCAACTTTATTTGAAGCGCACAAATTGACACTTCATGTCTCTGCACAGCAGTAGCATGGCTACCGGGTGAAGAAATACATCCGCCATCTACACCCCATGCCTGGAAGTGTCCGTGTACACGAGGCCTGCACATGGGCACAGCTCAGAGTTCAACTACAAGACCAATTCCAGAATAAAAATACTGCGTTGTCTCTGCCCCCCCCCAATACTGCGCTGTCTCTGCCCCCCCCCCAATACTGCGCTGTCTCTGCCCCCCCCAATACTGCGCTGTCTCTGCCCCCCCCAATACTGCGCTGTCTCTGCCACCCCCAATACTGCGCTGTCTCTGCCCCCCCCAATACAGGGCTGTCTCTGCCCCCCCCCCCAATACAGGGCTGTCTCTGCCCCCCCCCCAATACTGCGCTGTCTCTGCCCCCCCCCAATACTGCGCTGTCTCTGCCCCCCCCCAATACTGCGCTGTCTCTGCCCCCCCAATACTGCGCTGTCTCTGCCCCCCCAATACTGCGCTGTCTCTGCCCCCCCCCCAATACTGCGCTGTCTCTGCCCCCCCCCCAATACTGCGCTGTCTCTGCCCCCCCCCCCAATACTGCGCTGTCTCTGCCCCCCCAATACTGCGCTGTCTCTGCCCCCCCAATACTGCGCTGTCTCTGCCCCCCCAATACTGCGCTGTCTCTGCCCCCCCAATACTGCGCTGTCTCTGCCCCCCCAAATGCTGCGCTGTCTCTGCCCCCCAAATACTGCGCTGTCTCTGCCCCCCCCCCCAATACTGCGCTGTCTCTGCCCCCCCCAATACTGCGCTGTCTCTGCCCCCCCAATACTGCGCTGTCTCTCCCCCCCCCAATACTGCGCTGTCTCTCCCCCCCAATACTGCGCTGTCTCTGCCCCCCCAATACTGCACTGTCTCTGCCCCCCCAATACTGCACTGTCTCTGCCCCCCCAATACTGCACTGTCTCTGCCCCCCCAATACTGCGCTGTCTCTGCCCCCCCAATACTGCGCTGTCTCTGCCCCCCCAATACTGCGCTGTCTCTGCCCCCCCAATACTGCGCTGTCTCTGCCCCCCCCAATACTGCGCTGTCTCTGCCCCCCCCCAATACTGCGCTGTCTCTGCCCCCCCCAATACTGCGCTGTCTCTGCCCCCCCAATACTGCGCTGTCTCTGCCCCCCCCAATACTGCGCTGTCTCTGCCCCCCCAATACTGCGCTGTCTCTGCCCCCCCAATACTGCGCTGTCTCTGCCCCCCCAATACTGCGCTGTCTCTGCCCCCCCCAATACTGCGCTGTCTCTGCCCCCCCCAATACTGCGCTGTCTCTGCCCCCCCCAATACTGCGCTGTCTCTGCCCCCCCCAATACTGCGCTGTCTCTGCCCCCCCCCCAATACTGCGCTGTCTCTGCCCCCCCCAATGCTGCGCTGTCTCTGCCCCCCCCAATGCTGCGCTGTCTCTGCCCCCCCAAATGCTGCGCTGTCTCTGCCCCCCCAAATGCTGCGCTGTCTCTGCCCCCCCAAATGCTGCGCTGTC
Organism: Lithobates septentrionalis; assembly: GCA_037952835.1. NCBI lineage: Eukaryota > Metazoa > Chordata > Amphibia > Anura > Ranidae > Lithobates > Lithobates septentrionalis. The sequence continues at coordinate 1,647,732 of JBBDGP010001218.1, forward strand.
TCTGCCCCCCCAAATACTGCGCTGTCTCTGCCCCCCCAAATACTGCGCTGTCTCTGCCCCCCCCAATACTGCGCTGTCTCTGCCCCCCCCCCCCAATACTGCGCTGTCTCTGCCCCCCCAATACTGCGCTGTCTCTGCCCCCCCCCAATACTGCGCTGTCTCTGCCCCCCCCCAATACTGCGCTGTCTCTCCCCCCCCCCAATACTGCGCTGTCTCTGCCCCCCAATACTGAGCTGTCTCTGCCCCCCCAATACTGCGCTGTCTCTGCCACCCCAATACTGCGCTGTCTCTGCCACCCCAAATACTGCGCTGTCTCTGCCACCCCAAATACTGCGCTGTCTCTGCCACCCCAAATACTGCGCTGTCTCTGCCCCCCAAATACTGCGCTGTCTCTGCCCCCCCAAATACTGCACTGTCTCTGCCCCCCCAATACTGCGCTGTCTCTGCCCCCCCAATACTGCGCTGTCTCTGCCCCCCCAATACTGCACTGTTTCTGCCCCCCCAATACTGCGCTGTTTCTGCCCCCCCAATACTGCGATGTCTCTGCCCCCCCAATACTGCGCTGTCTCTGCCCCCCCAATACTGCCCTGTCTCTGCCCCCCCAATACTGCGCTGTCTCTGCCCCCCCCAATACTGCGCTGTCTCTGCCCCCCCCAATACTGCGCTGTCTCTGCCCCCCCCAATACTGCGCTGTCTCTGCCCCCCCAATACTGCGCTGTCTCTGCCCCCCCCCCAATACTGCGCTGTCTCTGCCCCCCCCCCCAATACTGCGCTGTCTCTGCCCCCCCCCCAATACTGCGCTGTCTCTGCCCCTCCCCAATACTGCGCTGTCTCTGCCCCCCCCAATACTGCGCTGTCTCTGCCACCCCCAATATTGCGCTGTCTCTGCCCCCCCCAATACAGGGCTGTCTCTGCCCCCCCTCCAATACAGGGCTGTCTCTGCCCCCCCCAATACTGCGCTGTCTCTGCCCCCCCCAATACTGCGCTGTCTCCCCCCCCCCAATACTGCGCTGTCTCCCCCCCCCCAATACTGCGCTGTCTCTGCCCCCCCAATACTGCGCTGTCTCTGCCCCCCCCAATACTGCGCTGTCTCTGCCCCCCCAATACTGCGCTGTCTCTGCCCCCCCCCCAATACTGCGCTGTCTCTGCCCCCCCAATACTGCGCTGTCTCTGCCCCCCCCAATACTGCGCTGTCTCTGCCCCCCCCCCCAATACTGCGCTGTCTCTGCCCCCCCAATACTGCGCTGTCTCTGCCCCCCAATACTGCGCTGTCTCTGCCCCCCCAATACTGCGCTGTCTCTGCCCCCCCAATACTGCGCTGTCTCTGCCCCCCCAATACTGCGCTGTCTCTGCCCCCCCAATACTGCGCTGTCTCTGCCCCCCAATACTGCGCTGTCTCTGCCCCCCCATACTGCGCTGTCTCTGCCCCCCCATACTGCGCTGTCTCTGCCCCCACCATACTGCGCTGTCTCTGCCCCCCCAATACTGCGCTGTCTCTGCCCCCCCAATACTCCGCTGTCTCTGCCCCCCCAATACTGCGCTGTCTCTGCCCCCCCCCAATACTGCGCTGTCTCTGCCTCCCCAATACTGCGCTGTCTCTGCCCCCCCAATACTGCGCTGTCTCTGCCCCCCCCAATACTGCGCTGTCTCTGCCTCCCCAATACTGCGCTGTCTCTGCCCCCCCAATACTGCGCTGTCTCTGCCCCCCCCAATACTGCGCTGTCTCTGCCCCCCCCCAATACTGCGCTGTCTCTGCCCCCCCCCAATACTGCGCTGTCTCTGCCCCCCCCCAATACTGCGCTGTCTCTGCCCCCCCCAATACTGCGCTGTCTCTGCCCCCCCCCAATACTGCGCTGTCTCTGCCCCCCCCAATACTGCGCTGTCTCTGCCACCCCCAATACTGCGCTGTCTCTGCCCCCCCCCAATACAGGGCTGTCTCTGCCCCCCCTCCAATACAGGGCTGTCTCTGCCCCCCCCAATACTGCGCTGTCTCCCCCCCCCAATACTGCGCTGTCTCCCCCCCCCAATACTGCGCTGTCTCTGCCCCCCCAATACTGCGCTGTCTCTGCCCCCCCAATACTGCGCTGTCTCTGCCCCCCCAATACTGCGCTGTCTCTGCCCCCCCCAATACTGCGCTGTCTCTGCCCCCCCCCCAATACTGCACTGTCTCTGCCCCCCCAATACTGCGCTGTCTCTGCCCCCCCCCAATACTGCGCTGTCTCTGCCCCCCCCAATACTGCGCTGTCTCTGCCCCCCCCAATACTGCGCTGTCTCTGCCCCCCCAATACTGCGCTGTCTCTGCCCCCCAATACTGCGCTGTCTCTGCCCCCCCAATACTGCGCTGTCTCTGCCCCCCCAATACTGCGCTGTCTCTGCCCCCCCAATACTGCGCTGTCTCTGCCCCCCCAATACTGCGCTGTCTCTGCCCCCCCATACTGTGCTGTCTCTGCCCCCCCATACTGCGCTGTCTCTGCCCCCCCATACTGCGCTGTCTCTCTGCCCCCCCATACTGCGCTGTCTCTGCCCCCACCATACTGCGCTGTCTCTGCCCCCCCAATACTGCGCTGTCTCTGCCCCCCCAATACTCCGCTGTCTCTGCCCCCCCAATACTGCGCTGTCTCTGCCCCCCCCCCAATACTGCGCTGTCTCTGCCCCCCCCCCCCAATACTGCGCTGTCTCTGTCTCCCCAATACTGCGCTGTCTCTGCCCCCCCAATACTGCGCTGTCTCTGCCCCCCCCAATACTGCGCTGTCTCTGCCCCCCCCCCCCAATACTGCGCTGTCTCTGCCCCCAATACTGCACCGTCTCTGCCCCCCCAATACTGCGCCATCTCTGCCACCCCCCAATACTGCGCTGTCTCTGCCCCCCCCAATACTGCGCCGTCTCTGCCCCCCCAATACTGCGCCGTCTCTGCCACCCCCCAATACTGCGCCGTCTCTGTCCCCCCAATACTGCGCCATCTCTGCCACCCCCCAATACTGCGCTGTCTCTGCCCCCCCCAATACTGCGCCGTCTCTGCCCCCCCAATACTGCGCCGTCTCTGCCACCCCCCAATACTGCGCTGTCTCTGCCCCCCCCCAATACTGCGCTGTCTCTGCCCCCCCCAATACTGCGCTGTCTCTGCCCCCCCCAATACTGCGCTGTCTCTGCCCCCCCAATACTGCGCTGTTTCTGCCCCCCCCAATACTGCGCTGTCTCTGCCCCCCCTCAAATACTGCGCTGTCTCTGCCCCCCCTCAAATACTGCGCTGTCTCTGCCCCCCCTCAAATACTGCGCTGTCTCCCCCCCCCCAATACTGCGCTCCACATGATTGCCCCCATACATAGACTGCATTGAAAAGCCATAGCGAGCCTCAGCCTGCCCAGAGCGACCCCTCACTGCCCCCTCCTCTCTCTCTTAGAGGACTGAGTCTGTGTACTGAGGACCACCGACCTGACTGACTCCAGTGTGCGCACACTGCCGGGCGCCTCCTGTCATATCCAGGTCGCAGGGAGAAAACATCGAGAACCGGGGGGCGGGGCTTTCATTCAAAGCTCGGTGTGCCCGATGTGCACAAGGGGGTCTGGCTGCAGAGTGGAGCTCCACGTTTGACAGGAAGCATGTGTCCTCCACTCTACACTTTTTTTTATTTTATTTTTTATTTTTATTGAACTTTATTGTAACAAACAATAAATGGCTGGAACTGGAGCTTCACTGTCCACAGCAAACATGTGACCTCCACTCCACCTTTTTTTTTTTTGTGTAATGAACTTTAATGTAACAAACATTCAATAGATATTAGACACAACACATGGAAGTGGAGGTGACATGTTTCCTGTCACATCTGCATTTCCTGATAGTATTTGGCTGCAGACTGGAGCTCCACTCTCCACAGGAACAATGTGGCCGCCACAGATTTTTTATTTTAATCAACTTTAACCCTTTTGCTCCCTTCCATTTTCTGCACACATGTTTAACCACTTCAGGACCAGGCCTATTTTTCTATTTTTTTAGACTCAGTGTTTACAAGTTAAAATCATTCTTTTTTGCTAGAAAATTACTTAGAACCCCCAAACATTATATATATATATATATATACATATATATATATATATATATATATATATATATATATATATATATATATATATATATATATATATATATTTTTTTTTTTTTTTTTCCTAACACCCTAGAGAATAAAATGGTGGTGGTTGCAATACTTTCTGTCACAGCGTATTTGCGCAGCGGTCTTACAAGCACACTTTTTTTTTTTTTTTTAAATACACTTTTTTGAATTAAAAAATTGATACCCAACATGTCACGCTTCAAAATTGCGCCCGCTCGTGGACTGACGACAAACTTTTACCCTTAGAAATCTCCATAGGCGATGTTGAAAAATGTCTAAAGGTTACCAGCTTTGAGTTACAGAGGAGGTCTAGGGCTAGAATTATTGCTCTCGCTCTAATGATCGCAGCGATACCTCACATGTGTGGTTTGAACACTGTTTTCATATGCGGGCGCTACTCACGTGCGCTCGTCGGGACAGGGCGCTTTAAAAAAATTTTTAAAAAATCTTATTTATTTTACTTTTTATTTTTTATTTTGACACTGTCCTTTAAAAAAAAAAAAAGTGTCACTTTTAATAGATCTATACATCCCTTGTAATAGAGAAAAAGCATGACAGGACCTCTTAACCACTTTGTACCCCACCCATAGTAATATGAAGTCCGCAGGAGGCATCTCCCATCCTGGGCGGGTGTCATATGACATCCTGGGCTTCTCGGCCGTCTAGGGGGCGCGCACTGCATCACTCAGGAGCCGGTACACGTGCCCAGTGGCCGTGACTGTAAACACACAGATCCACGTCCTGTCTAGAGAGGAGACCGATCGTGTGTTCCCAGTACAGAGGAACACCAATCGGTCTCCTCCCCTTGTGAGTCCCCTCCCCCTACAGTTAGAATAACTCCCTAGGTAACACATTTAATCCCTTGATCGCCCCCTAGTGTTAACCCCTTCCCTGCCAGTGACATTTATACAGTAATCAGTGCATTTTTTTTTTTAGCACTGATCGCTGTATAAATGTGAATGGTCCCAAAATAGTGTCAAAAGTGTCGGGTGTGTCCGCCGCAATGTCACAGTCTTGATAAAAATCGCAGATCTCCGCCATTACTAGTAAAAAAAATAATAATAAAAATGCCATAAATCTATCCCCTATTTTGTAGACGCTATAACTTTTGCGAAAACCAATCAATATATGCTTATTGTGATTTTTTTTTACCAAAATATGTAGAAGAATACATATCGGCCTAAACTAAATTGGGATATTTATATATACTCACTTTTGTTGCCAGCGGTTTAGTTATTTTGAGGGGACAGCAAATGTACACTGTTATACAAGCTGTACACTCATTACTTTACATTGTAGCAAAGTGTCATGAAAAGATATAATAAAATATTTACAAAAATGTGAGGGGTGTGATCACTTTTGTGAGATACTGTATAGATAGATAGATAGATAGATAGATAGATAGATAGATAGATAGATAGATAGATAGATAGATAGATAGAATGAATGAATATAGATAGAAGAGAGATTGGATGAGATGAAGAGGCGGGGTAGTCACGTTTCACACTTTCCACATCATCCAATCAGGGAATGATTTGCATTCATTGATAAAATGCAAAGCATTCTCTGAATGGTGTCTGTGCTGAAACTGATGTCTTTCTGTGTTTACAGTGCAGCAGGACAGATGCTTAGCACAGGACCTGGAAGCTCATGAAGATTACTGGAATAGCGCTTCTAGAGGGATCCCACAGGTATGGTATATACCAGTGGTAGCTGGCGCTCAAAATTTTTGGGGGGGGGGGGCGCAAACAAACTGTTAGTAATGCAGGATTGTAAATAGCCATTTATCAGGTGATTATGTATCATTACTGTTAGATAAAACTGTGCCCATTATATGCAGCCTCACTGTGCCCGTCACAGTAGGCCAATCACATCCACATTTCAAGTAAAATAAAATAAAACCACTTAACATAAAGTGTCCTCATCAGATCCTCCTTTTACATCAGATGTCCCAATCAGAGTCCCGCTTTACAGCAGGTGCCCCCCTTTACATCAGGTGTCCCAATCAGAGTCCCCCATTACAACAAGTGTCCCCATCAGCATCCCCCTATACATCAGGTGTCCTCATCAGAGTCCCCCTATACATCAGGTGCCCCTTTACATCAGGTGTCCCAATCAGAGTCCCCCTATACATCAGGTGTCCCAATCAGAGTCATCCTTTACAGCAGGTGCCCCCCTTTACATCAGGTGTCCCAATCAGAGTCCCCCTTTACAACAGGAGTCCCTATCAGCTTACCCTATAATATAGGTATCCCCAACAGAGTCCTCCTTGAATCAGATGTCACCATTAGAGTCCTCCTTTACATCAGATGTCCCCATCAGCGTCCCCCTTTGCATCAGATGTCCCCATCAGAGTCCCCCTTTACATCAGATGTCCCCATCAGAGTCCCCCTTTACATCAGATGTCCCCATCAGAGTCTTCCTTTACATCAGATGTCCCCATCAGAGTCCCCCTTTACATTAGATGTCCCCATCAGATGTCCCCATCAGAGTGCCCCTTTACATTAGATGTCCCCATCAGAGTCCCCCTTTACATCAGATGTCCCCACCAGAGTCCTCCTTTACATCAGATGTCACCATCAGAGTCCCCCTTCACATCAGATGTTCCCATTAGAGTGTCCCTTTACATCAGATGTCCCCATCAGAGTCCTCCTTTACATCAGGTGTCTCCATCAGAGTCCTCCTTTATATCAAGTGTCCCCATCAGAGTCCCCCTTTACATCAGATGTCCCCATCAGAGTCTCCCTTTACATCAGATGTCTCCATCAGAGTCTCCCTTTACATCAGATGTCTCCATCAGAGTCCCCCTTTACATTAGAGGACCCCATCAGAGTCCCCCCTTACATTAGATGTCCCCATCAGAGTCCCCCTTTATATTACCTGTCCCCATCGGAGTCCCCCTTTACATCAGATGTCCCCATCAGAGTCCCCCCTTACATTAGATGTCCCCATTAGAGTCCCCCTTTACATTAGATGTCCCCATCAGAGTCCCCCTTTACATTAGATGTCCCCATCAGAGTCTTTTTTTCGTTTATATATTAAGATTAAAAAACCCAGTGGTGATCAAATACCACCAAAGGAAAGCTCTATTTGTGTTAAAAAATGATAAAAATGTCATTTGTGTACAGTGTTTCATGACTGTGCAATTGCCAGTTAAAGTAGAGCAGTGCTGAATAGCAAAAAAAATGCCCTGGCCAGGATGGGGGTTAAACCTTGTGGAGGTCAAGTGGTTAAATAAACCCCATGATATACAGTGGGGACGGAAAGTATTCAGACCCCCTTAAATTTTTCACTCTTTGTTATATTGCAGCCATTTGCTAAAATCATTTAAGTTCATTTTTTTCCTCATTAATGTGCACACAGCACCCCATATTGGCAGAAAAACACAAAATTGTTGACATTTTTGCAGATTTATTAAAAAAGAAAAACTGAAATATCACATGGTCCTAAGTATTCAGACCCTTTGCTCATTATTATAGTAGAAGCACCCTATTGATCTAATACAGCCATGAGTCTTTTTGGGAAAGATGCAACAAGTTTTTCACACCTGGATTTGGGGATCCTCTGCCATTCCTCCTTGCAGATCCTCTCCAGTTCTGTCAGGTTGGATGGTAAACGTTGGTGGACAGCCATTTTTAGGTCTCTCCAGAGATGCTCAATTGGGTTTAAGTCAGGGCTCTGGCTGGGCCATTCAAGAAAAGTCACGGAGTTGTTGTGAAGCCACTCCTTCGTTATTTTAGCTGTGTGCTTAGGGTCATTGTCTTGTTGGAAGGTAAACCTTCGGCCCAGTCTGAGGTCCTGAGCACTCTGGAGAAGGTTTTCGTCCAGGATATCCCTGTACTTGGCCGCATTCATCTTTCCCTCGATTGCAACCAGTCGTCCTGTCCCTGCAGCTGAAAAACACCCCCACAGCATGATGCTGCCACCACCATGCTTCACTGTTGGGACTGTATTGGACAGGTGATGAGCAGTGCCTGGTTTTCTCCACACATACTGCTTAGAATTAAGGCCAAAATGTTCTATCTTGGTCTCATCAGACCAAATAATTTTATTTCTCACCATCTTGGAGTCCTTCAGGTGTTTTTTTTATCAAACTCCATGCGGGCTTTCATGTGTCTTGCACTGAGGAGAGGCTTCCGTCGGGCCACTCTGCCATAAAGACCTGACTGGTGGAGGGCTGCAGTGATGGTTGACTTTCTACAACTGTCTCCCATCTCCCGACTGCATCTCTGGAGCTCAGCCACAGTGATCTTTGGGTTCTTCTTTACCTCTCTCACCAAGGCTCTTCTCCCCCGATAGCTCAGTTTGGCTGGACAGCCAGCTCTAGGAAAGGTTCTGGTCATCCCATAATGTCTTCCATTTAAGGATTATGGAGGCCACTGTGCTCTTAGGAACCTTAATTGCAGCAGAAATTTTTTTGTAACCTTGGCCAGATCTGTGCCTTGCCACAATTCTGTCTCTGAGCTCTTCAGGCAGTTCCTTTGACCTCATGATTCTCATTTGCTCTGACATGCACTGTGAGCTGTAAGGTCTTATATAGACAGGCGTGTGACTTTCCTAATCAAGTCCAATCAGTATAATCAAACACAGCTGGGCTCAAATGAAGCTGTAGAACCATCTCAAGGATGATCAGAAGAAATGGACAGCACCTGAGTTAAATATATGAGTGTCACAGCAAAGGGTCTGAATACTTAGGACCATGTGATATTTCAGTTTTTCTTTTTTAATAAATCTGCAACAATGTCAACAATTCTGTGTTTTTCTGTCAATATGGGGTGCTGTGTGTACATTAATGAGGAAAAAAAAATGAACTTAAATGATTTTAGCAAATGGCTGCAATATAACAAAGAGTGAAAAATTTAAGGGGAACTGAATACTTTCCGTCCCCACTGTATATTCTCCCAGTCACTGCATGTTAGAACACAGTGACATTTCCTATTATATAATGAATCCCATTATTGTGAACTGCCTTTTGCATAGAAAGAGCACAATGACATGAACTTTGACCTTCAGTTAAGATAGCACCATGCCGTTGGTTATGAAAATAATCTCTTCACATGCCAAAGAAATCATTGTCTCCGATTCCATGTTGTCATTTGGCTGGTTAATCACTGGATGTTCTTGCTGGGAATACAAAACATATTCATGAATTACTCTGATTGTAATCATTGTTGTGACATAAACTATTCAGTTAATTAGGTTACATTGTTATCCGTTGGGATAGACCTTTCCATACAAATGCTTTATCCCATCTCCATATCTCTTGCCGTAGTCTTGGACTAAGTACAGAGTGTACACCAAGCTTGCAAGCCCAGTTAATGATTCAGAGGTGCTTTATAAAGTGTAACACCATTAGCACTTCTCAGCATTTTCTAACCCTTGGCACGTGGACCTCAGTCCTTTCTGTTGGAGCTTATGAAGAGAATCACACAGAAACATGGATCTTATAAACACTCAGGAAAGCTCCGTACCCCCTGAGCCTAGGAGAAGCCGAATCTCAGAGGTACTTTCAAAGGTGAAAGAGAAGGTCTTTAGGTGGTACGTATGCACATGGGTCGTGTGACCTGGTCATGGTGGGGAATTTACCATCTACTGTGTGTTCTACTGTCTTCCTGGGCTTTTTTTATGAGGCACCCATTCTACTGAATGTCCATGGTACTTCCTAGACCAGGGGTCTCCAAACTTTCTAAACAAAGGGCCAGTTTACTGTGCTTCAGACTTTGAGGAGGCATACTGTGGCCATTGGGAGTTGAAATTGTCCTGGCGTCAGTGGATGCAAACAGTGCATCTTTGGCATTAGGGGGAGGAATAGTGCGCCATCGCTGGTGTCAGTGGAAGGAATAGTGCCCCATCGCTGGTGTCAGTGGAAGGATTAGTGCCCCATCGCTGGTGTCAGTGGAAGGAATAGTGCCCCATCGCTGGTGTCAGTGGAAGGATTAGTGCCCCATCGCTGGTGTCAGTGGAAGGAATAGTGCCCCATCGCTGGTGTCAGTGGTAGGAATAGTGCCCCATCGCTGGTGTCAGTGGAAGGATTAGTGCCCCATCGCTGGTGTCAGTGGAAGGATTAGTGCCCCATCGCTGGTGTCAGTGGAAGAAATAGTGCCCCATCGCTGGTGTCAGTGGTAGGAATAGTGCCCCATCGCTGGTGTCAGTGGAAGGAATAGTACCCCATCGCTGGTGTCAATGGGAGTAGTTGTGCCCTATTGTTGGTGTCAGTGGAAGGAATAGTGCCCCATCGCTGGTGTCAGTAGAAGGAATAATACCCCATCGCTGGTGTCAATGGGAGTAGTTGTGCCCTATTGTTGGTGTCAGTGGTAGGAATAGTGCGCCATCGCTGGTGTCAGTAGAAGGAATAATACCCCATCGCTGGTGTCAATGGGAGTAGTTGTGCCCTATTGTTGGTGTCAGTGGAAGGAATAGTGCCCCATCGCTGGTGTCAGTAGAAGGAATAATACCCCATCGCTGGTGTCAATTGGAGTAGTTGTGCCCTATTGTTGGTGTCAGTGGAAGGAATAGTGCCCCATCGCTGGTGTCAGTAGAAGGAATATCACCCCATCGCTGGTGTCAATGGGAGTAGTTGTGCCCTATTGTTGGTGTCAGTGGAAGGAATAGTGCCCCATCGCTGGTGTCAGTAGAAGGAATAACACCCCATCGTTGGTGTCAATGGGAGTAGTTGTGCCCCATCGCTGGTGTCAGTGGAAGGAATAGTGCGCCATCGCTGGTGTCAGTGGAAGGAATAGTGCGCCATCGTTGGATTTTCACTGGAAGGAAGGAACAATTTGTATTGGGGCTCATTGAGGGCACCACCCGTGCACATTACTCACACCCCTCCCATCCAGTACCCTATAGGAAGCGCCATAACCCTTGTTTACATACATATATATTAGCATATAGAGAATCCTTTTAGGAAGCTCTTTTAAGGGAGGCAGCACACCTAACGTAGTGTCCTAAGCGCAGCTCTCTGTTCTCAAACAATTTACACCAGCCTTAATCACTGGTATGAATGTAGCCTTATGGAGGAGCACTTATGCTCGCCTGTTTGGTACTCCATACCTCTTACCTTTGTTCTGTTCCAGCATTTCAGCCTCTATCAGACCTTTCAGCATTTGACACCTCTGGGAGTGTTGGATACCTCTGCTTCCTATCTATCTAAAAGGTCACTTAAATATTGCTGACTATGAAAAGACCTCTAGAAAATGATGAAATGGACTTTGTAGGCACACGTGTAAACAAAAATAATTGACGTTTTTTTAATTGGATAAAGTTAAAAAGCATGGTATTACAAAAACATTAAAAAAAGAAACATAATATTGATAATAAGCCCCAAAGACTCAAGTAACACCTCCAAGGTATATATATATTAATCCAGATTGGAGCAAAAAAGAAGGATTAACCAGTAGCAGCATCCATTGGAAATAAGGTGCGTGGAGTGATTGAGTCACAATATGAGGTCACACAAATAAAACAAAAACAGTTATAAGTTTTATTTGTTTGGATATTATGATATACTTACTTGATATTTTTCTGATATATTCATTAGATCTACAAGCTCCTGAAGAAGCGCGGTTAGGCGCGTAACATGCAGAGCAAACTTTTGTGTGACCTCACATTGTGGCTCAATCACTCCACGCACCTCATTACCATTGGATGCTGCTACTGGTTAATCCTTATTTTAGCACCAATCTGGATTAATATATATATATATACCTTGGAGGTGTTACTTGAGTCTTTGGGGTTGATTATCAATATTATGTTTCTTTTTTTGATGTGCTTGTAATACCATGCTTTTTAACTTTACCCAATAAAAAAAACTTAAATTATTTTTATTGACGCATGCGCCTACAAAGTCGATTTCTTCATTTTCTATAGTTTCCCTTACAATAATAATTAGGACGTTGGCACACATTTATCTGTGCATCCACATTGTCACCCTGTGAGGATACAACCAAATTTGCATTTTTTTTATGAAAAGACCTCAGTGTAAGGCTCCTTTCACACTGGGGCGGGGCATTGTCGGCGGTAAAGCACTGCTATTGTAAGCGGCGCTTTACCGTCGGTATGCGGGCGCTAGCGGGGCGGTTTTACCCCCCTGCTAGCGGCCGAGAAAGGGTGAAAACCACCGCAAAGCGCCTCTGCAGAGGCGCTTTGCCGGTGGTATAGCCGCGCCGTCCCATTGATTTCAATGGGCAGGAGCGGTGAAGGAGCGGTATACACTCCGCTCCTTCACCGCTCCGAAGATGCTGCTGGCAGGACTTTTTTTATCGTCCTGCCAGCGCATCACTCCAGTGTGAAAACAGCGGCACTTTCAGGTCGGTTTGCAGGCGCTATTATTAGCGCAATAGCACCTGCAAACCACCCCAGTGTGAAAGGGCTCTAAGGATTTGGAAGATTTATACTTAGAATAGATGAATATTGTTCTTTGCCACTAGAGTGCGCTATCATACTCTGGGAAGCAAATGTTGCATATAGCTATACTGTAGGTATGTAAGGCTCAGACTGTTTTTTTGTTTTTTGATAATAAGAAATGCAAGCCTCATTCACAAACTAAGGGCTCATTCACAAAGGTGCAGGCGTAGCTGACAGGCATTTAGAAGAGGATACTGCTGCCTCCTGAATGCCCTTTTCTTATGAGAGCCAAACTGCCTTTTTCAATGAGAATCCTGCACCCAACTGAGAACCTAGCATTTGGCTTGCAGTAGCGTCACAGCCCCATTCCCTTGAATAGGGAGCATCCAGAGGCTGTAGTGCACACCAAAAGTGTCGGGAGGGATCATTTTTGCCTTTTGACTGCCTTTGCAAGTTAAAGTCAACCTTAAAAGAGAAGTACCGTTTGGATCATGGGAGTGCAGATTGTTTTGCACTCCTGTAATCTGTTTTCAGCAGACAGCAGGCTGAAGTCCGCTGTTGGCTGACATCACAGAGCCAGTTGAGGCTCAGGCAAGATCGTGACAATGAAGTCAGGATCCGCCCACAAACCTGGACCGGCACCCGGCTCAGCCTCTCAGTGAGTCACTAAGGGCCTGAGCTGGCAGCTCCTGCCCCCTCCACAGCCCAGCGCTCCAATCTACCCAATTTGAACTACAAAAAATAATATTCCAGAACTTTTTTGAGCTTCAGGACTTTGGCTTCAGGCGACATGGAATAGAGAGTGGAGGTCTGACTAGGCAGAGAGAGTGTTGTACCTCTGCAGAGAGACCCCTGCTTCCACTACAGTCCTTCTCTACAGCATTCTGGTAAGGGACAGGCTTTTCTACTCATGCTGGGGCTGCTTTAGAAAGAATATGATCTATAACATATTGAACACCTTTTGTTTTCATAAACCTTGAAAGTACTTGGCTGATTTAAACTGAAAGTTCAGTTGAGCTTTACATTGCAAGTAAACTTCTTTTAGGAAAAAAATGCTGACAGGTAGGCTTTGTGGAGGCAATTCAATCAATGACGCTATCCCATGCCAGACAATCAAGACAGCATAAGACCAAGATCCGGAAGAGACTGGGGAGAAGTTGCTCCCCTTGCATGTGTGGTCTTTCCCCCGTTGCAGTAGCCTGGTCGCCCCCTTCATGACCAGGGCATTCTGTGCTATTCGGCACTGAGCTATTTTACCTGACAATTGCACGGTCTAAACACAAATTAAATTTATATCATTTTTTTCATACAAAAAAGCTTTCTTTTGGTGATATTTGAGCACCTCCGGGTTTTTTATTTTTTATTATTATTATTTATTATTTATTTTTTTATTATATAAATGAAAAAAGACTGAAAATGTTGAAAAAAAACCCAAAACAATATTTTCTACTTTATGTTATAAAACATATCCAGTAAAAATCAAAAAATCTAATTTGGTAAAAAAATATGCCAATAAGTGTATATTTGGGGCCCTTTCACACTGATACATTTTACCTGTGTTTTTACCTTGCAAGAAAAACCCAAGAAAAATGTTTTCCTTTAACCACTTGCCAACTGCCTTCCACAGATATACTGTGGCAAGGCAGCTCGGCTGCGCAAACCGATGTACCTGTACGTCGATCCGTGCACGAGATAGTGTGGACCACCCGCGATCTCCGTACAGAGAGGCAGAACAGGGATTGGCCTATGTAAACAAGGCGGATCCCCGTTCCGACAGGGGACAACATGGAGATCTGCTGTTCCTAGTGATCAGGAACAGCGATCTCTGTGTTGTCCCAGTGAGCCCATCCCCCACACAGTTAGAACACAACCAGGGAACACAGTTAACCCTTTGATCGCCACCTAGTGTTAACCCCTTCCCTGCCAGTGTCATTTATACAATGCATTTTTTTTAGCACTGATCACTGTATTGGTGTCACTGGTCCCAAAAAAAGTGTCACTTAGCCCTGGTTCACACTGGAGTATTTTGACATGCGATTTAGCATGTCAAATCGCATGTCAAATCGGCGGCAATTGCCGTCAATGGCACCGTCCTAATCAGTGCAACGCCGCATCTGCGACGCTGCACCAATTTTCAAAAATTTCAAAAAGTAGTTTCTGTCCTACTTTTTGTGATTTTGGGCTGCGATTTACATTGACATCTGTGCAGAAACCCGCACACAGCTCAGTGTGAACCTGGGCTTAGGGTCGGGTTTGTCCGCCGCAATGTCGCAGTTCCGCCATCACCTGTAAAAACAATAAAAAAAATGAAAAGTCCCTAAATCTATCCCCTATTTTGTAGATGCTATAAATGTTGCGCAAACCAATCAATATACGCTTATTGCGATTTTTACCAAAAATATGTAGCAGAATACATATTGGCCTATTATTATTATGTGTATTATAGCAGAAAGTAAAACATTTTTTTTTTTTTTAATTGTCGCTCTTTTTTTGTTTATAGTGCAAAAAATAAAAATTGCAGAGGTGATCAAATACCACCAAAAGAAAGCTCTATTTGTGGGAAAAAAAGGACATCGATTTTGTTTGGGTACAGTGTCGCCCGATCGCATAACTGTCAGTTAAAAAGGCGCAGTGCCGTATAGCAAAAAATGGCCCGGTCAGGAAGGGGGTAAATCCTTCCGGGGCTGAAGTGGTTAAGGGCCCATTCACACCAGAAACTGCACATAACCACACGTTTTTGACTGCACGCTTGACGCACGCTTGAATGCGTTTTGAGCTGCGTTTAGCACTGCATTTGCAGTGCATTTTGCTATTAAGGTAAAAAAAACTGACAGGCGGACCTGATCAGACAGCCCGTGTGAAAAGGGACTTACAGATGCAGTGCATTTTGAAAAGTCCTGCATGCTGCACCTTTGGTGCATTTTTGTAAACCGCAACAAAAACGCAGCCTCCCATTAAAATAAATGGAAGTTGTGGTAAAATCGTGGTAAAACCGCACCGCGATTTGCATTTTTGGTGCTTTTTGAGTCACATGTCCATTTTTTACAGGTGCAAGCAACCCAAAGACATAGCCAAATCGTGGAAAAAAATGCATATGTGCTTTTACCACAATTTTGCTACAGAGCAGTGTGAAAGGGCCCTAATTGGTTTGTGTGAAAGGTATAGTGTCTAAAAACTATGGTATATACACAGCTATGACACTATACTGGTAATGGCGGTGATCAGTGACTTATAGCGGGACTGTGATAGTGTGGTGGCCAATCTGGCACTAACAGACCCTCGCTGGGAGGTACACTAACTGACACTGACATCAATAGTGACATTAATACAGTGATAATACTATACACTGCCACTGTACTAATGACACTGGCTGGGAAGGGGTTAACATCAAGGGGCAATCAAGGGTTACCTGTGTGCATAACAAGTGTAATGTGTGTAATGTGTGCTGCTTTTACTAAGAGATCTGGCTGTTTTTGAGAAACAGCCATATCGCTGCTCTGTTTTACCACTTGACCTCCAGAAGATTTACCCCCTTCATAACCAGGCCATTTTTTTGTGATATGGCACTGCGTTATTTTAACTGACAATTGTGCGGTTATGCAACGCTATACATAAATTATATTTATGTCCTTTTTTACACAGAAATAGAGCTTTCTTTTGGTGGTGTTATTCACTTTAAGGTCATCCGAGGACAAGGGAGCACTGTTTACATCTAGAGGAAAAAAAGATTTCATCTCCAAATACAGAAAGGTTTCTTCACAGTAAGAGCTGTGAAAATGTGGAATAGAGTCCCTCCAGAGGTGGTTCTGGCCAGCTCAGTAGATTGCTTTAAAAAAAAAAGTCCTGAATTCTTTCCTAAATATACATAATATATTTGGTACTGACATTTATAGGTAAAGTTGAACTAGGGAAAATCTGATTGCCTCTCGGGGGATGAGGAAGGAATTTTTTCCCCTGCTGGAGCAAATTGGATCATGCTTTGCCGGGGTTTTTTGCCTTCCTCTCGATCAATTGTGGGTGAAGAATTGTGTATATGGGATTGTATGTTTTTTTATTTTATTTTTTTGGTTGAACTAGATGGACTTGTGTCTTTTTTCAACCTGACTAACTACGTAACTATGTGTTTGATCACCTCACTGTTTTTATTTTTTTATGTTGTAAACAAAAAGATCGACAATTACATTCTGCTATAAAACATATCCAGTAAAAAAATTGAAAAAATATCAAATTTCTTCATAAATGTAGTCCAATATGTATTCTGCTACATATTTTTGGTAAAAAAAAATCCCAATAAACGTATATTGATTGGTTTGCAAAAGTTATATCATCTACAAACTATGGTGTATATACTGTATACTGGAATTTTATTTATTTTCTTAATACTAATAATGGCGGTGGTCGGCGACTTTTAGCGGGACTGTGATATTGCGGCAGACATTCTGACACTTTGTGGGAACCAGTGACACTAATACAGTGATCAGTGCTAAAAATATGCACTGTCACTGGACTTATGGCACTGGCTGGGAGGGGGTTAAACAGCCACGGTGCTCAAAGGGTTAAATGTGTGCCTAGCCAGTGTTTGTGTGTACTACGTGTGGTACTTTTACTAAGGGAAGTGATGGATTTTATTCCCTGCTTTGCAAGGAAATTAAAATCCATCACTTCCCCCCCCCTGTCAGGATGGAGCTCTGCCTTGTTTACATAGGCAGAGCTCTGTCCTGTGTCCCTGCCTGACAATTGGCGGGTGCCGGTGGACATCTATTGACAATTCACAGCAGAAGTGGCACGCCCCCTACCTGGAAGTGTAGAATCATGTATATATATATGTGATTCTGCACTGCACAGGCCGTCCTGTAGCATTAAATCTGCTATAGGGCAGTTGGCAAGCGGGTACAGAGCCCTATGTGTTTGTACACACAGGATTCTGTGCTGTGATTGGACAAAGCCAATCAGCAGGGCTCTGCCTTAAATGATTGTCCGGGACCTGCTGACAAACCTGTTGGTCAGCAGGGGGCAGATGCATGCATGCCCCAAAACCTGGAAGCAAGTAGACAATGTTTATTTACGTATAAAAAGGGGGGAAATTGGGACTTTAAATGAGGTATATGGTCCAAACGAGCATACACTTCCATCCCTGTTAATCGTTAAAAGGGGGAAATTTGGGACTTTGAGTGAGATGTGTGTTAGACAAAAACAAATGAATTGCACGCTAAAGAGAAAGTTTATTCATATAAATACACATAAGACATGGTACATAGCAGATATGACGAGCTGACGGGCATATAATAGAAAATGTGAAAAATTCCATTATTGCATATAATAAATAAAATCAAAGAAAAGGGTATAATATACAAACATGGTTGAAAAAAACTGCATTTAAAAGCTTGACGCGTTTCATGGATGAAGTTCCACTTCTTCAGAAGCAAATGCAGGATGCGTATCTATAAAAAATATTCCAAATTACTCCAATAGATTATATAAGGATGTAGGGGGAGGAGAAAACCAAAACACCCCAAAATTACTTACATATCCGCTCAAAAATGGTCATGGGATGCTAAAACCTGATGGTTGAGGAAAGCGGGGAGATATCCCCACCGGGAGCTGAAGGGGCGTAAAACTGCAGACGGCCAAGGCGGAGAACACCACACTCGAGGGGAGAGATGGAAAGTGTCCACAGTGAGCTGCAGGATGATGCCTGAAATCAGCTCCAATCTGTGTGAAATGTAAAATGAATGTGGTCAAAGGAGAATGTGGAGTGTAACTAGCGAAGGGCATAAAGCCGCTTCTCAGCCTTTTGGCTAAGATCAAGTGTAGTATCTGTTCTTATCAGTTGCCAGGAGGTGGCGCTTGCTTCTGTCCCTGATCTACGGCAAAGTGGTATCAGGGATGGCGGAGGCTATGTAAAACCTGCTGGTGTAAAGGTAACCTGGAGCGGTTTGTAGCCAAAAGGGAAGCCTTCTGATGGGGATGGAGAACCATTGGGTCTGGCCAGAGGGTTGGGTCCCTGGCCTGTTGGCTTAGATTGGGGTAGCTCTAGCTCCGGTCAGTCTTTCGGGAGAGAACACTGACTCCTGCTTTGGGAGGGGGGGAGTGGTTAGTATTTCCCGAATGTATTTAGGTAGGAGGGATGGGAGCGACGGTGGGGCTCGATGGTAAAGGGCTCTCACTAAGATTCCAGAACTTCAGGCCTTCCTGGCTGGGGTGGGGGCTGCTGTGGTCTGGGTTGGGGGTCAGGATTGCACGAAAAGCCAGTGGTGAATGTGCCCCTGAAGTGGCAGTTCAGGGGTGTCGCACCTGCCTCTAGGGCCAAGCTTTTTGGCTAGGACCAGGGGACATTTTTATTCCTGGCCGGAGGGCCGGCCATTGTATTAGGCAATGGTCACTTTTCACTCTCCCACCTTCCTTCTCCCCACTTTATTTTTCTTCATCCCCGTGTTTGTCACTTTTTTGTATTTTTTTGTTTGATGTGTATACACGTTTGTCACTGTGTGATGAGTAGGGTGTGGGTCCTCGGGCTTACTCTGAAAGTCTTGGGAGGGGGTGGACATAGGCCTTCTGGCTTGGTTCGCCCTCTCTCATGGGGTCTCCCTTCGGGGGAGTCCCACCTAGTACTTGGGTGGGTCTGTTTCGGCAGACTTTCCAGAGAACGGGGGTCCGTCTGGTTTCGGCCAGATGGACCCAAGTGAAGTGCCTCAGTCTGGAGCCTAACGCCCCGGGGGATCAGGGTAAGGTCCTTTCCTAGTGGAGGATCAGTGTAACACCCGTTGCACGTTTTTGTGTGTCACTCTCTATGTGTGTGCACTTTTTTTGGCACCGGGTGGAAGTTTTTGGGTGAACCTCACACCAAGACAAACAAAGGTGACATTGTACAACATCCTGAAATCACAACAGACCAATCCTGTCCAGGGATTCAGGACTTGTAAGAGAGCAGGAAAGTGTGGTGAAGACCACCACAGAACCAAGGCAAGACAGAACAAACAAAAGGCAAAGGGTGATATGGTACAAAATCCTGAAATCACGACAGACCAATCCTGTCCAGAGATTCAGGACTTGCAAAAGTGTAAAAGTAAGAGAGCAGGAAAGTGTGGTGAAGACAACCAGAGAAGCGAACGCATACGTGAGCAGCGGCCGCATATGAAAACGGTGTTCAAACCACACATGTGAGGTATCACCGCGATCGTTAGAGCGAGAGCAATAATTCTAGCCCTAGACCTCCTCTGTAACTCAAAACATGCAACCTGTAACATTTTTTAAACGTCGTCTATGGAGATTTTTAAGGGTAAAAGTTTGTCGCCATTCCACGAGCGGGCGCAATTTTGAAGCGTGACATGTTGGGTATCAATTTACTCGGCGTCAATTTACTCGACTGTTGTCTTATTTTTTTATTCAAAAAATTTTATTTTTTCCAAAAATAGTGCACTTGTAAGACCGCTGCGCAAATACATCGCGGCTCCGGCCACTCACAGCGTCGGAGCCACGAACAGGAAGACACGCCGTGGGGAAATGTCAGCTCCCTCGTCAGTGACCAGGATTAGCTGCCAACGCCTCGTTCTAAGGTAAGTATTTCATAATGAGCTAGTATACGGTGGATACTAGCTCATTATGCCTTTTGCCTTTCAGGTTTTAGTAATAGGAATAAAAGTGATCAAAACATTTTTTTTTTTTAAAGGGACAGTGTAAAAATAAAAAGGTAATAGATAAAAATAAATACAATTTAAAGCGCCCCGTCCCTCCGAGCTTATGCGCAGAAGCAAGTCGCGCCCACATATGTGAACAGTGTTCAAACCACACATGTGAGGTATTGCCGCGATCGTAAGAGTGTGAGCAATAATTCTAGCGCAAGAACTCTTCTGTAACTCCAAACTGGTAACCTGTAGTAAATTTGTGTCGCCTATGGAGATTTTTAAGTACTGTAGTTTTTCGCCATTCCACGAGCGTTAGCAATTTTAAAGCATGACATGTTGGGTATCTATTTACTCGGCGTAACATCATCTTTCATATTGTACTAAAAAAATCGGGCTAACTGTTTTCTTATTTTTTTTTTTATTTTAATTGAAAAAAGTGTATTTATTCCCCAAAAAATTGCGTTTGTAGGAGTGCTGCGCAAATACGGTGTGACACAAAGTATTGCAACAATCTCCATTTTATTCTCTAGGGTCTCTGCTAAAAAAAAATTTTATATATATATATATATATATATATATATATATATATATATATAATGTTTAGGGGTTCTAAGTAATTTTCTAGCAAAAAATACGGATTTTAACAACACATGTAAGAAATAGGTAATTGCGGGGGGGGGGGGGGGGGCTGCTACACACAGAAGGTTTTAAGAATGCATTAAGATAAAAAAACCTTCTGCCTTTACAACTCCTTTAATGAAAAACAGATTACAGGGTGTGTATGGATTAACAGACCAGGGATATCTTTTACTGTAATATGAAAGCTCATTTGTTATCAGGTACCCCTGTGATTTGTACAGTTGATCATTATCATCGCCCAGCCCTCGGACAACAGAACAGCCTGCCCAGCATATGTACACAGCTCTCCTTTCCTCCTAGGTGAGAGCAATGATTCAGCCATCAATAAAGCATCCTGGCCATGTGCTCTTTCTCTGCACTCTGCTTGTAATGTCTGGCTGACACGTTAGGAGGAAGAGCTGGTGACATCAGGACACGCCCCCTCCCTGAGAAATCTGATCCACATGGTGGGAGCACCGAGTGCTCAGTGCTGGGAGGGGAGAGGAGAGGAGTAGGGGGCTTCACCTGCTGCATGACCACCATCCATCCATCCCGAGGACCATCCGATCTCTGCACTCCCATCACACAGGGGCATTATCTGCATCCTAATGATAAAGAAATAAGGACCATGTGATCAGCATCATCCCTATCCTCATTGGATCCTCATTGGATCATCATCATCATCATCATCATCATCCTTGGATCTGATAACCATTGTTAACATCATTGGATGACCCATGTCCCTTATTTGAAGATAATTCCTGTCCTCATTGGATGATTCCTGGCCTCATCTGAAGATCATACCTGTCTTCGTTGGGTCATCTATGTTAGATCATCATCCTCATCCCTGTCTTCATTGCATTCTCATTTCAAGATCATCCCTGTCCCTCATTGGGTCATCTATGTAAGATCATTATCATCATCCCTGTGTTCATTACTCCATCCACATCTGAAGATCCACACCATCCCTGCGGTCCCTCATTAAGTCATCCTTGTCAGATAATTATCCTCATCCCTGTCTTCATCCGATCATCCCTGTCCTCATTGCTTCATCACTCCATCCTCATTGGATCGTCATCCCTGTCCTCATTGGATCGTCATCCCTGTCCTCATTGGATCGTTATCCCTGTCCTCATTGGATCGTCATCCCTGTCCTCATTGGATCGTCATCCCTGTCCTCATTGGATCGTCATCCCTGTCCTCATTGGATCGTCATCCCTGTCCTCATTGGATCGTCATCCCTGTCCTCATTGGATCGTCATCCCTGTCCTCATTGGATCGTCATCCCTGTCCTCATTGGATCGTCATCCCTGTCCTCATTGGATCGTCATCCCTGTCCTCATTGCTTCATCACTCCATCCTCATTGGATCGTCATCCCTGTCCTCATTGGATCGTCATCCCTGTCCTCATTGGATCGTCATCCCTGTCCTCATCGGATCGTCATCCCTGTCCTGAACACATCGGGCTGTATTGGAGTCTCATTGTTCCTCTACAAGTGATCTCCCCTCCTGTATTGGCCTGAAGGATGGAGGATACAGAAGCCAGTCAGCCCTCCCTGGGGGGCCCCTCTCCTCCTTCTCCTCCTCTATGGAACCCCAGGATGTGTGATCTCCTGTCCCGAGTCTGGGGGAAGATATTCTCATGGTAACTTGTCTGATGGTGCTGGGATGGGGATGTAAAAGTTATTATCTGTATTCTGGGTGTACCACCCTTTATCAGCCTTTCCCCCCTAACTTTTAGGTCTAAGGAACCCCTGCTAAAACCAATTCATCAGAGATCAGTGAGAAGAATGGGGGCCAATAAGATGGATGCAACCACCTAAGATCGCTATAAAGATATTTGGTATCTTGCTGTTGACTCTACCATGTGGTGTTGGCTGCAGATCTATACAGGCGCCATCACATGGGAGGTCCATCGGCCACAGCTCAAAGAGCCCATAGCGACCTGTGGAGGGACCCTGGATGAGAATGGCTGGTATACACTATACAGACTGATCACTTCTCATTCAATACACTCACCATTGTGTCATTTCCCATAGTCACTAGAAATCATGAGCTGAGCTGACTTCCAGTAAACGGTTTTGTTATCTCTGACTTTTCAGGTCTCCTTTGTGAACTGCAGAACACCTCCCACCTAAGTTATTGAGAGAAGGAGAGGGTATAATCCTAACCCTTCCTGACTGTGGGTGACAACACTGATCCTCCATAGATACAGTACAATGAAGTGAGCGTTGTCACCTTAGGACAGGACGTGTGTTACTGGCAGGATCACTAGGGACATCGGTACAATGAAACTTGTTAAAGTGGTCCTGAACTCAAAAAGTGGAGGTTGGAGGCGATAGTGAATTGCCACAAATTGCGGGACGCGCTCACGATCCCTTGCAATGACACACCGATTGCGGCGCGATTTTGCCGCGATTGGCGAGCAACAAATTGCAGTAAAATCATGTAAACAGAATCGTGAGACGCCTGTCGCCCAAAAGAAGTTCCTGAACTTCCTTTGGGTGACGGGCGTCCTGCGATTCAGGCAGTAGAATTGTGCCGTAATCAGGAAAGTGACGGGCAGCGCGTCCCGTGCCTAGATGTGAACAGAGCCTTAGAAATGTTTTTTGTGCCTAGGCAGGAGCCTAATATATGTGTGATTTTTGGTCTTGAATTTCTTCTGAGAAATGACCCAGTACTTCCTGGTATTGGAGTGTGCCCGGGCACTCCACATCCTCATATCTGTATATGTGCAGTGTGAAATCTAAGGCACTGCAGCCACTGCTAGTCAGAGGAGATTTGGTGATATCATTACTGCGCTGCTCACTGTTCTTGCTCAAGACTCTGACATAAGGAATGAGACACGGTGCAGAATAATGCATGGTAAGACCTCATTCACACGGCTGTTCCTGGCCATATACAACCCACATTCGGTGTATTTCTGTGGCAGGTACGTTCAGGTGTTTCCTTTTAGCTGCAAATACAGTTGTGCTCATAAGTTTACATACCCTGGCAGAATTTATGATTTCCTGGCCAGTTTGCAGAGAATATGAATGATTACCCAAAAACATTTCTTTCACTCATGGTTAGTGTTTGGCTGAAGCCATTTAGTAGCTCACACATCCCCAAAACATTAGCGATCCACCTCCATGTTTCACAGTAGGAATGGTGTACCTTTTCATCATAGGCCTTGTTGACTCCTCTCCAAATGAAGCGTTTATGGTTGGGGCCCCAAAAGCTACGTTTTGATCTCATTACTCCAAATGACTTTGTACCAGAAGGTTTCAGGCTTGTCTCTGTGCTGTTTGGTTTATTGTAAGTGGTATACTTTGTGGCATTTGCGTAGTGATGGCTTTCTTCTGGTGACTCGACCATGCAGCCCATCTTTCTTCAAGTGCCTCCTTGTAGTGCATCTTGAAACAGCCACACCACATGTCTTCAGAGAGTGCTGTATTTCACCTGAAGTTATCTGTGGGTTTATCTTTGCATCCCGAACAATTTTCCTGGCAGTTGTGGCTGAAATTTTAGTTGGTCTACCTGACCGTGGTTTGTTTTCAGCAGAACCCCTCTTTTTTGACTTCTTCTTGATTAGAGTTTGAACATTGCTGATTGGCATAATCAATTCCTTGGATGTGTTTTTTTTTTTTTTTTCCATATTCCTTTCCTGCTTTATACAGTTCAACTACTGTTTCCTGCAGGTCCTTTGACAATTCTTTTGCTTTCCCCATGACTCAGAATCCAGAAATGTCAGTGCAGCATTGGATGAAATATGCAAGGGTCTGTCAGGAGTCCAGAAACTCATTGACCTTTTATATATACACACACACATTACAAGCAAACAGATTAACTTGTGTGCATGTTATCAGGCCAAAATCACCAGGGTATGTAAACTTTTGATCAGGGTCATTTTGGGTGTGATGCATACTAGCCCATTATGCTTTTTACTTTGCAGGGGAAAAAGAGTAAGTAAAACCCATCAGGGTTTACTTCCTCTTTTAAGGTCTCGTTCACACCAGATGTGCTATACCATATGCCCATGCAGGGCCATGTTTACCCACATGAGGATGCAAAGGTGTTCTGTGCATCTTCATGCGGGTAGCCCCATTGATGTCAATTGGGACAAAGCCGCTGCTCCTAATATGTGGGTGCAAGTGCATGTCCCTGAACACAGTGTGCGTTCCAGGCTGTGCGCCCGCACCCATATGGATGTCATATTGGGAACAGATGCTGTGTCCCAACTGAAATGAATGGGGATGTACAGGAAAACTGTGGGTAAGCATGGCCCTGCCTGCGGTGTAGTACACCCTGTGTGAACGAGGCCTTACATTCTGGCACTATGTCTGCAACAAATTCATTAAGGCCTGATTCACACCTGTGCATTTTTTTTTAGTGCGTTTTCGGCAGGGTGGATATAAATCAATGATTTATTTTTTTAAAAAAAGTCTGATTTTTTTGATTTAAATCCAATAGTTTTTTTTTTTTTTTTTTTCTTTGATTTATCAAATTTATTTTAATGCTTTTGGAGTAAAAATCTATCTAAACATAGCTTTTGATTTAAGATACATTAATAATTTAGTTTATTCAGCATGAAATGGAGCTTAGTTATGTAGCATGAGGCTGTATATTCTGCAATATTGACATTTTTGGTAAATTTCATTCAATGAATCCACGCAGTGCAAGCTGAGATAACATGCACTGCATTCATGCATTCACACAATGTCACTGTAACCATGAGATAAACCAAAGTTCTGGAATATTCCTTTATCCCATTGTTTTGCAAATCTATGTACACTACAAACTGTATGATTGAAACGGTTGTGATATTGCTGTTTTACTAACCTGACAGCTTATTCTAAATATTTTGTTTGCAAATATTAGCTATTCTAACTACCAGCAAGAATAAGTCCTTACATTTAAAGAGCCCCTGTCATTTCAGATCCATCATGGCAGCGCCTGTTAGCGGGCATCCACTCACCTGCTGCCACCACATCCCTCACCTTGTGTCACTGCCGCATCACCAGCCATCCTATTAAAGTGAATGGGACTGTTGGTGAGTCAACAGCGGGTCAGAGGAGGAGCCTTTGCAGGACAGAGATGACAGTTGCTCTTTAAAAAATATGATTTAAATCAACAGAAAAAAAAAAAGGGGGATAAAAAACTGTGCAAAGGTGTATATTTGTAGGTAATACACAAATGTGTACTAAACCCCTAAACATAAGCAAATGTGAAAAAGCAGCAATTCTCTTATGACACCCATATAGTATAATAGTTTTAGAAAATAAGAATCGCACTAACCTGTGAGTATATAGACCATAAATAGATGAATTAATAAATAAGTGAAATAATATTGATGAGCACTGCAATATAAATAGGTAATATTACATATATCCCAAAAGACCCGATCACAAAAACTGTGAGTGGTAAAACAAATGACCGAGGTATTAAAGTGATGAATCAAACTTGGATATGTGTGAAAGTTCAAAATAAAACTAAATTAGTCTCTGTGAGTAATAAAAGAAAATATCATCCACCCGTGCACAAATGAAAATCAAGTTCCTCCACATAAGAAAATCTTCATCCGCTACGTGACGCAAAAACGTGATCCACCACCGCTATAGAAGGGGTTACTTCTTACCAAACAGACATGATCCCCCACTACAGAGGATCATGGAAAGCATGAAAGCTGTAACTCTGGATGTGTCACACGTGCTGATCTGCCGCTGAGTCATTAGATGAACAAGCTCATAGGGAATGCATAGCATGTAACGAAACATGAAAACTCCAATCGTGTAAAACCTTTTAAATTTATTGAATAGCATAGACAAAAACACACTTACAGAAGTAGCTTCATAAGATTAGCCTTGAGTCCGATGTGTCGGCTGTACACAATCGGACAGACCCGTCCTACTGGAAGTGAAAGCGGTGACTGGAGGTGACGTCAGCGTGTCGTCCTGCTCCGCCCTACGCGTTTCATAATAGAATTATGTCATCCAGAGTGCCCCTGTTTCATAGTTTGTTAAACACATTTGAAAACAGGTAATTTTTCTCCTTCATTGATGTGCGCTAATGAGGCTACACTGATGGGTGGCACTAATGGGCACTGGTAGGTGGCACTGATAGGTGACACCAGTGGGCACAGATGAGGCAGCCACAGCTCTCTCTGTAAGGGACCAATGTCCCTCTGACAGAAGCCGGTGATCGGCCTTTTTTTATTTTATTTTTTTTGTGGCAGTGACACAGCAGGTGAGTGGACGCCCGCTAACAGGCGCTGCCATGATGGATCTAAAATGACAGGTGCTCTTTCCCAAGGGCTTTCACACTGGAGCGTTGCGCTTGCGGGACGGTAAAAAAAAGTCCTGCAAGCCGCATCTTTGCAGCGCTGTAGGAGTGGTGTATACACCGCTCCTAAAGCGCCCCTGCCCATTGAAATCAATGGGGCAGCGCCGCGGAACGGCCGGTAAAGTGCTGCTGCAGGGGCGCTTTGCGGGCGGTTTTTACCTTTTTTCTGCCACTAAAGGGGGTTAAAAGTGCGCCACTAAACCGATGGTAAAGCGCTGACGCCCGCCCGCCCCAGTGTGAAAGTAGCCTAAATGTAAGGCATTATTCTTGCTGGTAGTTTGAATCTTTAATATTTGCAAACAAAATGAAGGCTTCCTCTTTAGAATAAGTTGTCAGGTTAGTAAAACAGCGATATCAGAATTCCGATTCAATCATACAGTTTGTAGTGTACATAGATTTTGCAAAACAATGGGATAAAGGAATATTCCTGAACTTTGATTTATCTCATGGTTACTGTGAAATTGTGTGCATGCATCAATGCAGTGCATGTTATCTCACATTGCAGAGCTTGGATTCATTGCATTAGTTTAACCAAAAATGTAAATATTGCAGAATATACAGCCTCATGCTACATAACCAAGCTCCATTTCATGCTGAATAAACTAATTATTAATGTATCTTAAATCAAAAACAATCTTTAGATTTTTACTCCAAAAGCATTTTATTAAAATAAATTTGATAAAAATTTGATTTAATCATTGATTTTTATCCACCCTGGTCACGTTCACATCTGAGTCTTTTATGGAAAGGGCCAGGGACTTTTTTCTGGTTGTTGGTTTCATAGTCTTCAATAGATCGAAAAACGCAAAATGTACCTGAAATATGCAAACTGCAACCTGCATAGGTGTAAACCCGGCCTAAGAAGTAGGATCATACCAGTGATGAGAAAAGTGGGGGTTAGTATGACCTCTTCCATATTGGCATAATTTGTGTCGCAGGTGAAGATATTGCGTCAGACAAAATTCTGTCTGAAACAATTCTCCAACAGATTCCTATACACCTTGTCAAAAGTAACCTGAATCTGTCCCAAGATGTGCCATTTGTAGCACATACGGAAGACCGATATCTGATCAGAGAGATTGATCAATCCTAAATGTAAATCATCAAATCACACTTTTTTTTTTTTTATCGATCATAATTGAGCTTTATCGTTACCCCACAGCCAGCTAATACAGCAGAGTCTGTATAGATCAAGGGCACTATTTATATTTATATAACTCAAGAGGAACATTCAGGCTCTGTGTCCAGTGGTGTATGTCTGTAGGCATGCACAGGGTTACACAGGTATTGGTGTATACATGTACACCTCCTGTAATTGATTTCTATGGGCAGCTGCGTTTCCCAGGCAAGGAAATCCGCTGGAATTTTACATTATACAGCCCCAGGCGTCTGTGTGCAAGAGGTCTAACAAGGGAAATTACAGCCTTTCACCTGGTCGCCCACACCCTCCTGTGCTTATCTAGAAACCTTTCCCTTTGCCAAGGTGTACATAAACTGCTGCCCGTCTTGACGCATTAGATACCCAGTCTGTACCCCATCTTGCTCTCGCAGGGTGGTACAGGAAAAAAAAAAAATTCAGTTAGATTCATGTCATAGCCCATGTACCTCATACTCATTCACATGGGGGGGGGGGGGGGGCTTCCAGATTCCCAACCACCACCCAGGGTTGTGGGGAAGAGGGACTGGGGCCCCCCCGCCCCAAAGAACGTCCCCCAATGTTGAGTACATGTGGCCTGGTATGGTTGTGGGGGGGGGGCGCTTGCTCATCCGTCCCCTCTTTCCTGACCTGCTGGGCTGCATGCTCGGGTAAGAATCTGGTATGGATCCTGGGGTGACCTCACGCTGTGGTGTTTTGTTTTTTGTTTTGTTTTATTGCTGGCAATTCTTGTTTTTTACATTCGGGTCTCAGCGGGTAAGCCCACTGACAGCTGATGACTCATTGGTTGTTAAGGAAGCCGGCCGCCACATCCTTAACCGGTTCAATACAGGGCATTTTCACCCCCTTCCTTCCCAGACCAATTTCTAGTTTTCAGCGCTGTCGCACTTTAAACTACAATTGCGCGGTCGTGCGATGTTGTACCCAAACAAAATTGACGTCTTTTCTTTCCCACAAATAGAGCTTTCTTTTGGTGGTATTTGATCGCCTCTGCGTTTTTTTTTTTTTGTTTTTTTTTGTTTTTTTTTGTTTTTTTTGTTTTTTTTGTTTTTTTTGTTTTTTTTGCGCTATAAACAAAAGAAGAGTGACAATTTTGAAAAAAAACACAATATTTTTTACTTTTTGCTATAATAAATATCCCAATTTTTTTTTAAAAAAAACAAATTTTTTCCTCAGTTTCGCCCGATATGAATTCTTCTACATATTTTCGGTAAAAAAAAAAAAAAATCGCAATAAGCGTATATTGATTGGTTTGCGCAAAAGTTATAGCGTCTACAAAATACGGGATAGATTTATGGCATTTAAAAAAAAAAAAAATATTCATTTCTTTTTTTTTACTAGTAATAGCGGCGATCGCGATTTTTTTTTTTTTATCGTGACTGCAACATTATGGCGGACACTTTTGACACATTTTTGGGACCATTCACATTTATGCAGCAATCAATGCTATAAAATCGCATTGATTACTGTGTAAATGTGACAGGCAGTGAAGGGGTTAACCACTAGGGGGACACAAGGGGTTAAATATGTAGGGCGCGGGGACGTACAAGGGGAGGAGACCGATCAGTGTTCCGCTGTACTGGGAACACAGATTGGTCTCCTCACAACTGACAGGACGTGGATCTGTGTGTTTACACACACAGATCCACGGTCCGGCCCGGTTAACGGGCAATCGCGGGTGCCCAGCGGACATCGCGGCCGCCGGGCACACGCACCGGGTCCCGAGCAACGCAGCGGGAGCGCGCGCCCCCTAGACGGCCGGGAATCCCAGGCCGTCATATGACGTCCACCCAGGATGGGAGATCCCATCTGTGGACGTCATATTACTATGGCCGGGTAGGGAAGTGGTTAACAACCAGCTATACACAGTTTATTAAAGAGATTTAAAAACAAAAAAAAAAAAAAAAAAAAAAAAAGCCAAATGCATGTTCAAAAACGCACCGCAAAATGCGCCTGAAAACTGCATCAACTGCATATATGTGAACCTAGTCTTAGGTATTTGGACAATGAAAAGGTTAGGCAAACTTTCTGGCCCTAGAATAAAATCTAAGTACGTATGGTCTGAGAGGTAGGGCTGCAACTAACGATTATTTTCATAAATAATTCAGTAATTAGTTGGCCGATTATCGTTTCACCTAATCGTATAAAAACGTAAAAACAAAAAAATGTATTCTTGGATATCATCTATATGCAGTGGTAAAATATAACTATTGGTTAGGGAACAAAACATGTATATATGTGTGTGTGTGTGTGTGTGTGTGTGTAGTAGGGCTGGGAGATTTTTTTTTTTTTTTTCTTTGGAAACTGCGCCGGTCCTGAGGCGCTGCAGGCATGAGCTTTTAGGCGAGGCGGCGGCTTCGGCCTAGTCCGCGGCGTTCAGCCTCGCAGACTAGACCAAAACCGCGGCCTCACCTAAAAACTCCTTGCCCGCAGCTCCTCGGGACCGGCGCGGTGCTAGCGCCGGTCCTGAGGCGCTGCGGGCATGAGTTTTTAGGCGAGGCTTCGGCCTAGTCCGCGGCGTCCGGCCGAAGCCGCGGCCTCGCCTAAAAACTCATGCCCGCAGCGCCTCAGGACTGGCGCGGTGAGAAAAAAAAAAATCTAAAAAAATAGATTTGTTTAAAATTTGAATCGATTTGACCTCTCAACTCGATTCAAGATTTAAATCGATTCTTTTTTTTCCCCAGCCCTTGGTGTGTAGATAGAGAGATACTTAGATCTCATCTCTATCATTGCATCATCTGGAACCAAGTAATCAATAAAGCATTACTAAGGGCACTTTCACACTGAGCCGAGCCAGGCGTCATGCGCCGTTATTTTTAGCGGCGCTCTACTGTTTTATCCACGCTTTTCGGCCGCTAGTGGGGAGCTTTTAACCGGCCGAAAAAGGGTTAAAAGCGCCCGCACAGCGATGTTGAAGCAGCGCTGGCAATTGATTTTAATGGGCAGGGGCGCTTTAGGAGCGGTGTATACACCACTCCTACAGCGCCTCAAAGATGCTGCTTGCAGGACTTTTTTGGACGTCCTGCCAGCACACCGCCTCAGTGTGAAAGCACTCGGGCTTTCACATTGGCGTGAGAGGAGAGGCTCTTTACAGGCGCTATTTATAGCGCTATAGCACCTGTAAAGCGCCTCCAGTGTGAAAGGGATCTTAGTAACTATAAGAGCCAGTTCACACTGGGACGACTTGTCAGGCGACCTAGTCGCCTGACAAGTCGCCTCCCGTTCTGTACAATGGAACCGTTCTAATAGGAGGGACGCAAGTCGCTCCGACTTAGAAAAAGGTTCCTGTACTTCTTTTGGGGCGACTTGCATAGACTTCTATACAGAAGTCGTTTTTGCAAGTCGCCGTGGAAGTCGGTGAGGCGACCTGCAAGTCGTGCCGCTCCTAGTGTGAACCGACCCTTACCATTCAAATTGGCATAATGATGAAGTGATGGGACCATCGGGTGTAGTATTCACAGCCTTTGTCATGACACTCAAAACTGAGCTCAGGTGCATCCTGTTTCTACTGATCATCTTCGAGATTTTTCTACAACTTGATTGGAGTCCACCTGTGGTAAATTCAGTTGATTGAACATGATTTGGAAAGGCACTTCTTTCTCGTTGTCATTATGGGGTATTGTTTGTAGAATTTTGAGGAAATTAATTAATTGAATTCATTTTGGAATAATGCTGTAGTAGCAAAATGTGGAAAAAGTGAAGCGCTGTGAATACTTTCTGGATGCACTATAACTAAAGGCAGAGGGATTAGAACCTCTGTCAGTGTCCCCGTTAAGGAGATTCACCCTCTCTATTTGTCCTGTTTACCATTATCACTGAAAGTAAAAGAAAATCCCAAACTTTGGGTTGTCCCAAGAAAAGTAATAGAGGAGAAATCTTCTAATGGGGACACTAATTCTGGTGACCTGGGGGTCCCCAAGGAATTCCCTTAATTTGTGGGGATTTTCTCTCACTTCCTGTTTGGCCTTTAGCAAAGCAAATGTTGTGTCTCAGAAGGTCAGTGCCAAACGAAATATTCCACCCGCACAAATTCATGGAAATGGCTGTAGTAATGGTGGGTGCTGTAATGCTAGAAACCGTAGACCAGGGATCCTCAAACTATGGCCCTCCAGCTGTTGCGGAACTACACATCCCATGAGGGATTGTAAAACTCTGACATTCACAGACATGACTAGGCATGATGGGAATTGTAGTTCCTGAACAACTGGAGGGCCGTAGTTTGAAGACCCCTGCCTTAGACAGTCAGAGTGAAGAAATGTCATCAGCACACCAAGAATTCCTCAAAAGGGTCCAAAGCTTTATTCACTTGCCTGATGAAGAGGCCCTGCGTGGCTCCAAACATTGCCGTATGTGTACTGTGTAACCATGTGAATAAAGCTTTGGACCCTTTTGAGGAATCCTCGGTGTGCTGACGACATTTCTTCACTCAGAAGGTCAGGGGTTATATTTTTAAAGTGGTAAAAATGTTGAGGTGTTTCTATTGTTTGGTTTACGAATGCACTTTCAGGCAATACTACACAAAGGGTCAGTTCACACTAGGAGTCGCACAGTAACAAGCTGCACATACCTGTGCGATTCACATGTGGTCCAGTGAAGTGCGACTGGAGCCCATTCATTTTAAAATAGGCTCGAATTGCAGTGTACTTCAGTTCCATGTGATCCGATGCAGCAAACATAATGCATTTGCGACCTGTATTTGGGGGTGTTGTAACATTGTTCCTCGCTGCCGATCGCAACTGCAGTGCGTTTTGAACACGGGTTTCCCGCACCGCATTCTGGTGTAAACGGGGCCTCAAACCAAAGGCAAAAAATGTTTTTTTTAAATCCGCTTTTCAAAAGTAACCAATCGGATGTCAGCTTTCGTAACTGGCTACCATCATATGTAGAAAAATGAAGTTTGGTCACAATGGATACCATTAATGTTTGTGGCTCCGTACTCAAAGTACAAATCTGTTTTCAGGAAATTGTACATACACACCAGGATTTCTTGTTTTTTTTTCCAGTACCGTAGTATGAAACAAAAGGAATAATGAAAATATAACCTCCCACACCCTACGGGTGGTCAGAAATACAGTTAAACCGGATGTACATAATACAACAGAAAAAAGTTTAAGCAAACAGAACAGTAAAGAAAAAAAAAAAAAACGCAGAAGATTGTCAAACAGAATCCATCTTTACTCAACTGAATGTATTTAATTAACCATTTGTCAACCGGGGCAATTTTTTTACTTGTTTGCAAAAATGCTGAAATCTGCATTGATGGCTAGAAATTACTGTAAACCCCTGAAAAGTATTTACCATATTTACTGAAAGCAGAAGTCCTGGAGAATTAAATGGTGGGAGTTGCAATTTTTTTTATGTCGCACAATATTTGTGCAGCTATTTATCAGACGCATATTTTCAGGAAAAAATACACTAAAATTAATCTTGGTGCAAACACATTTAGGCTATGTTTCCACTATTGCGTCCCCAAAGTCGCGCGATTTACACTGCGATTAATGTTGCGATTTGATGCGACTTTAAAAACGACTTTGATCTGCGATTTAGCCAGAGTGATGTAATTCCTTATCCTGCTTAGATACTTCCCCTTCCTGTCTTCCACACTCACGTACATCAATATGGGAAGTGATGTATTTGGGAGGAGCAGAGATCATGTGCTTCCGTTGACTTCCGTGGAAGTCGCAACAAAGTTGCGGTGTCAGACATGTACATGCGACTGCATTGCGACTTAATACCTTTCTATGGAGAACAAGTCGCACCGAAGACGGAACAAAGTAGTGCAAGAACCTTTTTTGGAGACGCTGCGACTTGAGTCGCACTAATTAGAACGGGGACCATTGAAATACATGGGTTTTGACTTGTCATGCGACTTGACATGTGTCAAGTCGCAAAACAAGTCGCAGTAGTGGAAACCAAGCCTTAAGAGGTTGATTTACTAAAAGCAAATATACTGTACAATGCAAGTGCAGGTGTTCTAGATCTGAGGGGATGCTTTGAAAAGAGGGGGATACTGTTGATTTCTATCATCCAAACATGTGCAAGAAAAAAATGCTTTAACTGACGATCCCAGTCATGCAATGCTGTACCAAAACAAAACGTATACTTTTTTCATACAAATAGAGCTTTCTTTTGGTGATATTTGATCACCACTGGGTTTTTTATTGGAGTTCCAACCCAAAAAAAAATAGTAATGTGTTTAAAAAAAATTAAAAAAAAACATTTGGAGAGAAATTTTTTTTTTTTTTTTACTCCCCTCTGTTGCTAGGGGGTCCCTCGTAGTCTGTCTTCGGTGTCTGGGCTCCTGACATCACTTCCCTCGGTGCTGGAAGGGAGATTGCCTGCCTCCCCCCCCCCCCTCTTGTCAATCATCTGGGACACAGGACAGGTCCCAGATTTTTGCAGGGCCAGTGACGGCGCGGCTCGCGCATGCGCAGTGGGTGCCCAGCTGTGAAGACACAGCCGGGTGCCCACAGTTAGAATGCCGGCGCTGCCGAGCGGTGGGGGGGGACGAGCGGGGCTTCGATCCCCCGCATTGCTGGACCCTGGTACAGGTAAGTGTCCAATTAAAAGTCAGCAGCTGCAGTATTTGTAGCTGCTGACTTTTTAATTTTTTTTTTTTTTTTTTTTTTTAAATGGGAACCCCACTTTAAAATGAAAAAAAGACTGAAAATTAAAAAAAAGACAAACACACAACACACCCACAATATTTTTTGCTTTCTTCTAAAAAAAAACAAGTAAAGTAAAGAATAAATCAAATCTCTTAATAAATGTATTCTGCTACACGTCTTTGGTTTAAAAAGTTCTCAATAATTGTATATTGATTGGTTTGTGTAAGTTATAGCCTCTACAAACTATGGGATATATACTAGAATTTTTTTTTTTTTTTTTTTTTTTTGTGTGTTTTTGTTATACGAATGATGGCGGCGATCAGCAAATTATAACGGAACTGAGTGCGGCTAACAATCTGACACCAACTGCCTGGCCACTGGCATCACCATGGCTTAGCAGAGAATGATCAAACAACGAGAACCCCTGTCACCATACACAGCTCTGTGTTGTTTACATTCACAGAGCTGTGTTTGGGGAAGCTCAGAGCAGATCAACGGGTGCCAAAGTTCAATCATTGGCTGGGACCCGGTGATCGGCATGTGCTGTGACGAAGCACAGCCGGGCGGGCGCGCGCGTGCGCCCCCTACCCAGAAAGGCAGACTTTTACGCCCTGTAGCAGTAAATCTACAGGAGGCGGTCAACAACTGGTAAAAGTGGTACTAAAGGCATAACAATTTTTACCTTAATGCATTCCATGCAGCCCCCCTTACTTACCTGAGCCCTATCTCGATCCAGCGATGTGCATGAGAGCAGCGTCTCTCACTGGCTCACACAGCAGCGGGAGCTTTTGGATCCTGCTGCTGTCAATCACAGCCAGCGAAACAATGAGGAAATAGTGGGGGGCGCAGGGTCAAGGCACGCTCTGTGTGGACAATTCACAAGAGTATGGTTCCAGAGCGAACCTGCTCAAGTGCACACCTAGCAAGAGGCTTGCTGTTGGGGGCACCCAAAAAGGAAGAATATCGGGGTCGCTCTGTACAAAACCATTTCACAGAGCAGGTAAGTATAACAAAAAATATTTGTACTTTTAGAATCACTTTAGGGGGATTCTAAAAGGCAGAAGGTTTTTGCCTTGCTATAGGGGCACGCTATACCAAGGTTTCTCAACTCCAGTCCTCAAGGCGCCCCCCACCTGTGCAAAATAATGGGAAGCCTGAAAACATGACCTGCTGGGGCGCCTTGAGGACAGGAGTTGAGAAACTTTGCGGCTTGCTATAGGGGTATTCTAAAAGGTAGGAGGAGCCAGAAGTGCCGGTGGGGGACCCCAGAAGAGGAGAATCAGGGCAGCTCTGTACCAGATTTAACATACCGTATATACTCGAGTGTAAGTCGCATTTTTCAGCCCCTTTTTTTTTTTTTTGGGCTGAAAGTGTCCACTTCGACTTATACTCGAGTCACCGCCGTCTGTCTGCATGATCAGCGTGTCATGCAGGCAGACGGCGGGCGGCGTGTAATGATAGTGTTCGGCGGCTATTCCAGCTTTCAAAAGCCGCGCCTCCTGCTCGTCTGTGATAGGCTAAACAGCTGTCAGTGTACAGCCTATCACGGACATTCTCTCATCCTCGTCCGTGGTATGAGAATGAGAGAATGTCCGTGATAGGCTGACTGCCTATCACAGACGAGGAGGAGGCGCGGCTTTTAAACTGTGGAATGGCCGCCGAACGCTATCATTACACGCCGGCCGCCGTCTGAGGATGGTGATCGCCACAGGGAGGATGGAGATCGCCACAGGTAGGCTGCACATGCACACAGGGACACAGGACACATGTACAGGATACATGCACAGGGTACAGGTAGGCTGCACAGGACACAGGGAGGCATGCAGCTGCAGATGGGCATTGTTGACCCTCTGCATTTCTCACCCTTGTCTTGTACTCGGGTCAATACGTTTTTCCCAGTTTTTTGTGGTAAATTAGGGGCCTCGACTAAGGGCTCTTTCACACGGGGCGGATCAGTCATGATCCGCCCCGTGAACATCCGCTTGCTCAGCGGGGATAGCTCCGCCGATCCCCGCTGAGCAGGAAGATGACAGGTGCATCGCTGCACACTGTGCAGCGACGGACCTGTCAGAGCGCCGCTCTCCCCTATGGGGGGATCGGATGATGACGGTCCGTAGTGTCCGTCGTCATCCGATCCGATCCGAAAACGGAGGGAAAAGTAGGTTTTTCCTCCGTTACACTTTTCGGATCGGAGCGGGTCGGATGTCAGCGGACATGTCACCGCTGACATCCGACGCTCCATAGGGATACATGTATGTCCGTTTTTCATCCGAAAACGGAAGGGTGAAAAACGGACATACGGATCCCTCGTGTGAAAGGGGCCTTATACTCGAGTATATACGGTAATATATATATTTACACACACACACACACTGGTGAGGTGCACTACGGTGAAAAACAAGTGCATAGCAAACAGGCCCTCCCACAGGCCATATATAAAGAAGAAAAACAAAGGGATTGCTGAAAAAAATTATAAAAATTACATAATGTCCATAATATGCAAGGTAAGGTAACAGTATAAAGCATTACTTAGGCAGGCCATACACGGGTCGAATTTCGAAAGAATTTTCTTTCGAAAATCTTATCTAAGAATTTTCGTTCGTATTTCGTACTGCAGCAACAGCTGATTTTCGTGCGCCAATCAAAATTGAGTAATCAAGCATGTTGGATATTTTTTGAAATACTAACGATTTTCTAATCCATGATGGGTGAATCCTGCGAGAAATGTAATTGAAGAAGAAATGCGCATGTGCAAGAAAAGAAAATTCCCAGCCACGAAAATTCTTTTCTGTAGCAACATGAGGTGAAATTGAAGGCTTGGTTGGCGGAATTTCTAAAATC
Organism: Lithobates septentrionalis; assembly: GCA_037952835.1. Lineage (NCBI taxonomy): Eukaryota > Metazoa > Chordata > Amphibia > Anura > Ranidae > Lithobates > Lithobates septentrionalis. Next base: position 1,685,355 of record JBBDGP010001218.1, read on the forward strand.
AACGATGGCCTCATCGGATCACAAAACGCACGAATTTTCGGATTTTCAAAAGGAAATTTTTTTCTAAAATCGACCACATATGGCCAGCTTAACTATAATCATTCAAATTGGCATAATGATAAAGCGATAGTAGCATCAGGTGTAATGAGTTCCCCACACATCATGAGGATACTAATCGGAAAGGCGTCTGTTATCCAGGGGAAAAAGAAGGATAAAAAATGTGTAAGTGTGTGTGTAATAATTTTGTCACAATATAACCGCGTATTATGTTTTCAGCGCTGAACCAGCTGTATTATTCCTACAGGTTACAAAAAGACATATTAAAAAATCCACCCATCTACAATAAAGTTTTTAAAAGAAGGATAATATTCATATTAGAAAGATCACTACAACCTTATAAAAGGTGGGAGAGATCATGTATGAAAGAATTACAATCATGCAAGACCTCATTATAAGACCCCTTTCACACTGAGGTGCTCAAAAACTGGCCATAAAACGTCGGGCATTTTTACGGCAATTTTGTGGCGCTTTTTTTTAGGTAATGTGATCTTAAAAGAAAAAATAATTTATGAAAAAAAGAGCCATTTTGCGGCGCTTTTAAATCGCTTCCCATTCATTTCAATGGATAGGGGTGATTTTGAGGCGCTTTTTAAAGCGCTCCAAACATGCCATAAAGATGCTGCTTGCAGGACTTTTTGCACCACCCCGCCACTGCCCCAGTGTGAAAGCATCCATTGAAATGAATGGGAAGCAGTTTTCGGGCGCTATTTTTAGCTCAAAAGCGCTTCAGTGTGAAAGGGGTCTAAAAACAATTATAGGTCAAAATTGGGGTTAAACTCCAATTTTGACTTTTTATAATGAGGTCTTGCATGACTGCAATATTTTTCTGCATGCACATGTGTGCTCATATGTACATGCATGATCTCTCCCCCCATTTTAAGGTTGTAGTGACCATCTTTCTAATATGAATGTTATCATGCTTTCAAAAAATTTATTGTAGATGGATGGATTTTTTTTATGTCTTTTTGTAACATGTGGGAATAATTCTCTGATAATGCAGCTGGTTCAGCGCTAACGCAATATGTGGTTATACTATGAGCAAATTAGTGTGTGTGTGTGTGTGTGTGTGTGTGTACACATACAAGATTTTTTGTTCCCTTTTTGTTTTTTTCTGGATAACAGGTGCCCTTCTGATTAGTATCCTCCATGACCTGTGGGGAACTTAAGACCCCTTTCACACTGAGACGTTTTTCAGGCGCTGTAGCGTTAAAAAAAGCGCCTAAAAGAAGCCTCATCTGCATTCCCAATGTGAAAGCCCAAATGTGCTTTCACACTGGGGCGCTGCGCTGGCAGGGCGTCAAAAGTCCTGCAAGCAGCTACTTTGCAGTGCTTTCGTGTTTTTGCCACTGGGCTGGGTGCGCCGATGGCCCGAGCCCTTTCACACTGCCAGCGCCCGAAAAAGGCCCCAGTGTGAAAGGGGTCTTAAGCGGCGCTTTACCAGTGTTTTTCGGGCGCTGGCAGTGTGAAAGGGCTTGGGATTGCAGCTGAGGCTTCTTCCAGGCGCTTTACAGGTGCTTTTTTTAACGCTAAAGCGCCTGAAAAACTCCCCAGTGTGAAAGGGGTCTTATGTACATGTGATTTTTTTTTTTTTTTTTTTTTTTTTTTTTTTTTTTTTTTTTCCATTTTAATAAATTTGCAAAGATTTTAAACAAACTTCCTTCACGTTGTCATGGTGTATTGTTTGTAGAATTTTGAGAAAAATAATGAATTTAATCCATTTTGGAATAATGCTGTAACATAACAAAATATGGAAAAGGTGAAGCGCTGCGAGTACTTTCCTGGATGCATTGTATAATTTTAAGTTAACTCTAATAAACCCTAACTCCTTCTTCCCCCTTTTTTACATTGGCTTTTAGACCCCTTTCACACCGAGCCGCCCACAGCGTCGGCGGTAAAACGCCACTCTTTTTAGCAGTGTTTTACCGTCGGATTTGTGACGCATTTCGGCTGCTAACGGGCGTGCTTTTACCCCCCGCTAGCGGCCGAGAAAGGGTTAAAACCGGCCACAATAGTGGCGGGTATCCCAGCGCTGCCCCATTGATTTCAATGGGGAGCAGCAGTGGAGGAGCGTCCTGCCAGCGCACCGCTCCAGAGTGAAGGCCCTTGGGCTTTCACACTGGAAACAATGGAGCAGCTGTTTGAGGGCGGATTGCAGGCGCTATTTTCAATGCTATAGCGCCTGCAAAACGCCCTCGGTGTGAAAGGGGTCTTATTGTCCTGATTTTTTTTGTTTACAATACCATTGAGGGCTGAAACACCCTTTTGTGCTGCAGTGTGCATATTGCTGCAATGCACCCTAACATGGCATGTTGCAGTGCCAATCATTTTGAATGACACCCCAATTAGAGCTTCACGATTCTAGCCAAAATGAGAATCACGATTTTTTTGCTTAGGATAAAAAGATCACGATTCCCTTACGATTCTCGCGACGTAAAATCTTTCACATTATACAAAAAGAAATGGGCTAACTTTACTGGTTAGATTTTTTTTTTTTTTTAATTCATTAAAGTAATTTTTTTTCAAAAAAATTGCATTTGAAAGACCGCTGTGCAAATACAGTGTGACATAAAATATTCCAACAACCACTATTTTATTCTCTAGGGTGTCTATTAAAAAAATTAATATGTTTGCGGGTATTAAGTAATTTTCTAGCAAAAAAAATGATTTTAACTTGAAACCAACAAATGTCAGAAAAAGATTTAGTGTTTTTAAGTGGTTAAACTTCTTTTTTTTTTTTTTTTTTTTACTTACACAGGAAGTCAATTCCATTGACAAATTGTTACAATGTTTATACTTAAGTTCAACTGATAAAGAATGTTTTGTTTCTTGGCAGACTGCCTGGTTTTTCTCTTCCTTTCTTTTGAGGGCTGAGTCTTCAGAAGAGCAGAGAGAATTCTTTGCATAGAAAGAATTGTGAAACTTTAGTCAAGATCGCGATAACGATTCTTGACGATTAATCACGGTAACGATTCTTGACTATTAATTGTGCAGCTCTAACCCCAATGCACTAAGACAATGCAGCTCTGATGCCCATGTGTTGCAGAGAACGACAATGCATTGTAAGTCACTTCTGTGCAGTGTCGGGAGGGAAAAATAATGCTGCATGTCTGTTTGGTGTGTTTTTTGTTCCTGTGCGTTGGCAGCCCATTCAAAGTGAAAAGGCTGTCTTGCTGCAAACCATAATGTGTTTTCATCCTGTGCTCCTTGCATTTGTGGTGTTTTTTTTGTTTTTGTTTTTTTTTTTTTTTTTTAATGCTGTTTTCCTCATATATGTTTGTTGCTTCTACCTGTATGTACAGTATCTCACAGAAGTGAGTACACTGTAATAAAATAACTCAACACACAACCATTAATGTCTAAACCGCTGGTAACAAAGTGAGTACACCCCTAAGTAAAAATGTCCAAATTGGGCCCAATTAGCCATTTTCCCTCCCCGGTGTAATGTGACTTTGTTAGTGTTACCAGGTCTCAGGTGTGTTTAAAGAGGAAGTAAAGCCTCTGGGAAAAAAAAAAATACACCCTGCAAGACAAAGGCATAATGAGCTAGTATGCATAGCATGTGCCGTAGACATCGGTGCCGCTATTTCTGCTAATATCTCCTAAACCTTTTAGGTTTGGGAGATATTTCTTGCACCTACAGGTAAGCCTTAATCTAGGCTTACCTGTAGGTTAAAGTGGTTGTAATGGGTTTACAACCACTTTAAATTTGGTCTAAGGCTTTATGTACACGGGACGTTTTTTCAACCTCTCCTGAACTTGACAGCTAGTAACCCACATTTAAAACGTCTGTTTTTACGCGTTTACATGCCGCATTTAGCGGCGTTTTGCCACGTTTGCGTTTTTAGAAGCGTTTGGCAACGCATGTAAACGAAATGCGGCTAAACGCATTTAGAAGCGTTTGGCGCTTGAAATGCCTCTAAACTCAGCGTCTGAACCCATTTTTTTGCATTCCAAAAAAATCCTCTAAACTCAACTGCCTAGAAACGACTATAAATGACCTTGTGTACAGTACTGATAAGATAACATAGAGGAGAGTTCAGGGGCAGTTGAAAAAAATGCCCAACTGCTCCTAAACGTCCGTTTTTAGCAGCAGCAGTGTACATGAGGCCTTATCGCTCTCACTCTCTCATACTGGTCACTGGAAGTTCAACATGTCAAAGAAGTCTGAGGATCTGAAAATAAAGAATTGTTGCCCTATAAAGTTGACCTAGGCTATAAGAAGATTGCCAAGACCATGAAACTGAGCTGCAGCATGATGGCCAAGAACATGCAGCAGTTTAACAGGACAGGTTCCACTTGGAACAGTCCTCGCCATGGTCAATCAAAGAAGCTGAGTGCACGTGCTCAGCGTTATATCCAGAGGTTGTCTTTGGGAAATAGGTGTATGAGTGCTGCCAGCATTGCTGCAGAGGTTGAAGGGGTGGGGGGATCAGCCTGTCAGTGCTCAGACCATACGCCGCACACTGCATCAAATTGGTCTACATGGCTGTCGTCCCAGAAGGAAGCCTCTTCTAAAGATAATGCACAAGAAAGCCTGAAGACAAGCAGACTAAGGACATGGGTTACTGGAACCATGTCCTGTGGTCTGATGAGAACAAGATAAACTTATTTGGTTCAGATGGTGTCAAGCGTGTGTGGCGGCAACCAGGTGAGGAGCACAAAGACAAGTGTGTCTTGTCTACAGTCAAGCATGGTGGTGAGGGAACCATGAATGCCAACATGTACTGTGACATACTGAAGCAGAGCATGATCACCTCTCTTCGGAGACTGGGCCCCAGGGCAGTGTTCCAACAGAACGACCCCAAACACACCTCCAAGATGACCACTGCCTTGCTAAAGGAGCTGAGGTTAAAGGTGATGGACTGGCCAAGCATGTCTCCAGACCTAAACCCTATTGAGCATCTGTGGGGCATCCTCTAATGGAAGGTGGAGGAGCGCAAGGTCTCTAACATCCACCAGCTCGGTGATGTCGTTATGGAGGAGTGGAAGAGGACTCCAGAGGCAACCTGTGAAGCTCTGGTGAACTCCATGCCCAAAAGGGTTAAGGCAGTGCTGGAAAATAATGGTGGCCACACAAAATATTGAGACTTTGGGCCTAATTTGGACATTTTCACTTAGGGGTGTACTCACTTTTGTTGCCAGCGGTTTAGACATTAATGGCTGTGTGGTGAGCTATTTTGAGGGGACAGCAAATTTACACTGTTATACAAGCTGTACACTCACTACTTTACATTGTAGCAAAGTGTCATTTCTTCAGTGTTGTCACATGAAAAGATATAATAAAATTATTTACAAAAATGTGAGGGGTGTACTGACTTTTGTGAAATACTGTATCTTGGTTGATTAGTGATATTTGCCATTGCAGGTATGTGCTGAAGATTCTTCTCATGGGCCAGTTGCTGTCTCTCTTCATATGCGGGACTGCAGTGACCAGCCAGTATTTGGCGGTGGAGTATGAGGTGGACACTCCGATGCTGCAGAGCTTTTTTAACTATTGCCTGCTGTTCATGGTCTACACTGTCTGGCTAGCGTTTAGGTCAGGTGAGTAAAACTGATTATTTTATTATTATTTTATTGTCTTCTATTCTACTCAAATCATACTTTTAACATAAAAAGAACTTCCAAGCTTGAGCTGTACCCTTGGTTATAATACTTCATTAACCTCTTCTCGCTCATCCTCAGCGCCCCCTAAAGGCTGAGCATCTTTTGGTGACAAATGCCGATATTTCTGCAGAAAAAAAAAAATGCATTTATAATTTTTTTTTTTTTCCCCACAGGAGCCTGGAAAGCATTGCACCCATAATCATGGGTGCAATACCAGGCTCCTGAAGACTCTCAGTATAGCAATGGTTTATTTGCAGGCTCTCACTATAGGTACCGAAAAGCAGGAAGTTCAATGAACTAACTGATCGCTCACCAGCGCTCTCACAATTCATTAAGAAGTTGTCTCCTGCAATGGCAGATGGTAGTTGTAATTCACTAATTCACAGAGCTCTGTGAAAGAATGACACGGCTGTATGGGTGGAGGCCCCGCACAGCTGCGCTGTTTTTAAATTGTGGCCGCAATTGCAGGGAGAGCATCCCCCAACCGCTGTCACAGTGGGTGGGTCAGGGTTGGGGGAGGGGACTGCTGAAACATGTTACCCTAAATATAGTTGTAATGTGCAAAATGTTCTTAAAGGTGAGCTTCTCCTTTAACCAGTTCCGGACTGCCCACCGCACTTTTACTGCAGCAGAGCGGCCCGACTTTGCGAAATGTACCTGTATGTTCGCACTACCTGGTCTGGGGCGTGCACGCGCGCCGCTGATGACCTGCTCCTGCTGTGATTGGACACAGCAGGAGCGATGACCACTGGCTACCCGCGGTCGTTCGGGGGAATGACAGACAGCAGTCTGCCTATGTAAACGAGGCAGACCTTAGTTCTGTCACAGAGGGAGAGAGAGATCTGTGATTCCTAGTAATCGGGAACACTTATCTTTCTCTTAGTCTAGTATCAGCATCCCCCACACAGTTAGAAAGCACACATAGGGAACACATTTAACCATTTGATTGCCCCTGATGTAAACCCCTTCCCTGCCAGTGTCATTTAGACAGTGTCAGTGCATTTTTTTTTTATTATTTATTTATTTTTAGTACTGATCGCTGTATTGGTGTCGCTGGTCCCCACAAAGTGTCACTTGGTGTCCAATTTGTCCACTACAATGTCGCAGTCCCGCTGATCGCCGCCATTACTAGTAAAAAAAATTTTAAAAGAATAAAAAGTCCCTAAATCTATCCCATAGTTTGTAGACGTGATAACTTTTGCGCTAACCAAACAGTATATGCTAATTGGGATTTTTCACCAAACACATGTAGCAGAATACAAATTGGCCTAAATTGATGAAAAAATTTTAGATTTTTTTTTTTTTTTTTTAAACATATTTTTATTGTTTGTTTATGTTTTATAGCAGAAATTGTCCCACTTTTTTGTTTATAGAGTAAAAAAAATCGCAGAGGTGATCAAATACCACCAAAAGAAAGCTCTATTTGTGGGGAAAAAAGGACATCAATTTTTTTTTTTTTTTTTGGGTACAGCATCGCACGACCGCGCATTTCTCAGTTAAAATAAGTGCTGTATCGCAAAAAATGGCCTGGTCATTAAGGGGGTAAATTCTTCCAGGTCTGGAGTGGTTAACCACTTGACCTCCTCCAGAAGATTTTACCCCTTTCATGACCAGGCCATTTTTTGCTATTCAGCACTGCTCTATTTTACCCGTCAATTGTGCAGTCATGCAACACCATACACAAATGAAATTTATATAAACAAAAAAAGGCCAAAAATTTGAGGAAAAAAAATATTTGCTGCTATAAAATGTATCCAATCAAATGTAATTTCTTCATAAATTTAGGCCAAAATGTATTCTGCCACATGTCTTTGGGGAAAAAAAAAATCCCATTAACTGTATATCGGGGGTGTCTAAACTTTTTTCAAAGAGGGCCAGATTTGATCAAGTGAACATGCGTGATGGCCGACCATTTTGCCTGATATTCTTTGAACCATTAAAATTCGGTTTAAGGTGTCTGTTTATGAAGCAGTGATCCCGAGGATCGACGCTGACCATAAACAGTTTATGAAACAGAGATAATCGGGGGAGAAGTGTTTTTGAACTTGTTCTCCCGCCGATGATCTCTGCACATGGAGAATCCTCATTGAATGACACAGCAATGGGCAGTTTATGAAGCTGCTATCTCAGCGCTTCACTGGCGATCTGAGTCAGAATTCACCCTCCCTGATTCACCAGCTCAGAGGTGGAGAATCGGGGAGTGAAGAGAGAATCCTGGAGGATCTGAGGAGGAAAGAGGAAGATTATTAACTGCCTTCTACCTCGATCAGACCTATGTATGTATGTGTATATAATGTAGGAGGACTCCTTTTTTCTCCCTTCGCCTTTCAGGACAGCACCTTGGAGAGAGCGTAGCTCCACCTCTTAGACAGGAAACACTGCGTGACAACGCCCCTTTAAAAAGCAGCTGCTTCCACCATGCCATCAGTTTTAGTGTTTCCTCCGCCATGGTGGAAGCACTGCTTGGGGAACCAGAGGGGCTGCGCTCTCTCCAAGGAGAGGGTTTTGGCAGGACCTCCACGTTTGGATACTCAGACCAACCCAGCTCCTTCCCTTACGTGAGGAGGGTGCTCCGGTGTCCCTTCCTTCTCCGGCTCACAGGAGTAATGGTCTGCCGGAAGTTTTCCACCCGGGGTGTTCGGGGGGCCGCGGTTGTGTTCAGTAAGAGCGTCCATGCCAGGCCTCTGCATGGCGGCGCCGAATCCCGGACAGCAGGTGATGTCAGTTCCGGTGGGCGGATACTTCCGGCGGGGCGTAGCAGCGATTGGTTCCTGCTGCTGGAACGCAGGAGGAAGGGGCGGGTCCTCTGGCCGGGACTTCCTTTTGTTTGGCACATGGAGCCTAGTACACAGTGCAGCAGCTGCGGATTGCACTATGGATACAGCGGAATCGTCAGCAGCAATGGCGGATGCAGGCGCCCAGGTTCCCGGCCAGGCCCAGGTAGGAGAGGTGCGGTGGCACCTCTTTCCTTTTATATCACTGGGTGTTTTATCTTTGATGTGATTATTCAAAACCTGCTGCTGTCTGCTATGGGGTAACAGTTTCCATTAGCAGTTCAGCAAAGGAGTGAGACTCTGGGCACTTAAGGTGTTGGCTGGAGGTGCTACTTTTCTCTGAAGCCTTAGTTCTAAAGGACCTGGGTTTTTTCTTGTTTCTCTGTTTCAGAAAGCTACTGCCAAATCAGAGAGAACAGGGAGAAAGTGCCCCTCATGCAAAAATCCTTTAAGGGACTCTTGGCCCAAACCACTGTGCAAATCCTGCATTGTGGATTTAGTAAAAGAAGAATCCTCACAAGAGTGCAAAGAACTCTTATCTTCTGTGAGGAAGGAGTTAGCAGAGGCCCTAGGGACAGTGCGTTCCCTTGTAAAGCACGGCCAGAGTTCCAGCCAAGAGCAGAGTTCTCACTCCAGTTTCCCTCAGTCCACTTCCAGACAGGTGGAAAGTGAGTCGGAGGAGGAAAGGGAAAGCATTCCACCCTCAACCATTGATTCTGAGGAGGAGGAGGTGGAAGAAGAGTCAAGATCATCTAGATATAAGCTGTCACTTGAGGAGGTGGATGAATTACTCAAGGCAATTTATACTACCCTGGAGATCCAGGAAGAAAAGGCTCAGCTGTCTGTGCATGATAAGATGTACCTGGGGCTGGAGGAAATTAAACACAGGGTGTTCCCTGTGCATAAAGTGTTAACAGACACTATTAAAAAGGAATGGAAGAACCCAGAGAGAGGACAGTTTTTTTCTAAAACCCTCAAAAGGAGGTTTCCTTTTGAGGAGAATGAGGAACTATTGTGGAATAAAAAACCAAAAATAGACGCTGCCTTTTCTCAAGTATCTAGGAAGACTGATTTAGCTTTTGAGGACATGGGTATTCTCAAAGATGCTATGGATAAGAGGGCAGATGGGCTACTGAAGAAAGCCTGGGACTCATCTCTAGCTAATCTTAAGCCAGCAATGGCGGCTACGGTTGTGGCTAGGAATCTGGAGTGCTGGTTAGAGCAACTTAAAAATCATGTTGTGGCAGGTACCTCCAGAAAAGACTTATTGGAGTCCTTCCCTACCCTGCTTAAGGCAGTAAAATATATGGCAGATGCCTCTGCAGAATCTATCAGGATGTCAGCCAGGTCCTCTGCGCTTGTTAACTCAGCAAGAAGAGCACTCTGGCTAAAGACCTGGTCAGGGGATTCAGCTTCTAAAGTAAAACTGTGCGGAATTCCCTTTTCAGGAGACCTGATGTTTGGGCCAGAACTAGAGACTGTCCTTGACAGGACAGCAGACAAGAAGAAAGCTTTCCCACAGAAGAAGAAAACGGTACAGCAGAGGAAAAATTTTCGTCCTTTTCGACAAACCGATAAGGAAAAGGACCACACACAGAAGAGACCCTGGTCTTCTCAGAGAGGAAGAGGTAGAGGTGGGGTACTCTTTAGAACCCCAGAACAAACCCCTAAAAAACAATGACCATCTAGTAGGGGGGAGACTACAGGACTTCTTACCAATCTGGGAAAAAACAACAAAGAGTCCTTTTGTTCTGGGGTTAGTCAAAAAGGGTTATCAATTGGAATTCTCACAAAGCCCCCCAAGTCGGTTTTACATCACAAACCTGCCAAAGGATCGGGAAAAGGCTCTGGCCATGAAGTCTCTGTTACAGGAACTGATGCAACAGAAGGTAATTTCCCAGGTTCCGAAAGATCAAGAGGGGAAGGGGTTTTACTCCCACATTTTTATGGTCAAAAAGCCATCAGGAAAGTTCCGCCTGATTCTCAATTTAAAGGTCCTAAATCGATCCATAAAATACAAAAAATTCAGAATGGATACGATTTTCTCAGTAAGGAATTTGCTAACCCCCAAATGTCATATGGCTTCCATCGACTTGAGAGATGCCTATCTCCATATACCAATAGCGCCCCCATCACAAAGGTTCCTGCGTCTTGCAGTCAATCTGGGGGGAGGGGAGATTTGGCACCTGCAGTTTCGGGCTCTGCCTTTCGGTCTTTCCTCTTCTCCCAGGGTATTCACAAAAGTGATGGCGGAATCTTTGGAGCCTCTGAGACTGAAGGGGATTTCAATAGTACCCTATTTGGACGATCTGCTACTGTTTGCAGACTCAAGGGGTCAAGTAGAGGTCAACCTACAGACAGTTCAAACACATTTAAGAGGTTTGGGATGGCTTCTCAATCTTCAGAAGTCAAACTTAATTCCATCTCAAAGGGTAAGGTTTCTGGGGTACGAAATAGACTCGATAGAACAGAAAATTTTTCTACCCCAGGAGAAAATAGAGAAGATGCAGTTGACCCTGATAACACTTCAATCCAGCGCAGAGATCTCTGTAAGACAAGCCATGTCTGCTCTGGGTCTGTTGACAGCAGCAATTCCTTCGGTACAGTGGGCCAGGTTGCATTCCCGTCCTCTGCAATCGGATATCCTGATGAATTGGTCATACCAGGAACCTCTGGAGAAGAAATTCAACTTGGGGGCAAGAGCAAAAAGGTCTCTCTGGTGGTGGAGGAACCTAGGAAACGTTTCAAAAGGGCTTCCTTGGGTCTTTCCGGTAACCAGAAGGCTGACTACAGATGCCAGCGCCTGGGGATGGGGAGCTCACCTGGAAGAAAAAACGGTTCAGGGAGTTTGGACCAAACCAGAAGCAAGAAGATCTTCAAATTGGAGAGAGTTAAAGGCTGTTCACTTAAGCCTCCTCTCCCTCCAGGAATTTCTAGTGAATCAACATGTCCAAATATTGTCAGACAATATGACGACAGTATTATATATAACAAAGCAAGGGGGCACAAAAAGCAAAACCCTAATGGGTCTAGCGCATCAGATCCTAAGATGGGCAGAGAACAATGTGGCCTCTCTATCAGCAGTCCATCTAAAGGGGACGGAAAACACCTTAGCAGATCTCCTCAGCAGGAAAGAAATAAGGGAAGCAGAGTGGTCTCTCAATCAGGAATTATTCGAAAAGATTTCCAAGAGTTGGGGTCATCCCCAAGTGGACCTCTTTGCAAAAGAGGAAAATGCAAAAATACCAGTCTTCTTCTCTCTTCAGAGACAGGATCAAGCTCTCGGAGTAGATGCGTTAGCTCACAAATGGGACTTCCATCTGTCCTACGCTTTTCCCCCGTTCCAACTGATACCAAAGGTGTTAGCCAAATTCAGATTGGAGTCCACGGAGCTAATATTAATAGCTCCTTATTGGCCAAAAAGACCCTGGTTTTCAACCTTGATGAACCTTTCAGTGAAACCTGCTTGGAGATTACCAATCAGGGCAGACCTGTTGAGTCAGGGCCGAATTCTCCATCCAGATCCAGCTTACCTCAAACTAACAGCTTGGTTTCTGAAGAACAAATCTTAAGACGGAAGGGTTTATCAGAAAGGCTTATTTCTACCCTTCTTGCAAGTAGAAAAAAAGTGACGAGAGACATTTACTTTAAAGTCTGGAAGATCTATAATTCTTGGTGTTCCAGTAAAAACTTTGATTTTCGTACCACATTTTCAGTTTTGGAATTTCTTCAAGAGGGATTGGAGAAGGGGTTAGCAGCAAGTACGCTCAAGACGCAGGTAGCTGCTTTATCAGTTTTTTTGGAAAGAACCCTGTCAGGGGAACCTTTTAATAATCAGATTTTTTAGGGCAATGGCAAAAGTAAAGCCTAGACCTGTTGTTAGTTTTCCCAAATGGGATTTATCTTTAGTTCTTCAGGGCCTAACTAGGGCACCGTTTGAACCCATAGAAGAAGCATCATTACGTTTCTTGACGTTAAAGACTATTTTATTGGTAGCAGTAACTTCCGCACGTAGAATTAGTGAGTTACAAGCCCTTTCAATTAAAGAGCCCTTCATGAGATGTCTACAGGATAGGGTAGTCTTAAGGACGGATCCAGCATTTCTACCAAAGGTGGCTTCAGTTTTTCACCGTACACAGGAAATCATTCTCCCTACTTTTTGTCCTTTTACCTTCGGGAGCAGGAGAAGAAGCTTTCCATACCCTTGATGTCAGGAGGTGCCTGCTTAAATATCTGGAAAGAACAAAGGAAATCAGAAAGTCATCCTCACTCTTTGTTTTAATGGAAGGTACTCACAAAGGAGGTAAAGCTTCCAAAAGCACCCTTGGAAGATGGTTAAAGCAGGCCATCAAAGAGGCATACATATCTTTGGGTCTGGAACCTCCGGAAGGGGTATTACCTCATTCTACTCGAGCAGTGGCGGCATCATGGGCAGAAAGGGCTGGGGCATCTCCTGAGCAAATCTGCAAGGCTGCCACATGGTCCAGTTTTTCGACCTTCATAAGGCACTACCGCTTGGATCTACTATCAGCCTCGGACCAATCATTTGGTAGGAAGGTTTTGCAGGCAGTAGTCCCACCCTGAAGTAAGTTTCTCGGTTATCCTCTCCAAGGTGCTGTCCTGAAAGGCGAAGGGAGAAAACCTTAGTTAGACTTACCGGTGACGGTATTTCTACGAGCCTTTCAGGACAGCAGCCTACTTCCCTCCCTTGGTTATCATATGTAAAGTATAATTATAGGACCTGGTAATTGTCTGATTATATTTTCCAGCATGTCGGAGGATTTCTCGGTAACAACTGATGGCATGGTGGAAGCAGCTGCTTTTTAAAGGGGCGTTGTCACGCAGTGTTTCCTGTCTAAGAGGTGGAGCTACGCTCTCTCCAAGGTGCTGTCCTGAAAGGCTCGTAGAAATACCGTCACCGGTAAGTCTAACTAAGGTTTTTTTTTTTTTTAACATTAAAGCGGGATTTCGGCCTAAAAAAAAAAAAAAATTAAGTCAGCAGCTACAAACACACATTGAATAAGTACTTACCTGTCCTGGGTGCCTGCAATGTCGGCCGCCCGAGGCCGACCCGTTCCTCAGCTCTCGGGTCCCGGCACTGCCATCCTAGGTAAGGGAAACAGGCAGTGGAGCCTTGCGGCTTCACTGCCAGTTTCCTACTGCGCACGCGTGCGCGACGCTCTGTGAATGGCCCCGTGGTGTTCTGGGAACACACACAGTTTCCAGAAGACAACGGGGCCGCTCACGGAGGAGCAGAAGACGCTGCGGAAAAGGAAGAGGCAGATTAGGAAGACTGCCTAGCAACAAGGGTTTAGGTAAGTTTAAATTTTTTTTTTTTTTTTTTTTTTTCAGGGTGGCCCTCCACTTTAACCATGCTGTCTGTCTGTGTATTGAGCGGTGATAATTTATCACTGCTTAACCACTTCAGCCCCGGAAGGATTTACCCCCTTCCTGACCAGAGCACTTTTTACAATTCGGCACTGCGTCGCTTTAACTGCTAATTGCGCGGTCATGCAATGGTGTACCCAAACGGAATTTGCGTCCTTTTCTTCCCACAAATAGAGCTTTCTTTTGATGGTATTTGATCACCTCTGCCGTTTTTATTTTTTGCGCTATACACGGAAAAAGACCGAAAATTTTGAAAAAAAATGATATTTTCTACTTTTTGTTCTAAAAAAAAATCCAATAAACTCAATTTTAGTCATACATTTAGGCCAAAATGTATTCGGCCACATGTCTTTGGTAAAAAAAATGTCAATAAGTGTATATTTATTGGTTTGCGCAAAAGTTATAGCGTCTACAAACTAGGGTACATTTTCTGGAATTTACACAGCCTTTAATTTATGACTGCCTATGTCGTTTCTTGAGGTGCTAAAATGGCAGGGCAGTACAAAACCCCCACAAATGACCCCATTTTGGAAAGTAGACACCCCAAGGAATTTGCTGAGAGGCATGTTGAGCCCATTGAATATTCATTTTTTTTGTCCCAAGTGATTGAATAATGACAAAAAAAAAAAAAATTACAAAAAGTTGTCACTAAATGATATATTGCTCACACAGGCCATGGGCATATGTGGAATTGCACCCCAAAATACATTTAGCTGCTTCTCCTGAGTACGGGGATACCACATGTGTGGGACTTTTTGGGAGCCTAGCCGCGTACGGGGCCCCGAAAACCAATCACTGCCTTCAGGATTTCTAAGGGCGTACATTTTTGATTTTACTCCTCACTACCTATCACAGTTTTGAAGGCCATAAAATGCCCAGATGACATAAAACCCCCCCAAATGACCCCATTTTGGAAAGTAGACACCCCAAGCTATTTGCTTTGAGGCATGTTGAGTCCATGGAATGTTTTATATTTTGACACAAGTTGCGGGAAAGTGACAAATTTTTTTTTTTTTTTTTTTTTTTTTTTTGCACAAAGTTGTCACTAAATGATATATTGCTCACACAGGCCATGGGCATATGTGGAATTGCACCCCAAAATACATTTAGCTGCTTCTCCTGAGTATGGGGATACCACGTGTGGGACTTTTTGGGAGCCTAGCCGCGTACGGGACCCCGAAAACCAATCACTGCCTTCAGGAATTCTAAGGGCGTACATTTTTGATTTTACTCCTCACTACCTATCAGTTTCGGAGGCCATGGAATGCCCAGGTGGCACAAACCCCCCCCAAATGACCCCATTTTGGAAAGTAGACACCCCAAGCTATTTGCTGAGAGGCATGGTGAGTATTTTGCAGCTCTCATTTGTTTTTGAAAATAAAGAAAGACGAGAAAAAAAAATTTTTTTTTTTTCAATTTTCAAAACTTTGTGACAAAAAGTGAGGTCTGCAAAATACTCACTATACCTCTCATCAAATAGCTTGGGGTGTCTACTTTCCAAAATGGGGTCATTTGGGGTTTTTTTTTGCCACCTGGGCATTCCATGGCCTCCGAAACTGTGATAGGCAGTGAAGAGTGAAATCAAAAATTTACGGCCTTAGAAAGCCTGAAGGCGGTGCTTGGTTTTCGGGGTCCCGTACGCGGCTAGGCTCCCAAAAAGTCTCACACATGTGGTATCCCCGTACTCAGGAGAAGCAACAGAATGTATTTTGGGGTGTAATTTCACATATTCCCATGGCATGTTTGAGCAATATATCATTTAGTGACAACTTTGCGCAAAAAAAAATAAAAAAAATAAAAAATTGTCTCTTTCCCGCAACTTGTGTCACAATATAAATTATTCCATGGACTCAACATGACTCTCAGCAAATAGCTTGGGGTGTCTACTTTCCAAAATGGGGTCATTTGGGGGGGTTTTGAACTGCCCTGGCATTTTATGCACAACATCTAGAAGCTTATGTCACACATCACCCACTCTTCTAACCACTTGAAGACAAAGCCCTTTCTGACACTTATTGTTTACATAAAAAAATAATTTTTTTTTGCAAGAAAATTACTTTGAACCCCCAAACATTATATATTTTTTTTAAAGCAAATGCCCTACAGATTAAAATGGTGGGTGTTTCATTTTTTTTTTTCACACAGTATTTGCGCAGCGATTTTTCAAACGCATTTTTTGGGGAAAAAACACACTTTTTTACATTTTAATGCACTAAAACACACTATATTGCCCAAATGTTTGATGAAATAAAAAAGATGATCTTAGGCCGAGTACATGGATACCAAACATGACATGCTTTAAAATTGCGCACAAACGTGCAGTGGCGACAAACTAAATACATTTTTAAAAGCCTTTAAAAGCCTTTACAGGTTACCACTTTAGATTTACAGAGGAGGTCTACTGCTAAACTTACTGCCCTCGATCTGACCTTCGCGGCGATACCTCACATGCATGGTGCAATTGCTGTTTACATTTGACGCCAGACCGACGCTTGCGTTCGCCTTAGCGCGAGAGCAGGGGGGACAGGGGTGCTTTTTTTTTTTTTTTTTTTTTTTTTCTTTATTATTATTATTTTTTTATCTTATTTTTAAACTGTTCCTTTCATTTTTTTTTTTTTAAATCATTTTTATTGTTATCTCAGGGAATGTAAATATCCCCTATCATAGCAATAGGTAGTGACAGGTACTCTTTTTTGCAAAAATTGGGGTCTATTAGACCCTAGATTTCTCCTCTGCCCTCAAAGCATCTGACCACACCAAGATCGGTGTGATAAAATGCTTTCCCAATTTCCCAATGGCGCTGTTTACATCCGGCGAAATCTAAGTCATAAAATGCTCGTAGCTTCCGGTTTCTTAGGCCATAGAGATGTTTGGAGCCACTCTGGTCTCTGATCAGCTCTATGGTCAGCTGGCTGAATCACCGGCTGCATTTTCAGGTTCCCTGTTGAGACAGGAGAGCCAGAGAAAAACACGGAAGACGTTGGGGGGGGGGGCATTCCCTCCCACTGCTTGTAAAAGCAGTCTAGAGGCTAATTAGCCGCTAGGATTGCTTTTACATGAAAGCCGACCGCTGGCTGAAAAGAATGATACCAAGATGATGCCTAAACCTGCAGGCATCATTCTGGTATAACCATTCAAAGTCGTGAATGGCGTACCTGAAGACAAAAAAATGGTTAACAATAAAGCACAGTAAACGGTAAAGTATAAAAAATTGCATACCTGAAAAACAAACATGATAAAACATAATGACAATAAAACATTGCAGAATAGAATACAGTAAAAAAGAGCAGAATAGAGAGAGAGAATAGAGAGAGAAAGAACAATAAAACGACAACTATTTTTTTTTTATTTTATATTTTTGTATATGTTTTTTTTTTTTTTTTTTGTAACTAACTTTTATAACTGTACCCGGTTCCAGGTTCGGGTCTCTCAAAATGCGATGGCATCTTGGGAGACCCTGTGAAAGTGTGCCTAGTCTGTGGAATGCTGTACCCTACGCTAATAGTCAACTAGTGCATGGTAGCGTTCAAAACATTCACCAATGCAAAGACCAGGATTGTCAGGACAGGAGGGACAATAATAGCGGGTGTCACGCCTATATCCGCGCTTGCTGCAGACACAACATCTTTTTTGGGGGGGTTCGTTGGGTAGGGGTACTCGGGAGGACATAAAGAAAATGCCTCTCATGCAGCCGACTGCATTTGGTTGGGGATGTGAATGGGGGAAGTACGGGCGCTGCAGAAGCGGTGGGTTCCCAATTAGGATTGGCGAATGCAGCAGGAAGGGCACTATGGGCACGACGGGCCTGTGTTTGTCTTTTTGGTGGCAGCGGGACACTACTTGTGCTTGCCACCTCACCAGCTTGAACTGCACTTATGGGACTCGCCACGTCACCAAGTGTTACTGCAGTGCTGGTTTGACTACGACCGGGGTGTACTAGGCCGCTAGGCGCTTGCCAGTTCACCAAAACGCTACCAAAAAATCTGTTAGCGATCGCAGGGATCAGGCCTGACTCTGCGAACGCTGCAGTTATGCGTTTAGTGTTCTGTAAG
Organism: Lithobates septentrionalis; assembly: GCA_037952835.1. Classification (NCBI taxonomy): domain Eukaryota; kingdom Metazoa; phylum Chordata; class Amphibia; order Anura; family Ranidae; genus Lithobates; species Lithobates septentrionalis. The sequence continues at coordinate 1,703,233 of JBBDGP010001218.1, forward strand.
TGACAGTGATCGATCGATACTGCACTTGGGTGGGCTGGGCTGGGCCGGGCGGAGGGGCAAAACACAGGTGCTAGCAGGTATCTGGGCTGATCCCGCTAACACTGCGTTTGTGGGAACCCTAAACTGCTGGGGACGCCAGTATAGATCTGATCGGATCAGATATTGATCCGTTCAGATACTATACCACTAAGGGAGGCGTATGCTGCGTGCGTGGGTGTTAGCGGTACTGGCGCTAATCTGACGCTGCCTGGGGCTGGTGCTTGCCAGTTCACCAAAACGCTACCAAAAAAACTGTTAGCGATCGCAGGGATCAGGCCTGACTCTGCGAACGCTGCAGTTATGCGTTTAGTGTTTTGTAAGTGACAGTGATCGATTGATACTGCACTTGGGTGGGCTGGGCCGGGCGGACGGGAAAAACGCAGGTGCTAGCAGGTATCTGGGCTGATCCCGCTAACACTGCGTGTTTGGGAACCCTAAACTGCTGGGGACACTAGTATAGATCTGATCGGATCAGATATTGATCCGTTCAGATACTATACCACTAAGGGAGGTGTACGGTGCGTGCGTGGGTGTTAGCGCTACTGGCGCTAACCTGACGCTGCCTGGGGCTGGTGCTTGCCAGTTCACCAAAACGCTACCAAAAAAACTGTTAGCAATCGCAGGGATCAGGCCTGACTATGCGAACGCTGCAGTTATGCGCTTAGTGTTTTGTAAGTGACAGTGATCGATCGATACTGCACTTGGGTGGGCTGGGCTGGGCCGGGCGGAGGGGCAAAACGCAGGTGCTAGCAGGTATCTGGGCTAATCCCGCTAACACTGCGTTTTCGGGAACCCTAAACTGCTGGGGACACTAGTATAGATCTGATTGGATCAGATATTGATCCGTACAGATACTATACCACTAAGGGAGGCGTATGCTGCGTGCGTGGGTGTTAGCGGTACTGGCGCTAATCTGACGCTGCCTGGGGCGACGCATATCACCGCCGGGCGATCAGGGGGCTAAACCTTTATTCGGTAATAAACGGCGGGTGCCCTGACACTATAAAAAATAAACGAACTAACCAGCGTCACCCGTAACAGTTATACGGTGATCAGTGGTGAAAGGGTTAACTAGGGGGCAATCAAGGGGTTAAAACATTTATTAGGTAGTATATGGGGGTCCCTGTCGCTATAAAACGCTGACGGCGAACCTAAATATTTATGTCCCTAACTAGCGTCACCAGCGACACTAATACAGCGATCAGAAAAATGATCGCTTAGCAACACTGGTGACAGGGGGTGATCAAGGGGTTAAAACTTTATTAGGGGGGGTTAGGAGGGTACCCTAGACCTAAAGGGGGCCTAACATTCACTGCCCTAACACACTAACTGTCACAAACTGACACCAATACAGTAATCAGAAAAAAAAAAAAAAAAAACCTGCTTTGTGTCAGTTTGTGACAGGGGGGGGGGGGGTGATCGGGGTGTAATGTGTGCCTGGCATGTTCTACTGTGTGTGTGTGTGTTGTGCACTCACATTACATGTCTTCTCTCCTCGGCCCGGAACGGAAAATACCGAGCCGAGGAGAGATGACATCATTTCCTCTGCCTCTGTGTACAATACAGAGGCAGGGAAATGATCCCATTGGCTGGGAGCGATCGCGAGGGGGGGGCCACGAATGGATGGCCTCCCCCTCACCACCGATCGCCGGGGGACATTTGCCGACCGTCGCAGGCACCGGGGGGGGGGTCCGATCGGACCCCCCACCCGCGGGCAGGCAGGGACGTACAGGTAAGCCCTTATGCCTGCCCGTGCCGCTTTGTCGACGTACATCTGTGTGCGGCGGTTGGCAAGTGGTTAATAAACTGACATCTCTGTGTTTCTGTGAATTTCTGGTACTGTAAAGTCTCACGAGATTCCAGTATCAGGGGACGTTCTCCACTGTTTGAAGCGTTTGTAGATTGCTTAACTCCTCCAAAGGTGAAGCGATCTACACCGCTTCATAAACTGGCACACAGAGGAGAAAGATCTCCACTGTGAATGCCAGAGAACGAAGCAGTGAATAGATTTCACTGCTTCATAAAAGGACACGTAAGTTCGTACAAGCATTAATAAACTGCCCAAAAATAATTCTCTTGCCTTTTGTGGCTATGTGTGGTGAAGAGATGAGCTTGGGCGTGTTATTTGGATGGATATGGATCTATCTTTTGAGGCCCCCAACGAATCCCCGAGCGCCGCTCAGGACTAAGGATGAGCTCGGGTGTGTTATTTGGAGATACCGTATTTATTGCCGTGTAACACGCACAGGCGTTTATCACGCACCTTCATTTTAGGAGGGAAGTTTCAGGAAAAAACAAAACGTAAATTTTAAATAAAGAACTTTGAAGCAAAATAAGGCCTCTCCATTGCCCATTAATGCAGCTTCACCACTGCAAATTAAAGTGAGTGTGTGTGTGTGTGTGTGTGTATATATATATATATATATATATATATATATATATATATATATATATATATATATATATATATATATATATATATATATATATATATATATATATATATATATATATATATATATATATATATATATATATATATATATATATATATATAAATTTATTAAAACAAACATGCTATACTTACCTCCCACTGTGCAGCTCGTTTTGCACAGAGCGGCCCCGAATCTGGTCTTCTGGGGTCCTGCGGCTGTCTCGGCTCACCCCCGCAAGGACTCAACACCTTCTTGCGAGCTCCCTCGCATGGTGTTAAGTGCTTGCGAGCGCGCTCCTGTGATACAGCCGGCGGCCATAACCGCTCACTGTATCACTCGGCCCTGCCCCTCGGCTCGCCGTGTCATTAAATGTGATCGACCGTAGCGCGAGCCAATGGCTGCGCTGCTTTTAATCCATCCACTCTAGCCAATCAAGGGCCAGGCTGAGCGGCGAAGAGGATGTCTGGGGCGAGCGCGGGACTTTTGAGGGGTCAGGTAAGTAAAACGGAGGGAATAAATAAAAAAGAAAGAAGGACGGCGCCCTCTAAGTGCAGCATGTACACTACCGTTCAAAAGTTTGGGGTCACCCAAACAATTTTGTGTTTTCCATGAAAAGTCACACTTATTCACCACCATACGTTGTGAAATGAATAGAAAATAGAGTCAAGACATTGACAAGGTTAGAAATAATGATTTGTATTTGAAATAACATTGTTTTTACATCAAACTTTGCTTTCATCAAAGAATCCTCCTTTTGCAGCAATTACAGCATTGCACACCTTTGGCATTCTAGCTGTTAATTTATTGAGGTAAGCTGGAGAAATTGCACCCCACGCTTCTAGAAGCAGCTCCCACAAGTTGGATTGGTTGGATGGGCACTTCTGGCGTACCATACGGTCAAGCTGCTCCCACAACAGCTCAATGGGGTTCAGATCTGGTGACTGTGCTGGCCACTCCATTACCGATAGAATACCAGCTGCCTGCTTCTGCTGTAAATAGTTCTTGCACAATTTGGAGGTGTGTTTAGGGTCATTGTCCTGTTGTAGGATGAAATTGGCTCCAATCAAGCGCTGTCCACTGGGTATGGCATGGCGTTGCAAAATGGAGTGATAGCCTTCCTTATTCAGAATCCCTTTTACCCTGTACAAAGCTCCCACCTTACCAGCACCAAAGCAACCCCAGACCATCACATTACCTCCACCATGCTTAACAAATGGCGTCAGGCATTCTTCCAGCATCTTTTCATTTGTTCTGCGTCTCACAAACGTTCTTCTTTGTGATCCAAACACCTCAAACTTGGATTCATCCGTCCACAACACTTTTTTCCAGTCTTCCTCTGTCCAATGTCTGTGTTCTTTTGCCCATCTTAATCTTTTTCTTTTATTGGCCAGTCTCAGATATGGCTTTTTCTTTGCCACTCTGCCCTGAAGCCCAAAATCCCGCAGCCGCCTCTTCACTGTAGATGTTGACACTGGTGTTTTGCGGGTACTATTTAATGAAGATGCCAGTTGGGGACCTGTGAGGCGTCTGTTTCTCAAACTAGAGACTCTAATGTGCTTATCTTCTTGCTTAGTTGTGTAACGCGGCCTCCCACTTCTTTTTCTACTCTGGTTAGAGCCTGTTTGTGCTGTCCTCTGAAGGGAGTAGTACACACCGTTGTAGGAAATCTTCAATTTCTTTGCAATTTCTCGCATGGAATAGCCTTCATTTCTAAGAACAAGAATAGACTGTCGAGTTTCAGATGAAAGTTCTCTTTTTCTGGCCATTTTGAGCGTTTAATTGACCCCACAAATGTGATGCTCCAGAAACTCAATCTGCTCACAGGAAGGTCAGTTTTGTAGCTTCTGGAAGGAGCTAGACTGTTTTTAGATGTGTGAACATGATTGCACAAGGGTTTGCTAATCATCAATTAGCCTTCTGAGCCAATGAGCAAACACATTGTACCATTAGAACACTGGAGTGATAGTTGCTGGAAATGGGGCTCTATACACCTATGTAGATATTGCACCAAAAACTAGACATTTGCAGTTAGAATAGTCATTTACCACATTAGCAATGTATAGAGTATATTTGTTTAAAGTTAGGACTAGTTTAAAGTTAGCTTCATTTAAAAGTACAGTGCTTTTCCTTCAAAAATAAGGACATTTCAATGTGACCCCAAACTTTTGAACGGTAGTGTATGTTAAAAATATTTATTACAATAGATAAAAACACTCACATTTGAGTTGCTAAAAACCAGCATGTAAAGTAGTTTCATCCGCGTGCTCTCGGGGGATGTGGGTGTCACGGGCCAGTGGAGGGGTTCCTGGGATGTGAGTCCTGTAACCTGGGTCCTGGTAGCTGTTCCGGTGGTGCCGAGGGTCCTCAGAGCCTCCGGGCGGCCAGGATATCGGTCATGGATCCTCCGTGGAGCGCCGTGCTGACCTGCGTCTTCACTTCCGGGAGCGGGGTGAGGCGGGCAGTGCTTTGCGTTCGGAGCATGCGTGCTCCTTCATCAGGCTATGCTGGTGGCCATATTCAGTGTGGGAATTTATACCATAGGCAATGGGAGGGGTGGGGAGGTAATTGAGAGGAGGGTGGGACTATGTATAATGATTGGGCACGTAGGTAACCATGGAGATGGGGTGTACACAATGTGGAAGGGGAGTGAAGGGAGACGGGGAGTGGGCGGGGCGGGGAGTGAGGAGGGGGGGAAAAAAGGGAGATATGCAAATGAGTGTGTTGTGGTAAGAACATATATGTGTGTATATGGAATGTGGGGTAAGGAGAAGGCGGTCTATAGGAAGAGGAATATTGTATTGATCATAGTGGACGGGAACAAAATATATATATATATATATATATATATATATATATATATATATATATATATATATATATATATATATATATATATATATATATATATATATATATATATATATATATATATATATATATATATATATATATATATATATACATACATACATACATACATACACACATACCTATATATATATACATACATGTCAACATATATGGGAAGGGAATACAAAAATGCAGAAAATGGTATATAATTAAATGGGTATATACTTATAGGGAGAGATTGGTAGTATATATGAGAAGAAATGACGCAATGATGGAAAAGGGATAAAACATGTACAATGTATATACGTGTGTAAACACAAAGAACCGTTTAAAAAGGATCCCTTCACACACACATACACATATATACACATTTAAATGACGCGTAAGATTGGGACAAAAGAAAGGGGGAGTGTGTTTCCAGACGGGTATTTGGGAATGAGAGGAATGTTATGGGAAATACTGGGAAATGAATAAATAAAAGTAAAAATAATAAAAATATATAGAAATATAAATAAAAATAAATATATATATATATATATATATATATATATATATGTATGTATGTGTGTAAAAATAAAAATACAAATACAAGTACAAATAAAAAAAAAAAAAAAATATATAAAAAAAATATATAAAAAAATAAAAATAAGGAAGTTAAAAATAAAATATTTTTTAATAAAAATAAAAATAAATATAAATAAAAAATAAAGATAGGAATAAAAATAAAAATGGTATGTGTTGTACACTAGGGCTATGTGGATAGGGGTAATGGGTGGGAGACGGGTATACCCATACACGTGCTCCACATAGACTGTAAGTTAATGGGGTAGTGACTAGATGATGGATAAAACAATAAATGAGACAACAGGTAGGACAATGGATGTCTCATTTATTGTTTTATCCATCATCTAGTCACTACCCCATTAACCCCATTTTTATTTATATTTATTTTTATTTTTATTCTTATTAAAAAATATTTTATTTTTAACTTCCTTATTTTTATTTTTTTATATATTTTTTTTTTTTTTTTTTTTTATTTGTACTTGTATTTGTATTTTTATTTTTACACACATACATACATACATACATATATATATATATATATATATATATATATATATATATATATATATATATATATATATATATATATATATATATATATATATATATATATATATATATATATATATATATATATATATATTTATTTTTATTATTTTTACTTTTATTTATTCATTTCCCAGTATTTCCCATAACATTCCTCTCATTCCCAAATACCCGTCTGGAAACACACTCCCCCTTTCTTTTGTCCCAATCTTACGCGTCATTTAAATGTGTATATATGTGTATGTGTGTGTGAAGGGATCCTTTTTAAACGGTTCTTTGTGTTTACACACGTATATACATTGTACATGTTTTATCCCTTTTCCATCATTGCGTCATTTCTTCTCATATATACTACCAATCTCTCCCTATAAGTATATACCTATTTAATTATATACCATTTTCTGCATTTTTGTATTCCCTTCCCATATATGTTGACATGTATGTATGTGTGTATATATATATATAGGTATGTGTGTATGTATGTATGTATATGTATATATATTTTGTTCCCGTCCACTATGATCAATACAATATTCCTCTTCCTATAGACCGCCTTCTCCTTACCCCACATTCCATATACACACATATATGTTCTTACCACAACACACTCATTTGCATATCTCCCTTTTTTCCCCCCTCCTCACTCCCCTTCCACATTGTGTACACCCCATCTCCATGGTTACCTACGTGCCCAATCATTATACATAGTCCCACCCTCCTCTCAATTACCTCCCCACCCCTCCCATTGCCTATGGTATAAATTCCCACACTGAATATGGCCACCAGCATAGCCTGATGAAGGAGCACGCATGCTCCGAACGCGAAGCACTGCCCGCCTCACCCCGCTCCCGGAAGTGAAGACGCAGGTCAGCACGGCGCTCCACGGAGGATCCATGACCGATATCCTGGCCGCCCGGAGGCTCTGAGGACCCTCGGCACCACCGGAACAGCTACCAGGACCCAGGTTACAGGACTCACATCCCAGGAACCCCTCCACTGGCCCGTGACACCCACATCCCCCGAGAGCACGCGGATGAAACTACTTTACATGCTGGTTTTTAGCAACTCAAATGTGAGTGTTTTTATCTATTGTAATAAATATTTTTAACATACATGCTGCACTTAGAGGGCGCCGTCCTTCTTTCTTTTTTATTTGTTCCAGAGCTTCTTCTAGCTTTTATAGACTGGCTGCCTTCCATTTATTCAGCATCATTTTATCCTCACATGGACTAATACCCGAACTTGTTGTGAAACATTAACTACCACCATCAAGTTCCCCCTCTCAGAAACCCCCAACCCACCCCCTTCCCCCCACCATTTTTAGATATATGTACTCGGCTACCTCCATTGTGCGCCATATTAACCCCTTGAAGTAAAACGGAGGGGGCTGGGGGGGCGGTATTGTCGGATGTTTTTTCACCTTAATGCATAGAATGCATTAAGGTGAAAACTTTTACCTTTACAACCCCTTTAACCCCAAAAAAATAACTGAAAAAAAACCCCCTAAACCTACCACTTCCTGTATGCCCTCTCTAATCGGACCATGTTAACCAGGGCTGCTCTGCCCTGATCACCGTGGTCTAAGTGCCTCCGTCTGCGATAGGCGGCCTGCTCTCTGCTCTCCTCTCTATCCCCTCCTTCCTGCCTGTCATCCCCCTCTGTGTCTGTCTCTGGCCGGCCCCGCCCCCTGCCGCTATTACTGTAAAATAAATGGAATCCATGGCACAATCATGGATAATATTCTCAGATCTCCTTTTTTCCGTAAAATAAAATTAAACATTTTTCACTGCCAGCCCCTCTATTAGAGGCTGGCATAGCATACTGTGTGATTTTGTTTTAAAAAAAACGATCACTGTAAATGCCTAATATCAGCTGTCTTCAGGCTGATCATGTGACTCGTTTTACAGCTACGGTACGCGGCTTCTGCGGAGGAGACAAGCGGCCACGTGATCTCTCTGTCTGACATCAGAGGGAGATCACGGCCCCTCCCACAGAAGCAATAGATCAGAGCTGAAAAGCGTCCGTGAGTGATGGGGACCGGCCTGAAGACAGCTGATATCGGGTATTTACAGCACTCTTTTTTTTAAACTAATGACACAATGTGTTATGCCAGGCTGGCATAGTTTTATATAGATGGGTTAAACCCTTTAGTGCAGCCTGCACAGTGCCCATCAGCAGCCTCTCCATTGTAAATTAATCATCCTTGCTCATCTGCAGCCTCGTCGGTGCTGGATTACACAGCGCAGCAATCTCCTTTGTACCCGGCGATCAGTCACACACAGTCCCGCCTGTAAGAGACAGAAGAGTGGTCCACTCCTGGGCCAGGAGGCAGGACTGTGTGTGACTGAACCCCCGAGTACACAGATTGCCGCTCTGTGTAATCCGGCGGCACCCGCCCCCTCCTTCCACTCAGAGACAGCAGGAATCCGCGTATATATCGAGGCGTTCAAGGATTCATTGGAGGGACCACAAAAGATTATATATATATATATATATATATATATATATATATATATATATATATATATATATATATATATATATATAATCCAAATTACCAGTGGGGCCGTTTGAAACCGTAACATGGGCCGGACTTTGGACATGCCTGGTGTATATTAATTGGTTTGTGTGAAAGTTATAACATATGTGGGTGTTCAAGCCTCTTTGCCGCAGTACTTATGTGTTTTGTTGGCAGCAAGAGCTTAAAGGGGTTGTAAACCGTCGTGTTTTTTTTCACCTTCATACATCCTATGCATGAAGATGAAAAAACACCTGGCAGTGACCAACCCCCCCCCCCCCCCCCGTTTTTACTTACCTGAGCCCTGGAACTTGACCCACGGGGACGCACCGTCTCTCTGTCCGGGGGTTCTCGGCTCTTGATTAGATAGATTTATAGCAACGCAGCCATTGGCTCCCACTGCTGTCAATCAAATCCAACGCGGAGGGCGGGACCGTGTCCTGCAATCGGCCTCTATGGACGCCAAATGCTGGACTCGGGAGCGCGCCCGTAAGGTAATCCCCCGGGAGAGCGCTTCTCCCAGGGAGTTATCTGATGTGGGGAGGGGCTGCGAGAGCCGCCGGGGGACCCCAGAAGAGCAATTTTACTGTCCCAGCAGCAATATACTTTATCCTTTTACTCGCCCATTGCTCCATTCAGCCACCGGAAATGAAGGAAAGCCCTGTGTCAGCGACAAGTTGCTGGAGTCAGTCCTGATAGACCCATTGCTGTCACAAAAGGTGAATAGTATTTTCTTTGGTCTCCTTTGGGGCAACGGAGAGGTAATTATAAGCTGGGTGGGTGCAGGTGAGGTCAATAAAATCCTATTCCTTTGCCCCAAGGCCTTCTATAAGATGATACAGTTTTTTTCATCACGGTATTGCTTGAGTAGACCACACTGACCAGCTTGTGTAGAATAGTGACCCGAGCCTATTATGTAAGACACTAGTTGAACATTTCCATTGCTTCTGTCTGGAACAGGAGAGAACGGGATTCTGTACATAGTGAGACACAAGTGGTGGAAGTATCTTCTTCTTGGTATTGTTGATGTGGAAGCCAACTACTGCATTGTGAAAGCCTACCAGTTTACTACCCTTACTAGTGTCCAGGTAAGAACTGACAGCGGATGGGTGGTTTAACTTTAACTATTTTTTTTTCTGTTGCATGTTTATCATTCGCTCTCTTGGCTTTTTGTTGCCCATAGCAGCTAGATTCCCATTTTTATAACCGATATTTAACTTTTTTTTTTTTTTTTTTCACAGAATACTTTGCATTGTCTCCAATGATGCAAAGCATCCTCTGATTGAACGAAGTGGGGTGGTGACCTCACAATATTCACATCATCCAATCACCGAACATTTTGCATTTATTGAGAAAATACAAAGTGTTCTCTGAATGGTGACTGTGCTGAGTAAGCTACGTCCTGTGTTCACAATGCAGCAGAGCAGTCGCTCCACACGGGACCTAGAAGCTAGTGGAGGTCATTGGAGTAATGGTGTCTACTACAGTGATTTCCAGCGTCCACTGGGATCCTACTGGTATGGCACATACATACTTATGTTGGTCCAGGCTGGATCAAGGTAACTGTGTAAAAATTGCCATTTCTAAACTTTAAAGCTATTGCTCTGTTCCATGCCATATTTCTTGTCTCCCTGAAGCTGGCGACAGAAGGATCAAAATTCGTCCATTTCAGCAGGGACTAGCCAAATTTCAATCCATCTATGGCCATTCCTTCTCAAGATTGATTGACTTCTCTTGACAGGGACTAGTGGTACATTTTTGTTCCATCAACACATGCAGGCAATCAGCTGCAGCGCTGATCAGTGCATTCTTACAGTGGAGGGGGATAAAAAAAAAAAAAAACGGAATAAGGTATGCCCCTACTGGTGTATGGTCCGTTTTCTAAAGTGAACAAGAAATTTAGAGTCCTTGAGAGATGCAAGTAGTATCTGCCAAATACTGAAATATCAGTTCTAAATACACCCCCTCCCCCCCTTCCTTAACTCTTTGATTGCCAAGGACTTGTTTAGTATTTTATGGCAGTCAAAGACTTAAAATGAGCTCACAACTGCAGCTGTAAGCATTATTATGCTTTTAACCTCCCTGGTGGTATGATTATGTCAGATTTTTGCGTCTCAAAGCGGTACAATTGTTTTGCATAAAAATTTGGCGTTTTTATATTGTAGGCCTGTAATTCTTAGCAATAACACACTTAAATCTGTCCAAACGAGTCTAGTAGATATCCCGGGTATGATAGTTTGAAACACAAAATCATAAATTATAATATAATAAATAACTATAAATAATTTTAAAAAATAATAATATAATAATAATAAAAAAAAATTTCCGCACATCTCACTAGCGCTCAATTCTGCAAGTGTTCTAATTTACTATCGCTGTTTTCTAGCTGGTCTAATGCCACTTTTGACGTAAAGGGGACACTTTTTGGTTGCTATGGACAATCTCAAGTTTCCAGGCAGAAATAACAGTATATATATTATAAAAATGCATGCAGAGCATTGGACAAAGCACTAGGGACAAAAGGCATGTGAAATGATTTCATACGGTAATGTAATCTGTAAGATTCCAGTGTACTGTGTGTTATGTATTTTGCCGCCAGGCTCCGCCCCCAGGCGTCACGACGCTCGCAGGGATCGGGTGGAGGACAGAGCCCACAGACACAGCGGGGGGACATCGCAGGATCCTGGGGACAGGGTAAGTAACCTGCACCAGGGTCCTGCAATGCAATCCCGAGTGTGGCTCGGGGTTACCGCTAATGGTGCTGAAATTTAACCCCGAGCCACATTCAGGAAAATCGCCAGGGAGGTTAAGAGACATGTGGGATTTGAAAAAAAATCACACTCGCCTATGAAGATGCAGCATCAATCCAAGGCTGAATCTGTCCCCCGCCACCTCTACACTGAGAACTGAGAGATCAAAGACAGCTGATAACTCAGTTCTCGGGTTTGTTCTGCCCCTCCACCGCTCACTGTGAAAGGGGTGGGAGTGGCTGGCTGAGGCTCTCAGCAGTGCTCCGAGTGGCTGAGCCAGCTGCCAGTCAGGCATCTGGGTGGATCCAGACATTGCCGGGATCCCTGGAGAGCCTGGACTGGCCCTGTGGCATCAGCCGACAGAAAGTTTTTAGCCCACTGTCGGATTAATCTGGGCCCCAGGATTGCAGAACTAGGTGCACTCCTATGACCTTTTTGCTTCATTTTGGAGCTCAGGACTGGTGAAGATTTTGGAGAGAGGTTGGGGTACGTCTGTTCCCTGATTTCCCACCCCCATGTACGATGAGCCCAGAAGTGCTGCACTCACAGCATATTGCAGTGAACAAGCCGGGTGTTTTTAATCTGTTTTTTATTTGTTTTTTTTACCTTTTTTTTTTTTTTTTTTCCCCATATAGCTTCTGGACTGTGTCGGGATCCCTGTACTGATGGTTCTCTCTTGGTTTATCCTTCACTCAAGATACAAACTGATCCATTACATTGCTGTTGTGGTCTGTCTGTTGGGAGTTGGCACCATGGTCGGAGCAGATTTTATGTCTGGAAGAGAGAGCAACGAAGGTCAGACGCCTAATAAGAAATATTTTTTTGTGCTGCCAAGTCAGGCTTCGCTTTTGAGTAGCATGATTAAAGGGAAACTGTTATACATTTTCTATTATTATTATACCCGAAATTAATATTGATGTGATATTCACATTTTGGGTACCTTTGCAAACATTAACATATAGACATTTTCATATACACATTGCTGGGTGCCTCCTTTTTAAGGTGCTAAATTAGAACAAAATAGTTTATAAAAAATAGAAATATATTAGAACGTTATAAAAAAATTGAAATGTTAAAAATTAAAAATGTTCTAATATATTTGTAATTTTTTAATAAACGATTTTGTTCTAATTTAGCACCTTAAAAATCCCAAATACATCCTTAAATTTCTAACTGCTCTGAGATGTTAAGCTGGCCACTCATGTTAAAATTCAAAGAACTATCTTAGTCTTCTCATCCTAAGTAATGTCTAAAGCTGGCCATACATGGATAGCATCTCAGCCGGTTCAGCGGGGACTGCTCGGGTTTCAATCCAACTATGGGCAGGCTGGTTGTACTGAAGTCGTTCGTTCTATCGATCAACTTCAGTACATTCAGCCTGTCAGATTTTTTTTTTTTTTTTTTTTCATGCAATCACTGCCAGTGGCTCTAGCCACCACCAGTGACCATTGTATTTGGGGATGCTCCTTTTAACTGCTTGCCGACCAGCCGCCTTCGTTATACGGCAGCAGGTTGGCTCTCCTGCGTGAATCGCCATAGCTGTCCGCTGGCGACCCGTGATCACCTAGTACAGAGGCAGAACAGATATCTGCCTTTAATAATTAGGCCCCTTTCACACGAGGCGGACTCCGTTTCTACGGAGCCCGCCTCGGTCCGCCGGCTCAGCGGGAGATCAGTCCGTTGATCTCCGCTGAGCCGGCGGATGACAGGTCCCTCCGATCGTGTGAAAGGGGCCTTAGGGTTAATCACTCGTGTGCCACATTCGTATAACTTGTTAGAAAAAACAAAACCCCCCCAGGTAGATTGGAACAACAATATAGTTTTTAAAAGTTTACTTTTTTTAAACATTAACATATAGACATATACAGTATAAAAATTGTGTAAAAAGGTATTGTCCACTAACGACCAGGCAATGGCCAGAAAGAGGTCGTTACATATACCCAAATGAAAAAAATGACATTCAGCAGTATTACATCAGAACATGCTTGAGCCCCTGTGTGTCTACACATTTTGCTTGATCACTTCTTCAGGACACACATTGGGGGGTATAGGAACAGGTCTCGCTGATCCGGACATATGTCACTGTCTGCACAGGACTCTCCCTCGATGGGCGCCACAGCACCGGAATAACCAAGGCCAGGGTCCAAACTTGAAATATACAAACAAATAATTCAGCCTCTGGGGGCAGACAACGTCTCGTATGGTACGCTTGCCATCAGATACAAATCATATAATAGCTGCACTGATATAAATGGTCACATCCACATCAGACAATAATTTGTCTATTTACAGCGTTATAATTGCATGGAGATCATCTATTTCACAGCTCCAACTGCATTAATCCATGGAGGGCCCGCACCTGTAGATGTGCCTGTATATTTTCCCCTACAGATGTCATCAGATGTAAACAAGGCCAATCCCCGTTCTGACAGGGGACATGACGACAGAGATCTACTGTTCCCTGTCATCGGGAACAGCGATCTCTGTCATGTCCCTGGCAGCCCATCCCCCCTACAGTTAGAACACACCCAGGGATCACAGTTAACCCCTTGATCGTCCCCTAGTGTTAACCCCTTCCCTGCCAGTGTCATTTTTTCATTAATCAGTGCATTTTTATAGCACTGATCAATCTAGTAATGTCACTGGTCCCCAAAAAGTGTCATTTGGGGTCAGATTTGTCTGCCGCAATGCCGCAGTCCCGCTAACAATCGCAGATCGCTGCCATTACTACTAAAAACAATAAAAATAAATAAGTCCCTGAAACGATCCCATAGTTTGTAGATGCGATAACGTTTGCACAAACCAAAAATATGTAGAAAAATATATATTGGCCTAAACTGATGAATACATTTTTGGGTTTTTTATATATATATATATATATATATATATATATATATATATATATATATTTTTTTTTTTTTTTTATGGATATGTATTATAGCAAAAAGTAAAAAAAAAATTTTTTTTTTTCAAAATTGTCGCTCTTTATTTTATAGCGCAAAAAATAAAAACCACAGAGGTGATCAAATACCACCAAAAAAAACCTCTATTTGTGAGAGAAAAAAAAAAGACATCAATTTTTGTTTGGGTACAGCGTTGCATGACCGCGCAATTGTCAGTTAAAGCAACACAGTGCCGTATCGCAAAAAATGGCCTGGTCATTAAGGGGGGTAAATCCTTCCGGGGCTGAAGTGGTTCAAATAAAATACTAAACCAGCTCTTTGTTTAGAGTGGGATCTCCTTCAGTTTAAATCTTTACACTGGCCCAAGGCCAAAAGGAAGGAGTAAGTAAGCTGAATACAGCCCAAAAATCCTCATGCTGACATGTCTGCTTAAGAGTATAAATGAGGATCACACGGCCATTGTCCTTCCCATGCCCTGTGTCCATCATGATTCCTGACTGAGGACTGACCTTTCAAGTCCCCAGTGCCTAAAATCTTGTGAAACCAGATTCTGCAATGAAATAAAACAAGACAAAATTTGCTCACAGTAAATAACCTCCAATCCCTGTCTGTACAGGGAACTGCAACAATCTAAAGATAGTTTTTAGATTACTGTCATCTTCTTATTTCTGCTACAGAGAATAAAACCAGATTTATATTCTTGTTTAGCTTGTTAAAGGCAGTATGTGGACATACAGTGGGCAAAGAAAAGGATCACCCCCTTTAAAATCACATTTTGTTGCTTTGCAGACTGAAATGAAGACCCACAGTTTTTGTTTTATCCAGCTGTATTTATTCAGCGCAACTTATTTCTTTCACTTGGATGTTATAACACCAACAGGTCAGAAAAAAAATTGAAATAAAAAAAGTAATCGCTGAGATGGAAAAAGGATCACCCCTTATGTCAGTATTTTGATGGACCACCTTTTTTCTTTAATTACAGCCTTTAGTCTGTTGGGATACATCTCGACTAACTTTGCACATCTAGACTTTGCAATAATTGCCCACTCTTCTTTGCAGAACTGCTCAAGTTCAGTTCCATTTTATGGTGACCGTTTGTGGATTGCAGTCTTCAAGTCATTCCCCAGATTTCCAATGGGGTTTAAGTCTGGGCTCTGACTAGGCCATGCAAGGACATTCACCCTTCTCTCCTTCAACCACTGTGTGCTTTGGGTCATTGTCATGTTTGGAAGGTAAACCTTCTTCAAGTTCCACCTCCATTCTTTACTGTGGGAATGGTGTTATTTGGATGGTGAGCTGTATTGGATTTCCACCAGATATATCGTTTGGTGTTGAGGCCAAATCATAAAATTTTAGTCTCACCTGACCACAACTCCTTTTTCCATGTGGCCTCAGAAATCAAGGTGCATTTAAGGTGCTCAGATGAGATTAAAATGTATCAATTATCTTCAACACCAAACGATATGTCTGGTGGAAATCTAATACAGCTCACCATCCAGATAAAACCATTCCTACAGTAAAGCATGGAGGTGGTAATATCCTGGTATGGGGGTGTTTCTCTGCAGCAGGGACTGGAGCACTTTTCAGGATAGAAGGAAAAATAGATGGGGCGAAAATCTGCTCCCCTCTGCCAGAAAGCTGTCAATGGGAAGGTTTACCTTCCAACATGACAATGACCCAAAGCACATAGCAGAAATGACCACACAGTGGTTGAAGGAGAAAAAGGTGAGTGTCCTTGCATGGCCTAGTCAGAGCCCAGACTTAAACCCCATTGAAAATCTGTGGAATGACTTGAAGACTGCAATCCACAAACGGTCACCATAAAATGTAACTGAACTTGAGCAGTACTGCAAAGAAGAGTGGGCAAATATTGTAAAGTCCTAGATGTGCAAAGTTAGTAAAAACTTATCCCAACAGACTAAAGGCTGGAATTAAAGCAAAATGTAGTCCAATAAAATACTGACATAAGTTTGGGGGGGGGGGGGGGGGGGGTCATCCTATTTACAACTCAGTGATTTTGTTTTTGAATTTTTTTTTTTTTTTTCTGACATATTGGTGTTCTATCATTCACTTGGGTGTGGTAAGTTGCTCTAGTAAATACAGATGGATAAAACAAAAAATGTCTGTCTTCATTTCAGGCTACAAAGCAACAATATGTGATTATTTTAAAGGGGGGGGGTGATTATTTTCTATACCCACTGTACTGATGGAAAAAGTAATTTCCTTCACCAATAATTTTTCTTTGTCAGAGATTTGAGATCTGACTAAAGTGGATGGAATTATACCGATTTAGCTTGTGGTGTGTGGATATTCCATTACCAGTACATTCTGTATAAAGTAACATGTTCACTGAACCTTTTCATGCATCATGTTGTTGTGTGGTGTGTTTTTTTTTTTTTTTTTTTCTGTATCAAGTGTGCAACCCAATATGAATAAGGGTTTTCTTTTTATTTTGCAGCTGCTAACATGTTGATTGGAGACGCTCTGGTTATCCTCGCAGCATGCCTGTATGCAGTTTCTAATGTGACCGAGGAGTATGTAGTGAAGAACCTGACCCGCGAGGAGTTCCTGGGAATGTTGGGCCTCTTCGGAACGTTCGTCAGCGGGACACAGCTGTAAGAGTCTGATAGTTGATATAACTCTCATTACTTTTGGACAGAAGCTATGCTATTGTCTCTGCAGCATTGTTTGATCAGTCGTCATTCCTGATCTGTGATCTTGGAGAATGAATGACGCAGTCCTGTAAACCTCTTTGCAGTAGCCTCAGTTATATACATGTCTGATTCATATCAGACTTTTATGCTGTGACTTAGCGGAGAAACGCAATGTATGGTAGAAGTCAGCGATTCCCCCAACCTCGATCCTCAAGTACATCCAACAGGCCATTTTTTGGAAATCTGCTGTCCAGTTCTGGGCACCAGTCCTCAGGAAGGATGTACTGGCGATAGAGCTAATACAAAAGGGCAACAAAGCTAATAAAGGGTCTGGAGGATATTAGTTATAAGGAAAGGTTACGAGCACTGAACTTATTCTCTCTGGAGAAGAGACGCTTGAGAGGGGATATGATTTCAATATACAAATACCGTACTGGTGACCCCACAATAGGGATAAAACTTTTTTTTGCGGAAGGGAGTTTAACAAGACACGTAACCACTTATTAAAATTAGAAGAAAGAGGTTTAACCTTAAACTACATGGAGGGTTCTTTACTGTAAGAGCGGCAAGGAGTGGAATTCCCTTCCACAGATGTGGTCTCAGTGGGGAGCATCGATTAGTTTAAAAAAACTATTAGATAATCACCTAAATGACCTCAACATACAGGGATATACAATGTAATACTGACATATAATCACACACACAGGTTGGACTTGATCGACTTGTGTCTTTTTTTGACCTCACCTACTATGTAACTATAAAATAGCTGTCATGAAAAAGAAGCTTTTGACATTAATTTAAAAGATGAGTTCACCTTTTGTAAAAAATAATAAGATAGATGGATATAGATCCGTTTGTTTATGCAGCTTGAGCCAATAGGTGCTGTGTGCAGGCAGCCCATATAAGTGTATAGGGGATGCACCAGCTGCATGGAAACAACCGTTCATCCTAATTTTGACAGGGGTGCAGGTGTACGGCCCTGAATGCAGACCGTGTTGGTGCAGTCGCCTGTTTGTGCAGTTACTTTGTCACCATACACTTGCACAATCTGCCTGAATGCAGCACCTATCAGATCAAGCCACATAAACAAATGTCCATATATCATGTGGCAAGCACAAAGAAACTCTTCTGTGAGGACAAACCGGTACTAAAGGTATAATGCTTTATTCAATAAACTATCCATTGTATAAAATTAAATCAAATATCAAACAACAACCCTTATTCCCTAAACACATTTAAAAAGACCTAATGTCTGAAGGATTTTTGGTGGCCACCAATTAACAAATAGATCTCATCGATCTCTCATCCTCACATCCACATACACCATTCAATCCGTTTCACTCGTCAAATCTGTCTGGATGCTTTGTGATCTCATCAGATGATTGTGGGATTGATCAGTAGAAGTGATGCATAAACTAAATCATCATAGGCAGTCCCGATCACTGATGGTGTATTCACAATTAAAGCAGTCCCATGAAGGATTTAAAGTGCAGGTGTGGTGAGACAATTCCAAAAAGATTCCGTGAAATTGGCTTAAGACAATTGCGGCTTTGAGTACAGCCAAATGTCAGTAATCTAGTCACTTCAATATTAGCCAGCAGAAGGATATCGCAGCACATAAGGAATAGCAGCTATGTGTTAATTGGAGAAAAAAAAGGCATTACCGTTAGCTGTTGCAGACCAAGGAACATCACCTCAGATCGGGTGTCCGCGGGATCGGCGTACAGATGCCGGCTTTATACGAGGAGATCTTAACGGATTGTGGATCGCTGTCACTGATACTGGACATAGAGATCCTGTGTGTTGGTCATAACATACTCATCCGCTGCTTGCGATGTCAGTCTCCATCAGCTGTTACACGGACATCATCTCCTTAATGCTGTAACAGGTGCTATATCCGCTACGAAGGCCGCCAGTGTCAAGCTCTGCTGCTATTCCACGGTCAGTATGGAGAGAGGTTTAGAGGAAAAAAGTTGAATGGTAAGTGTGTGTGGCCATCCATAGATCCTTCTTGTGGATATCACCTTAATGATGCTTACATGTTTCGCTAAATAATAGCTTCCTCAGAGCATGCGCATTAGTGTGTCAGCCAGAATATATATAGTCATTTCAATCAGGTTTCAATTGATTACTAATGGTCAGCAGTCCACAGCGCATAAATCATTCATGATATCATTCACCCGTGCATAATCACACATAGTGCAGCGGAACATTCAGTGTTTAACCCCCTGTGTATCTAAAAACACCCCCCCCCCAATAAGGATCATCACTAAATATGGGACACAATGGGGGCAAGTTCGTAAAATACTCAATCGCCATTGGCACATTCTGGCCGAATGCCCTATAGTGGGGAGAATAGTAGGTAATAGACCCTTAATGACGGCAAGAAGGGCCACAAACCTGAGAGACAACTTGGTCCATTCGGAATACACGAGACCTACCACACGCAATTGGCTTACCAGCCTCCCTCCCCTTAGGGGTATGTTCCGATGTGGCAGATGCCACATCTGTAAATATGTAGACAAGACGGATACGTTCACCAACTCGGACGACACAAAACAATTTAAAATCCACCATTTCATTAACTGTCGGTCAATGAGGGTCATTTATATGCTCACATGCCCGTGTGGTCTTATTTATGTGGGCAAGACCAAAAGACAGCTTAAAGTCCGCGTTGGTGAACATATCCAAAGCATATTAAATAAGGATGATGAGGCACCTCTATCATTGCATTTTCTGGAGAAACACAATGGCGACCCAAGTGGCCTTAAATGCAAAGGCATTTATAAACTGAATTTGCCCACAAGGAGAGGTGATTTTGATAAAGTGTTATATCAAAAAGAAAAAATGTGGATATTTATGCTAAAAAGTATGCAGCCACGAGGCCTAAACAATGAATGCAACTTATCTGTTTTCTTAGAACCATAAAGGGTTACTACCATCGCCAAGCCCCCCCCCCCTTCCTCCCCTCTCTCCCCCCCCCCCCCCCCCCCCCCCCCCTAATAAGGGGCTTTTGGATATAAACGGTGATTCCCCATTTGACGGAACTGAGTTGGGAGCCCCTACAACTGCTGCTGTTTGTTTATATATGACCACTCTGTTCTGACTAATGGGCACTACTGTGGACTTGCCATCAAAGACCTTTACTTTACATTTCACAGGATTGCTACATATATTCTTTACCACTCAATAGTGGAGTGTAGCAATCTTTTCGAAATGGCTATATTTGGTAACCTCCATGGTTGAATTACTTCCCCAGAGTGCCTATTTAGGACGGCATTGAACAAATGATTCACTAAACCATTGTCTATATATGATCTGTTTATGATTAAAAATGATAATCGACGATTGGTTATCAAGAAATCTTGTTCAATGCCTTTTATCTCTTATAAACATCGCATGTGCAGTTTCCCTATTCGTATATTAGAGCGGCACGTTTTGATCTAATTTTCCAAAAACTATTTATCTAAATTAACGATTAGCTTTTAGGTGCATATATGCATAGGAAACTTCTCTGGGCTATTTTTATCCATTCATCCCGGTATCCACTAGGCAATGTAGAGGTTCTTAATAGTTGATTTATTTATATGAAAATTCCACTAAATGACTTGGGATGATACATATTTGTTCCTTTTAAAAACTGATGGTGTCTACTTCTATTTATTCTGGTCAATCTAAACAGGAAGGACAGAGCCTATAAAAAAACCTAATACCCAAAAATGTTTTTAGATACACAGGGGGTTAAACACTGAATGTTCCGCTGCACTATGTGTGATTATGCACGGGTGAATGATATCATGAATGATTTATGCGCTGTGGACTGCTGACCATTAGTAATCAATTGAAACCTGATTGAAATGACTATATATATTCTGGCTGACACACTAATGCGCATGCTCTGAGGAAGCTATTATTTAGCGAAACATGTAAGCATCATTAAGGTGATATCCACAAGAAGGATCTATGGATGGCCACACACACTTACCATTCAACTTTTTTCCTCTAAACCTCTCTCCATACTGACCGTGGAATAGCAGCAGAGCTTGACACTGGCGGCCTTCGTAGCGGATATAGCACCTGTTACAGCATTAAGGAGATGATGTCCGTGTAACAGCTGATGGAGACTGACATCGCAAGCAGCGGATGAGTATGTTATGACCAACACACAGGATCTCTATGTCCAGTATCAGTGACAGCGATCCACAATCCGTTAAGATCTCCTCGTATAAAGCCGGCATCTGTACGCCGATCCCGCGGACACCCGATCTGAGGTGATGTTCCTTGGTCTGCAACAGCTAACGGTAATGCCATTTTTTTCTCCAATTAACACATAGCTGCTATTCCTTATGTGCTGCGATATCCTTCTGCTGGCTAATATTGAAGTGACTAGATTACTGACATTTGGCTGTACTCAAAGCCGCAATTGTCTTAAGCCAATTTCACGGAATCTTTTTGGAATTGTCTCACCACACCTGCACTTTAAATCCTTCATGGGACTGCTTTAATTGTGAATACACCATCAGTGATCGGGACTGCCTATGATGATTTAGTTTATGCATCACTTCTACTGATCAATCCCACAATCATCTGATGAGATCACAAAGCATCCAGACAGATTTGACGAGTGAAACGGATTGAATGGTGTATGTGGATGTGAGGATGAGAGATCGATGAGATCTATTTGTTAATTGGTGGCCACCAAAAATCCTTCAGACATTAGGTCTTTTTAAATGTGTTTAGGGAATAAGGGTTGTTGTTTGATATTTGATTTAATTTTATACAATGGATAGTTTATTGAATAAAGCATTATACCTTTAGTACCGGTTTGTCCTCACAGAAGAGTTTCTTTGTGCTTGCCACATGATATATGTATGATTGATTATAACTCAGAGGACAACTAAATCCCTGCTTCTCTGATCTATAACCACTAGCCGAGAAGCAGGATCTAGACGGTAAAACCGGTTCTTAATCCCCGTAAGAGGTTGGGACCAATGTAAGGCCGTCCAACCCTTTAGAGGGAGGTCCGGTTCGGTATATAGGAGTATTTGAGTCATTTTTTTCTCCCCCCTTTTTATTAAACATAAACAAATGTCCCATTCACAGTCTACAGACCTTGGCGCCCCTTGTGATTGAGGCTTAATTTTATTCATGCGGACTTCTAATGTTTCTGGTACGTCCTCTTTAAGCTCCAAGGTATCCAGTCAGGAGGATCCTTACAAATGACCCACACATCCAAATGGAAAAAAAATAATTTTTCTCCTTTTGTCTTAATCCATAAGCAATAATATCACTGATCCTTGTGTTCACATTAACCTCATGTCCTCCTATTATGGTTGGAGTTACCTTTGATCTCCAGTGACTCGTAATGACCATTCTGTCTGCTGTCAAGCTATAGCGGAGTGCTTTCATCAAGCAAAGCGATTGGCCCAGGGATTAAAGATGGCAAGGTCATCTGAAGGGAGTTACAGTCTGACTAGGGATTTTTGTGTGAATCATTAAGAAGACATCCCCACCATGTGTGTATATTATTATTATTATTATTATTATACAGGATTTATATAGGCCCAACGGTTTATGCAGTGCTTTACAATATAAAAGGGAGACAATACAGTTATAGTACAATAAAATACAATAAGATTAGGAGAGCCCTGCTCAGAAGAGCTTACAATCTAATAGGGTTGGGTAGGCAGGTGGTACAAAAGGTTGTAACTGTGGGGAATGAGCTGATGGAAGTGGTTAAAAGATTAGTTGGAGACGCAATAGGCTTTCTGAAGAGATGAGTTTTCAGGGATTGCCTGAAGGTAGCAAGAGTAGTGGATAGCCGGATCAGTGGAGGTAGTGAGTTCCAGAGGATGGGAGAGGCTCTGGAGAAATCCTGGAGACCAGCATGGGAGGAGGAGACGAGAGAGCTTGAGAGTAGGAGGTCTTGAGAAGAGCGGAGAGGTCGATTTGGGTGATATTTGGAGATAAGATTGGTGATGTAGCTCGGGGCAGAGTTATGAATGGCTTTGTATGTTGAGGTTAGTATTTTCAATTTAATTTGCTGGGTGATTGGGAGCCAGTGTAGGAATTGGAGGAGAGGGTTGGTAAGGTGGATAAGTCTGGCAGCAGCATTAATGATAGACTGAAGATGGTAATGGTAGCCTATGGTGCAGAATAGCGATAAGCATAGCCATGTTCACCTTCGGGGACTACTCTGGATTCCAGGTTAATTGGGACAAATCCAGCCTTTTTCCTTTTAGATGTGATTTACCCCTTTCCAGATTCACCTGGACTCCAAGCTCCAGGTGGTGTCCTCCTTTAGGCCGGATTCACACCTATGCATTTTTAGTGCTTTTTGCATTTTGCAGATTTGCACAACAGAACGTGTTCCATAGGAAACCATGGTGAATGGACTGTAGTACAAATCTGCAAAATGCAAAAAGCACTAAAAATGCATAGGTGTGAATCCAGCCTAAGATATCTCGGAGTTTTGGTACAGACCCCCTTATTATATGTCACCAATAATCTAGATCCTCTGTTGGTCCGTCTTCAGGAACAGACTAAACAGTGGATGGATTTACCTCTGGACCTAATGGGGAGCGCCAATATTCTTAAGATGATCTATTTACCAAGATTGCTCTATATCCTTACTAACTCCCCATGTAAAATACCTAAAGCTATCTTCAAACGCATAGACACGATATGTACTATGTGGATATGTGGAAGGGCGGATCCCCCAAGGTGGCACTCGAAACACTGAGGTTACAGCTCACTTGGCAGGCCTAGCGTTTCCTAACTTTTTCCTATACTATTTGGCATCCCAGCTGGTGCACATACATGACTGGCTAAGCCCAGTCCCGGCTAATGCCTGTACATCCACGGAGGGGGCCATCGCATCTTCCCTGGAATCCCTATATAATATACAGGGGCCGGGTCCCCGACCGCCCCGGAACCTCCACACTCTCCACTTCCCTTTTAGATATCTTCATAATAATGTATCTGAATAATCAAATATTCCTGGCTGAAGTCCCCCTACAACCCCCTGTGGTTTAACCCTAACTGGCAGGAATTGTACTCCCTTCAAGATGACAATCGTTGGTACTCCAAAGGGGGTAAATATTTATGCCACCTGTGCAATGCCCAGGGCTTTTAAACTTTTTCACAGCTACGTTTGGACTTTGACCTACCTAGATCGTATTTATTTTATTACTACCAGCTCAGACATGCTATACATGCCCAATTTGGTTCCCCAGATGATCCTACTGACCTGCCCCCGTTGGGAAAAAAATGCTCAGGCAGCCAGATCCAACTAGTATCCACTTACTATGCAGCCCTAATGTCTGACTTTAACCCTAGGTTTCATAAAGCACAAGTAAAGTGGACATCGATGGATATTTCTATGGTAGATGAGGACTGGTCAGAATTTAGTGACACGTATAAAACTTCTGTTATTGCTTCTCGAGACCGCATCATACAGGTTAAAATTTTCCGCCAGACCCACCTTACTCCGGCTAGGCAGCATAAAATAGGTCTCTCGCCCTCGGCTGTCTGTTTCCGTGGCTGTGGCCAGGAGGCTGACTTCCTACATTGCTTCTGGTCGTGCCCGGGACTTCTGGGAGGAAATAGGTGCTTTTTATCTCGACAGTGTTGGGTTTCCCTAACATAATTCACCCCAAGAATTGCCTGTTAGGTGTTTTTGGTGACTTACTCATACCACCCCATGCTAAGAGACTGCTCCGCATACTTTATTTCTATGTTAAAAAGACTATCTTACTGTCCTGGAAGGGTGCACAGACCTCTCTGAAATCCCTCTGTTTAAAACTTAATAATGATTCTATTCCACTGTATAAACTGACTTTCGAAATCCGGAAACGGAATAAAACCTTTCACAAAATTTGGGGTAAATGGTTGGCTAGTCCGTTAACCCCCTCTCCACACTGATTTTGGTACACTTGATTGACCATTAATAGGCCGTGCCCTAGAGCTGCACGATTCTGGGAAAAATGAGAATCACAATTCTTTTGCTTGGAATAAAGATCACGATTCTCTCACGATTCTCAAAAAAATAATTTTATTTTAAAGATTTACAACTTCTGGACATTAGGTTATCAAGCCAAATGGCAATAAATAGCCATACTCTTGCTTCAAACGAATTTAAAGTAATGAAAAACAATGTAATGTGAAATAAAGAAAATACATTACAAAAAACATTCAGGTATCATGTCAGTAGATAAACAGATTTACACTTAAAGATTCTTAGCTAGAAACACAAGCCTATCCACATTTTGTGGCTTCAGTGCAGAACGGCGACAAGTGACAATGTTGCCCCCTGTGCTAAAAACCCTTTCAGAAGGGGAACTGGTTGCAGGAATGCAAAGGTATTTTCTGGCCAGTGCAGACAATCTCAGATACTGCTCCTTATGAGCCTTCCACCAGCCTAATGGATCATCTTCACTGTCAGTGTTGCCTAAGAACAGATAAGAGTGTAGCTCCAAGGACAAGCTTTCGGATTGTTGTTGCTGTGAGGCTGGATCTGGTGCCCCTTCACTTTGTGCTGCTTTGAAAAAGCTACCTAAGGTCTTTCGAGTCTTCTTTGCACTTGCAGGACCACTGCTACTACTAGTAAATGTAGGGGGGCTTTCCTTAACTGTTGTTAGCTTTGACATCTCATCTTTTAGTCTGTTCTGGACAGCAGTTTTGTTATCCTCATTGACGTAAGTCATCTTAAACCTGGGATCGAGGGTTGTGGCTATGTCAAGAAGGTCTTGTGTTTTTTGGTCCTGATATTTTTCCTCCAGATACCCTATGATCTTTGATTTCATTGTGCAAATAAGATCAGAGTCCTCTTCCTTAACAGCCAAAACAGAAGACTGAAATAGGTGGAGAGCAGGTTTCACAGAAGAGACACTGACATACTGCTCTCCTGAAAGAGCATCTGTGAAGTCTGCCAGTGGGGTGAGAGTCTTGTCCACAGCCTCCAAGACCTCTAGGTCTTGCCATGTTGGCAAGAGGTGCTTAGCCTTGCGGTCAGAAGAGAGGACATGGGTAATGGCAGCTTGCTGCTCAAGTATCCTCCTCACCATAGCCTGCCTAGATCCCCACCTTGTTGGGCACTCTGTCTTGAGCTTGTGGTCTGGTAAACAGTGTTGTTTTTGTGCCTCAGAAAGCTCCCTCTTCCTCCTCCAACTGTAGCTGAAACACCCGACAAGCTTTTTGCGCAAACCCATTGCACGCTCAATTCGTGGGTCCTTCATTGCATTCTCTATTGCGAGATGAAGCCTATGGCCAAAACACTGCAGTCGTGTCCAGTGATTTATGGATATGGCCTTTACAATGTTGCTTCCGTTTTCTGTAGTGATGCACACAAGATTTTTCTCCTCCAATTTCCAGTTTATGAGAGCATCCTTTAATCCCTGTGCCAAAGCTTCGCCAGTGTGGTCCTCAGGGAAAAAAACAGTTTGTAGGCACCGACTGTTCATCTGAAAATCATCATTAATGAAATGGATCGTTAAGCTCATGTATGGTTCCATTGCTCTGCTGGACCATAAATCTGAAGTTGCTGCAAAATTTAGTACATCTCGCAATTCTGTGTCAACTGTTTCACGACATTTGACATACAGAGCAGAGATTGCAACATGTGAAAAATAATTACGAGAGGGCACTTGATAGCGCTTATCAAGGGTTTGAATGAGTTTTTTAAAGCCCACTTTTTCAACAGTGGTCACCGGAGCCATGTCTTTAGCCAGGTGAAATGTGATTGCTTCTGTTATTTCTTTGCGCCTGAGAGAGGTTGTTGGGTACGGTGTTGCATTAAATAATGTTATTTTAATTGAAGTTTGTTTTGTCTGGTTGCAGGTACTTTGTGATTGAGCGGTTTTGTTTTTCTGTAACGTCTCATACTGTTGTATGTGATTAAGTTTCAAGTGATTAGACAGATTGGTGGTGTTACCCTTTGGTGCACAAACAATGGCTAAACATTGCTTGCAGTAGATGGTTTGCTGAGTTTCATCATCTGGTTTGAATCTGAAATAAGCCCACACTTCAGAATAAGCTCCTCTTTTTGGAACAAAAACATCTGGGTTTTTATCAGACTCACTTGCGTATTCTTGCTCTGCCTCTGCGGCCTCTGCTTCACTCATTATTCTACTCCGTTTAGTTTGTGTCTAACTTCTCAACTGTAACTTCTGCTGTTCTGATGTAGATAACATAAGCACATCTGGCTCACGCTATAACCGATGTGACTTTGTCAAGGAGTGTTTGTGTTGCGTTTTTATCTCGATCGTCAACAGACGAGACGTATGCTTCTCAGTTCTCTCCTGTGACTAAGTGTCGTTGAAAAGATTTGTCTGAACTTCAATTAGAAAATCTAACAAAAACAACCACCAGGCACTGCAGGCAGGCAACAGTGATTGTACTGATACAGAAGATGAGACCCCAGCTGGGCTAAAGTGTCCTGTGTGACTGTGTATATTCTCCAATCGCTAAGGTGCTGCTGCAGCTGTCTTTTTCTCTTAATATTCAACTGGGTGTGGTGGACTGGTCTGGACACAATGTTATATGTACACCTATAGAGAAAACAAAATGAGAGCGCACACTGTCATCCGCCTTTTAACCACCTCAATACTGGGCACTTTCGCCCCCCCTCCTTCCCAGCCCAATTTTCAGCTTTCAGCGCTCACACTTTCAATGACAATTGCGCGGTCATGCTACGCTGTACCCAAATTTAAATTTTTATCATTTTGTTCACACAAATAGAGCTTTCTTTTGGTGGTATTTATTCACGACTCTGTTTTTTATTTTTTGCGATATAAGCGAAAAAAAGAGCGGAAATTTGGAGAAAAAAACAATATTTTCTTCTTTCTATTTTAAAACAAATCCAATAAAATCAAATTTTGTCATAAATTTAAGCCAAAACATATTCTGCTACATGTTTTTGGTAAAAAAAATCCCGTTAAGTGTATAATAATTGGTTCGTGTGATCACGGACACGTGCGCAAATGATCATGTACAGATGTGCGCAGGTGACATATGTGTGCAGATAATCATTGGGACATGTTATTTTACTGGGACTTATGTGGGGGACATGTGTTTTTACTATGTGGGGACATGTGTTTTGGGGACGTGTTTTGGGGACATTGTGTGTTTACTTAGTGTTTGTTTTGTGTTTTTACATTGTGTGGGGTCACTAGACTGGTGATCAGTGTGTAAAAAGCTGTAAAAAACAGCTCATACTCACTGATCACCAGCCGGCTGCAGCGATCCGCTCTCCTCTCCTCACTGACAACTTCCATGTGAGGAGAGCAGAGCAGATTGCCTAGCAACCGGCTCTGTGTTTACATCACATGACGGCTGTGATTCGACACGGCCGTCATGTGATCAGGAGGGCCAATCGCAGAGCTATCCTGCAGATCGGAGATGCGCCGTGTCCGGGTGACACGAGCGCATCGGGATCGCGCCGCTGCGCGGGCACGATCCCACTCCTTCTGAGGGACATTCCTGAACGTCCACTCAGAAGGAGAGAGCGCCCACCCGGCCGTATATGTGCAGTGGCCGGGTGGGAAGTGGTTAAAAACACTTGCAGCTAATGCACTCACTGACATTTTAAAAGGCAACGAATCAAACAGTTTTTTTTTTTTTTTTTTTTTTTTTAAGTCCCACAATAAACCTGGACTAGGTAACAACACAGTTAACCCCTGCCCTTGATCGCCCCCTAGTACTCTTTCCCCTATTTTGTAGACGCTATAACTTTTGCGCAAACCAATCAAGATACGCTTATTGCAATTTTTATTACCAAAAATATGTAGAAGAATATCGGCCTAAACTGAGGAAAAAAATTTAGCTTTTTTTAAAAAAAAATTTATAGCAAAAAGTACAAAATTTGTTTTTGTCAAAATGTTTTTTTATTTTTTGCACTATAAAAAAAAAAACGCAGAGATGATCAAATAACACCAAAAGAAAGTTCTATTTGTGGGAAAAAAAAGGATGTCAATTTTGTTTGGGTACAACCATCGCACAACTGAACAGTTGTCAGTTAAAGCGACGCAATGCCGCATCGCAAAACATGGCCTGGTCATGGAGCGGCCAAATCTTCCAGGGCTGAAGTGGTTAATTAGGGGCAGACCTGTACTAGTACTTTATTTCACTTTGAAAAAATAGACCTGAAACAGGTGTATCACAGTATGCTTGGATAATGTGGCCCAAGCAACTTTTGATGTTTTCCTGCAACCTTATAATGGTGCAGGAAGTTTTATTATTTGCCCAATTATTTTGGATAATTACAATGTCAGCATAGACTACAGTTATTTAAAATTGCAGGGAGAGAGGAAAACAGTATGATCAAGAATTGTAGTTTTGTTACCCAGAGAAAAAACTAAATTAAAATGGCACCATTACCTTGGGTTAAAGCGTGTGACTCAGACAATGTAGCCCAGTCTCTTCAAATGGCTATATAAACCTGCAGAACAAACAAACCATGCACAGACATGAAGTGATAGCTGGGTCAATAATGATTCTATTGTTCTGTAAATGACTAGAATGAGAAGTACTTTTAAAGAATGAGATCAAGTTTGTACCTGGTATATGGCAAGGCGATTGAAGCAGCTGAAACTGAAAAGTTTCTCATAGGCAGACTGCGCGCAGCCAGTCACTTCAGTCAGTGTTTGCCGGCGCTCTCGAGTAAGCGTGGTTCCGCCCACGCACAGGCGCACTCTCTGCTCTTCTGCTCTGCTGACTGACATCAGTTCCGATATCGGCGCCATATGCGCTCCACGCTGGTTCCCGGTGGCGGTTCCTGGCTGCTTCTCCTCCGATCAGCCTGTTCAGGCTATATTATTAAAAAATCGAGATAATCCAGACTGTAGATCGCGGGGGGAGGGGTGAATCGAAATCTCGATTCTATGTACGATTAATCGTGCAGATCTACCGTGCCCCAGGGATCTCTAATATCTGGTCCTTTACTACTGTTATGCCCTTTGCAATGATTTCTGTCTATTTTTATATGCTTGAACATGTTGCATTTCGGTTCTTACTTCTGTATGGCCAGATTGTCTGATGCTATTGTGTGTTTTTTTTTTTTCTTTCTTTCTTTGTGTTTGTGCTTGTTTTTATGTTTGTTGGTTTGTCTTAAACCTAATAAAAATATCTTTAAAAAAAAAAGCATAGCCATGTTCAGATCATAGTCCGAACCTATCTGAGCTGTCACCATACAAAGCCAGTGGTAAGTGGCCAAGGCATTCTCTGCCCTGCAGCTGCATGTATGCAACTGTGTAGAATCTAAGAGGTAGTACTTTCCTTGAATAGGCTGGGGTTTGCCTTTGGGGGAGAAGCTGTGTGGATTAAGACATGTAAGCCATTTGAGATTGACAACTAGAGTGGTGGTTGATGCTCCAGCAGAAAGGGGACCCATTTCTGTAGATTTAAAAAAATGTATGAGTGCATATAGGTAATGCCTACATGCTGGAATATAGTGATGGGAGTTAAGCACAGGTGAAAATCCCTTCGGTATAGAAGTGTAGCCATATGCTCTTGGTTGCACGGTTAAAAGGACACGTTATTTAACCCCTTCCCGCCGACTGTACGCAGATGTGCGTACTCCACTTTCGGGGGTTATACCGGGAGGATGCCCGCAGCTGCAGGCATCATCTCGGTACCGTTGTTTAGAGCCGGCGATTGGCTATCCGTGTATAACAACCGATGCGGCTACAAGCTGCTCGGCTGTTATACCGGAGCAGCGGGAGGGGACGTCCCCCCTCCCGCCGCTGTTACCGGCCCTCCGGGTCGATCCGGAGGCTCGGTGACCAATCTGATGCCTCCGGCGGCTGGGGGCGGGCTGGAACGAAGCTGTGGGCGGCTTCGTTCCAGCCTTCAAATTGTAAACGCGGAAGCGACGTCATGACGTCACTTCCCGTTTACTCGGCTGCCAATGGTGCCGGTTTTAAAAAAGTACACAGTATTCAGAATCGCAGTTTTCGGCGATCTGAATGCTTTGAAGTGTAAAGGAGGCATGGGGGGTCTTTTAGACCCCCGATCTCTCCATAAAGAGTACCTGTCACCACCTATTACTGTCACAAGGGATGTTTACATTCCTTGTGACAGCAATAAAAGTAATCAAAACATTTTTATTTTTTTTTAAACACAATTTATGAATTTAAAAATAAATAAAATAAATAAGAAAAAATTTTTTTTTAAAGCGTCCCCGTCCCTGCGAGCTTGCGCAGCAAAGAAAACGCATTCTGAAGTCGCACACGCATATGTAAACGGTGTTCAAATCACACATGTGAGGTATCGCCGCGATCGTCAGAGTGAGAGCAATAATTCTAGCACTAGACCTCCTCTGTAACTCTAACCTGGTAACCGTAGAAAAAATTTAAAACGTCGCATATGGAAATTCTTAGGTACCGTAGTTTGTCGCCATTCCACGAGTGCATGCAATTATAAAGCGTGACATGTTTGGTATCTTTTTTCTCAGCATAACATCATCTTACACATTTATACAAAAAAATTGGGGTAACTTTACTGTTGGATTTTTTAAAATTCATGAAAGTGTCCCTTTTCCAAAAATTTGCGTTTAAAACACCGCTGCACAAATACCGTGTGATATAAAATATTGCAACGATCTTAATTTTATTCTCTAGATTCTCTGCTAAAAAAATATACATAGTGTTTTGGGGTTCTAAGTAATTTTCTAGCAAAAAATACGGATTTTAACTTGTAAACACCAAATTTCAAAAATAGGCTTGGTCATGAAAGGGATAATATTTGAGGGATGGAACAAGGTACTTGTTGGACACCACTTAGAAGCAAGTTCTCACATACTATAGCATATATTGACTGGTTCCCATCTATATGTAGCCAGACATCGTTGTGTATAGGGGATCATCATTTATTTAGACTGTCCTAGTGGACATACCATCCAAATTCTGTCAACCATTCTCCTTCACTACACAGGTGGACACATCAGTGTTTCCATCATGCAAGTTAAATGTACAAACCGGGGAAAATATTGTGAGGTTAAAATTGGGGAATAATTAATTTCTTGATCCCAATGTATCTCTATATACAGTATCTCACAAAAGTGAGTACATCCCTCACATTTTTGTCAATATTTTATTATATATTTTCATGTGATAACACTGAAGAAATTACACCTTGCTACAATGTAAAGTAGTGAGTATACAGCTTGTATAACAGTGTAAATTTGCTGTCTCCTCAAAATAACTCATGAGTGCTGCCATTCATGTCTAAACCGCTGGCAACAAAAGTGAGTACATCCCTAAGTGAAAATATCCAAATTACAGCCTCTGAATCAGGGTTGCTTCAGAGTTTGCATTGGGGTAGTGTTGGGACCTTTTTCTAGGTGGTTACAACTTTGAGTCGCTTAGATTGGAACAGGTGCTATTGAAATCAATGGGCTGTGACTTGTCATGCGACTTTGTGTCCAGGGTCGCATGGCGTGTCGCACTAGTGGAAACTGAACGTAATGGCTCTAATGACCTGCTTTGATGTTTAGCTCTCATTTTATATATGTGGCTGTGGGAATTGGGAGGCTTTTACCTGACCTTTGCATTGTCTCGTATAATCTCCAATAGGTTGTCTTAATGCATTAAAGTTCATAGACAGGTGTGTAAATGGCTTAGAGAGAAAATCTCTGGTCGCTGAGACCTTACCAAGGTATTTTGTCTTTTGCATATGTACAGCGAAGGCTCATGGTTTTTTTTGCTACTGAGCCTTCATTCAGCAGAGGATCAAATCCCTTACGTTCAGAATGCACTACCATATGCTCTCTCAATGCCTGGATCTGGTATGATTAGAGCACAAGGTTCCAGCCATCTACCAGTGAAAGGAGAGAGTAGACGTAGAAAAATCTACTTTGCAAGTCAATAATTTGAAAAGTAACTTAGGAGGTTCCCTCATCTTATATTGTTGTATTTTTGGTGTTCTTCCTCCAGGAAGGATTTGGAGTGGATGTGGGCATGTGTGTCCAGCGGGGTGAATGGTTCGTATGGTGCACGGGGATGGGGCAGATCTCCCTGCATGGGCTTTACTTGCATATCTGCTGTCTTCAGCTTTATATACCGTATTTATCGGTGTATATCACGCGCCGGCGTATAACATACAACCTAATTTAAGAGGGAAGTTTCAGGAAAACTTATTTAAATAAACCACTTTGAAGCAAAATAATGGTCAGTGAGCATCAATGCAGCCTGGTTAGTGCTCATCTGGAGCCTAATCTGTGCCCATCTGTAGCTTCAGTGCAGCTTGATCTGCGCTCATCTCCCCCATCAATGCAGATCACCATCTCTCCTTGCAGGAAATCGGAGCCATCATCTGTTTACTCGGTTCTCAGTTGACAGTCACATACACAGTCCCGCGTCCGCCATCGTCATTGGACCAGCTTCCTGTGATAGACAGAACACTGGTCCAATGCTGGTGGCCGAGGCGGGACTGTGTGTGTCGTGTGAGCCGAGTGTAGAGGAGATCACGGCTCGATGATTTCCGGCGGCACTCGTTTCCCTCCGAGGTACGCTGTCTGAGTATAACAGGCACCCGCGATTTTCCCCCTATTTTCAGGGGGAAAAAGTGCATGTTACACACTGATAAATACATTATTCTTTAGAAATATTTCCTCTTCCTGTTTAGCACTGGAAGTATAGTCTGGGCATACAACCAAGACAGCTGATTGTAGGAAAGGCATACACCCCTTCTCCTCCATAGGTAGAGACTTTCAGAGGTGTTCGTTGAATAGTTCAGCACTCTGCTAATCAATTTATAGCATCCTCTCCAACACAATACTCCGGCTGCTTTTATCTCAGTTGACAAAGAACTTGTCAGAAGCTATTAGGATGATAACAGAAGAACAGCAGGAGACGGCTACGGGACTTAGTGCTTTGAAGGGAAACGGTAAAACACTGCAGATATCTGTGCCCAGCTCAAATTTCACGAACCGGGTTTACATTCATTTTGACATCGTAGTTGCCTAATATATGCCTAATACCCCTGCAGGGGTAAGAACTTCTGGTAAGTGGGGACCCAACAGGGGGAGCGCTAGTCACTTGGTTTGCTGAGCACCAAAGTCACCTTTAAGAGCTGGAACTAGCTACCCTGGAATCAGTTTTTATCCACGTTTCATATTTACCAGTTTTGTGGACTTTTTATGCTGTTCATATATTTCTAAGTTATACGTTATACTATTTTAGTATTGGTTTTATTTTTTCACCTCGCCTATTACTACAGTTTTGGTCATTTTTTGTCATTTTTTTCATCATTTTTTATTATTGTCATTTTGGTCTTATAAGGTCACACTACCATTGTACTCTTGTATCATGTGTGTAGTTTGACACTCTACTATATTTGTTTGATCACTCACTGTACATATATGGGCTCATTTTAGACATCTATACACCAGCACTTTTTTTCACATTTATTTTGATGTGCACACATATATACATCTAGCTTTATTTGGATAGGCTCTCCCCTTCCTTTTTATAGGGTGGGCCTACAGATAACTATCCTTATACCTTACAGGGTAGCGCCATTTACCCCATTTTTTTATTTAATTATTCTTGTCAGTTCCTTTGGGAACCCAATAGGGGGGCTGCAACCCGCACTTATCCTGAGCGCGGAGTATACTACTTATTTGTTTCGTCCTGGAAGATGACTTGGGAAAACAAGAGTTATTATCTGTTAACTAATTTTCCAGGAATCTTTCAGAAAGGCGTCAGTTCTCCCTCCCTTATTTTTTATAAGTCTAATTATGTAATCCTAAGCTGGTTGCACTAATGGGAGTTTTTTATTGTTTTATTTGTGCCTTTTGGTTATTTATTAATACTTGGGGGCTACTGCCTGTGGGCTGTCTTTTATAATGTGGATCATGTGTTTCCTGTGCTAGGTGGGAGGAGCCTATCTCTGTAAGCCATCCTGGAAAATGAGTTAACAGATAATAACTCCTATTTTTTTTTTTTTTAAACTAGGCGACGAGGGGGGGGGGGGGGGGAGAGAACCCAGAGGTAGATATAGTCAGTGCCGAACATATTCCAGAGGGTAGTATTGGGGGCATTAGTGGTAGGTTGACTAAAGCGCATAAACCCAAGGTAAGTATAGTAACATGTCCTAGTTGCAATCTTGGAACGCCCAATAAGAGGATAGTATGCGACCTCTAAACTATGTGGCATGTTCAACAATGCCAGGAGCCTACTGAGTTACTGTACAACAGAGATACTGTTGTACGGGGAGGATTTGGATTTTGTGAGAATTTCAGAGACCTGGTTCAACAGCTCTCATGATTGGCTGGTAACCATTCAAGGGTATACCCTCTATCGCAGGGATAGAGAGGGTAAAAAAGGGGGAGGGGTATGCTTATATATCAAGAATAATGTACAAGTGAATGTGACAGATGACATCACTAAGGGAGCTAGGGAGGAGGTGGAATCCTTATGGGTAGAGCTCCAAAGGGATGAAGCTAAGGGGAAAATAATACTTGGAATATGCTATAGGCCAGGGATATGCAATTAGCGGACCTCCAGCTGTTGCAGAACTACAAGTCCAATGAGGCATAGCAAGACTCTGACAGTCACAAGCATGACACCCAGAGGCAGAGGCATGATGGGACTTGTAGTTTTGCAACAGCTGGAGGTCCGCTAATTGAATATCCCTGCTATAGGCCCTCTAACCTGAGGGAGGAGGGGGAGACTGATCTCCTATCACAAGTTGGGTTATCGGCAAAGATGGGAAGTGTTATAATGGGGAATTTCAATTATCCAGACTGGGCGGAGGGAATCGCACATTTGCCTAATGGGGCGTACACGCGGTCGGACTTTTCAGCTACAAAAGTCCGACGGACTAAAGCTGGCTGACAATCCGATCGTGTGTGGGCTTCTCCGGACTTTCAGCGGACTTTTTCAGCCTCAAATCCGACGGACTTTAGATTTGAAACATGCTTCAAATCTTTACGTCGTAACTACGACGGACCCCGAAATCCGCTCGTCTGTGTGCTAGTCCGACAGACAAAAACCCACGCTAGGGCAGCTATTGGCTACTGGCTATCAACTTCCTTATTTTAGTCCGGTGTACGTCATCACGTACGAATCCGTCGGACTTTTGTGTGGTCGTGTGTAGGCAAGTCCGTTCGTTAGAAAGTCCGCCGAAAGTCCGCCGTAAGTCTGTCGGACAGGCTGTCGGACTTTTGTAGACGAAAAGTCTGACCGTGTGTACGCCCCATTAGACTCACCAGTTCCTAAATGTCTTGCAGGACAATTTCATGGTTCTGATGTTAGACGCACCAACTAGAGATAAAGTGTTATTGGATCTACTGATTACCAACAATACAGACCTGATCACGGATGTGAAAATACGGGGCAATTTAGGAAACAGCGATCACAGGTCAATTGGCTTCAGTATAAATCACACAAATGGGAAACATAAGGGGAATACAAAGACACTGAATTTCAAAAGAGCCAACTTCACTAAACTACGAACCTTGCTAGAAGGAATAAATTGGGATAAAATCTAAGGAACAAAGAACACGGAGGAGAGATGGGTTTGCTTTAAGAGCATATTGAATAAAGGCATTTAGCCAATGCATCCCATTGGATAATACATTTTAAAATAGTGAACAAAAGTCCTGGATGGCTTAAATCCAATGCAAAAATGCATAAAAAAAGCAAAGGGGAATGCCTTCAAAAAATACAAGGTTGAGGGATCATCAGCATTCCAACAAAAAATGTAAGGGTGCAATTAGGGCAGCTAAGATAGAACACAAAAGACACATAGCGAAGGAAAGCAAAAAGAATTC
The DNA here is from genome assembly GCA_037952835.1 of Lithobates septentrionalis. Classification (NCBI taxonomy): domain Eukaryota; kingdom Metazoa; phylum Chordata; class Amphibia; order Anura; family Ranidae; genus Lithobates; species Lithobates septentrionalis. The sequence goes on from JBBDGP010001218.1 coordinate 1,740,263, forward strand.
CAAGAAATTCTTGAAGTATGTAAATAGTAAAAAAGGGAGGACAGACCATAATGGCCCCATAAGGAATGAGGAAGGACATCTGGTTACAAAGGATGGGGAGATGGCGAAGGTATTGAATTTATTCTTCTCCTCAGTCTTCACAAGGGAATCGGGGGGCTTCAGTAACCAAAACTGCAGTGTTTATCCTCATGACACATCACAGGAAGCACCTCCATGGTTAAAAGAGGACAAAATTAAAATTAGACTTGGGTAACTTAACATTAATAAATCACTGGGACCAGATAACTTGCATCCGAGGGTACTTGGTGAACTCAGTCAAGTAATTGCCAGACCAAAAAGCCAATGTAGCACCAATATTTAAAATGGGCCCAAAATACATCCCTGTGAATTAGACTAGTTAGTCTAACTTTAATAGTATGCAAGCTCTTGAAGGGGATGATAAGGGACTATATACAAGATTTTAGTAATGAAAATGGTATCAGCAGTAATCGGCATGGATTCATGAAGAATCGTTCTCGCCCAACCAATCTATTGACCTTCTATGAGGAGGTGAGTTGCCATCTAGATAAAGGAAGGCCCGTAGACGTGTATCTGGATTTTGCAAAAGCATTTGACACAGTTCCCCATAAATGTTTACTGTACAAAATAAGGTGCGTTGGCATGGACCATAGGGTGAGTACATGGATTGAAAACTGGCTACAAGGGCGAGTTCAGAGGGTGGTGATAAATGGGGAGTACTCAGAATGGTCAGGGGTGGGTAGTGGGGTCCCCCAGGGTTCTGTGCTGGGACCAATGCTATTTAATTTGTTCATAAATGACCTGGAGGATTGGGTAAACAGTTCAATCTCTGTTTTTGCGGACGATTCTAAGCTAAGCAGCGCAATGACTTCTAAGCAGGATGTGAAAACCTTGAAAAAAGATCTGAACAAATTAATGGGGTGGGCAACTACATGGCAAATGAGGTTTAATGTAGAAAAATGTAAAATGATGCATTTGGGTGGCAAAAATATGAATGCAATCTATACACTGCGGGGAGAACCTCTGGGGGAATCTAGGATGGAAAAGGACCTGGGGGTCATAATAGATAGGCTCAGCAATGGAATGCAATGCCAAGCTGCTGCTAACAAAGCAAACAGAAAATTGGCATGCATTAAAAAGGGGATTAACTCCAGAGATAAAACGATGATTCTCCCACTCTACAAGACTCTGGTCTGGCCGCAGTGGTAGGGCTCTGCAAGCAGTCCGGAAATGGCTCCAACCGGAAGCTGAGGTGGACAGCCCCGCGGACTGGAAGGGCGATACTCAGGGTAGGCATGGCAAGCGAGTACGTTCTAAGAAGGGAGGAACGATGTGTGAGCAAGTGGAAATAAAGGGGGAGGAGGGAAAAAGGAAAGGGGGGGGGGTGAAGATGGGGGGGAAAAGAGGGGGGAAGAGAGAAAGGAGGGTAGTGGTTTGTGGAGGGGTAGGAGGGGTAGTGTTGGGGGTAGGGGTGGAGGTGGCAGGGATGTGAGTGGAAGAGGGTGATAGAGGGAAGAGGCCATGGATAGTGAAGGTGTTGAGGCCATGATGGTGGTGATAAGTGTAGCAAATTTACCTTGTGAAGATGAGGAACCCAGTAATAACCAAAAACATCTGTACTTAAGTAACCATTATTTAACTTGGGCAAAGATCTGCCCGAAGACAAAACAAAACTGACAATAAGAAGCAGGGAGAAAAAAAAAAATAAACGATCCATCTGGGCAGCTGCCACCCCGAGTCAAACACAATGCAGGAAGTATAAGCTATTTATAGGAAAGATCCCAGAACATCAGAGCCCAAAAACCCAATCCAAGGAGACCATACGGACCTATACTTAGAATAGCATTCTTCTATACTTGCCGTTCATTCCTCCATTCTCCTTAGATGGTTCAAGTCGCAACATTGCATTTGTAAGTGTAACTTCCGGTTGGAACACTGCATTCGTAAGTGTAACGTCCGCCTGTGCATGGATGTGGGATGTTCTGGGCGCGTGTTATGTTATCTGGGGCTCTTCTGGCCATGCAGTACATGTAGTACTGCAGTATGGGATGTGTCCGGAGGTATCCAGGACCAGCGTGGAGCACAAGTGGCCGACATTTGAGGCCCTTCGTAAGTAGGAGTCGTTCGTAACTCGGGGACTGCCTGTACCAGTAACAAAGGAGCAAATTTGGAACACAGATTCAGAAAATGTTATCCTGGGACAGCTCTACCATATGTGGATAATTGTGCCTTTATCCCCCCCCCCTCCCCCCACAGCACCAACACTTTTCAGGATAGTTTAGGGATGTTCTATAGAGCCTCACAGGGCACCCATACCACCTGGTTAATATTTTATAGTTCTTCTCTTGTGTATGTATGTTGAGATACTTGATTTAAAAGTGGTGATCCTATATCCCAGTGCTCTTTCCCAATCTCTGATGTAATATGGGTACTCAAAAATGCATGAGATGGTAATAGATCATATATTTTAGCAATAGTATGCAAGCACTCTGAGCCCAGTGCAAAGAGATTAAAATTAAGTTAAATCCCTATGAAGTGAACCCTTGTTCGAAATTTGTGTTGAAGCTGAAAATAATGTAGCCAACGACCCGAATAGTTACATTCTTCAGTTGCTATTATATTAAATGATTGAAGACCCTTAGTTGTACACGCTTGTTTAATCGGTAAAGGGGCCATAGTTGTCCATCGTAGGAACCTGGTCGACAATAGACCTGGCGGGAATTCTGGATTGCCCATAATTGGAGTGAGTGAACCAGGAGTTGAAGAAATATCCAACTTTCGAATAGTTGAATCCTGAACTTTTAATAGTGATAGTGTCAGGCTGCTTTAACACTGAGGCGCTATAGCCCGAGTGCTTTTACACTGGAGCGATGCGCTGGCAGGACGCTAAAAAAGTCCTGCAAGCCGCATCTTTGCAGCACTGTAGGAGCGGTTTATACACCGGTCTTAAAGCACCCCTGCCCATTGAAATCAATGGGCAGCGCTGCCAGCATAGTCGTGCTTTGTAGGCGGTTTAACCCTTTTTCGGCTGCTAGCAGGGGTTAAAAGCGCCCCACTAGCGTCCGAAAACCTCTGCAAAAATTACAGTAAAGCGCCGCTAAAAATAGCGGCGCTTTACTGCCAACGCCCCAGTGCGAAAGCCTCAGAGATGAGAATGTTTGTTTGTTTCTCTAGGAGGACAAAATTTAGGCATAATCCACAGAAGAGAGGTCAAGGGGACAGGTATTATTTGTTGCTCAATAGTTACCCACTGTTTTGATTTACCAAGTCCACTATTCTAGTAAATACGGATGCTATATAGTAAAATTCCATATGCAGTAAGCTTGCTTTGCCCTGTTTTGCATTTTACTAGAATGTCATGGGGAAGCCTGGCTGGGGAGTTCGGCCAGAGATACCGTAGTAGGCTAGACCATAGTGAGCGGAAAAATGCCCCCGGGAGTGCTATAGGTAGTGTTTGATAATTCAATTCGTAAATCTTTTCTTCTGTAGGGGTGATAATAATGCCCAAATATTTAAGAGAATGAGGTTTCCAACAAAATCGAAAGTTAGTTTCCATACATTCTACTCCAACTCCATCAAAATATCACCTGGTGGTCCTGCAAAGATCTTTGTTCTGGCACTTCCTGATATGGAGTGATAACTGTTTTCCAGTTGTGCTCCTGCATTGTGCCCCTGGTGGAGACTACAAGCAGCTCCTTTGACACACATTTCAGGGCCCTGGTCCACCCTGATCACCATCAGAAAGCCAGACCATAGGAAGACAGAGTGGGTGCATGTAGGCAGGTATTAGCACACAGAAATGTCCTATGATGCCCAGTGCGTTCGCAAACTTAACGTCATCCAGCTAGGGTTTAGATCTACTTTTTAAAGTTTTAGTTCACCTTTACAGAAAAAATGTAAAGGTGGATGAACACTTGACATCCTCCCCACACACCTTGTCCACGCTTTACTTGCCTCTGGGGTCATCAACCCCGCAGTTGCTTCGGTGGTCCAGGAATTTGAAATTGACACACTGTTCTCCTTCTGCATTTCTGGGATGGATCAGATTGTTTCTGATTGGGCAACGCCATCACTGTGAATTGTGGGGGTGCTGACAAATTGGCAACCCCGGAGGGAAGTACAGCAGGGACTAGGGGGGTGAGGAGATGTCTGGTTTTAGTTCACCTTTTATGTTTTTTCTGTAAAGGTGAACTAACACTTTAAATACAGTATATATTTTTTGTATTGAAGGTGATACAGAAACCAAAATTGTAGGTAGTTTGTACATCCTTTAGTTCATAGATAAAGGTTTTGGCTTATATGGGACCAGGAATAATCTGGCAAGGTCTTTAAGATGATTGCTGATGCTTTGGTTTGGTACTTCATGCCTAGTTTAGTTTCTGGAAGTAATATTTCAAGATGCTAAAAAAAAAAAGTGTCTGCAGCTGATTCTGGTCCAGGCAAAAGTGACATGGCAGACTTGAGGGCAGCATATGCAAAATGCACCAGAAAGCTGTAGAGGGTCCGATCCTGGGAAGGTTGGTTCAGATCTGTCTGAGAATGCACTCTAAATAAATTTATAGTTTAAAAATGAATAGCCGTAATAAACTCCTCAACCTCAATCAAGCTGTCTGCATTCCCTACAGTCTTTTGCTTATCCAGACCTGTAATGTATTGCCCCGTGCTCAATTCTACTAACACTCTTGTACTTATTGTTGGTGTATGTACTGGTCTATTCAGTACCACTGTTTATTTATTTTCACACTTTTTGTTTTTCATCTTCAGCATGATTGTTGAATACCATGCAATTGGCAACATCAAGTGGAATTGGCAAGTGGGTAAGTAACTTATTCACTATATACTCATGGTAAGCTTAGAGCATAGAATACTCCACAACTACACTCGTCCCTTGGTTTCAGCATATCATGAGGTTATTAGGATTTAAAATAATGAATTTCTAAAGAATTGAATGTGCTGATGTCTGATCATGCGCATGATGCAGCCAGTCAGTCGGATTAAGCAATGCTCTTATGTCTACACTTGTACCCCAAGTGCTGCACACATACACTGGATGAATCTTCTCTGGGAATTGTAGATTGGATGGGGGAGAGGGATTTTATATATCAATTGCTATTGTTTTCATGACCGATAGGTGGGTGCAGGGATGTCTGCCTGCATGTCTACAAGGTTCTATAGGCCCAGGGATACCTTTTGGGTTCTCCCCCTCCATAAGTATAGGGTTCTCTGCAGGCTTCTCTCCCCCTCCATGGGTACAGGGATGTTGATAAGGTCCCCCATTCCATTCTCTCCATCTTCCTTACGTAGGAATATTTGTCCTGTTTATCCCCAGCCCCCATGGGCAAAAGGATGTATGCCGGGTTCCTCTTTCTATAGGTATAGAGAAGTATGCTGGGTTCTCCTCCTTCCTTCTCCATAGGCACAGAGATGTCTGTAAAGTTTTTTTCTCTTTCTTTCGCTTTCCTACATTTTGTCATTTTAAACAGTCTTTTTGTGTTTGTATTGCAGGATTGCTCTTTGCAGGTTTTGCTATATGTATGTTCTGTCTGTACAGTGTGATGCCACTTGTCATAAAAGTCAGCAGTGCCACCTCCGTCAACCTGGGTATCCTAACTGCCGACATCTACAGTCTCTTCTTTGGCCTCTTTCTATTTCATTACAAGGTCAGTAAACACCTTGGTTATTGTAATAGTTATCAGTATTTTATGCCAACAGTCTGTGTTGCCCCCTTTTTTTTAAAGGGTATGTCATAAAATTAGCCAAATGTATCCCTCTATACTAGAGGATGCCACATGTTTACTTCAAAGACCTAAAACAACTCTAATGTTGCATCTGATATCCTGTCTAATAAACTTTCTTAGCATGTCGGCATTTCCATCCACCTGAGCTCGGCCTGGTTACTTTTTTCACTCCAAATGAAGCTTAGTTCTAGAGTCTGACTACACTTTCCATAAGCTGGGTGTGGACAGACTGAAATTAATCCGGTTTGGCAAGGGCCAGTCAAAGTTCAATCTGTGTGTGGCCCTCCCTGTTTGATAGAAGTCAATCGTTAAATCGATTTCTCTCAAGCATATGTGCAGGAAAACTTTTGTCGATCAGCAGCTGCAGCCGAACGAACCTTTACCTGTTTTAATTATGTATTTAACAGGAGTTGACAAATAAGTTTGTGTTTGGGGTTTACATTTAGGTTAAACGTTTGAAAGTTAGAGGTGAATAAATTTATATAAACACCCAAGTAGATAATAAAGCTAGATCATATTGGAGGATTTTGTCCAGGTAACCTTGAATCCAGTAGTAGATAATTGAATCAGTGCAGTTTTATACCAGAATGAATTGGGTCAGTAAGACGAAGCAACATACAAAGTAAATGACTCACCTGTTGAATTATCTGTTGATCAATCCTCTATCACACAGTTATGCCTAATGTGAATGACTACTGGCTTTCTAGCTAGTCCCTAGAGTAGAGGAAAGGGTGGATACCCCTGAGACAAGGAAAAGTGATGTCCACCTATGGACATATACCTTGGCTTAGGCTTTCTCAACTTGAGTTCTGCTGAACTGTAGCATTCCATGAGAGTTCCCCATGGGTTTTGCTGAGGTTGCATTTGATTTATATCCACCCCTCAATGGTTCACTGTGCGCCCTGAAGCTACTTAAAATTCACTGCTGCAAGGGAGACTTATCAACTTGACACTGTGCTTCTAGTTTTGGTTCCTGACGTCACTTGGCAGGACACAGAACGAGGAGAGCATCTCTCCAAGTGACAAAGACTGATTTATCAGCCGCTTCTTTTACATTCCAACGCTACAGACTCAAGAGGAAGCTCAGATTCTTCTAAAAACATGCAGAGTACTGTTTTTCTATCAGAATTGTGGAATGCTGTTGACTGTACCGCCACCCTTGACATGATACTGTGCATCAAAACTTAGAGCGTGTGCATGTTTACCCACTTCTAGTAGTAGTATGATTACTTTTTTCTACTGCTGCTTAACTTCATGACTTTGGTAGGAGAACACTCTTTTTAATGGCTTCAATTTCCAAGTAATCTTTTGACAATACTGAGCAGCAATAGACAGTTAGTGGTGCCGCTGAGCAGCAATGGGCAGCAATGGAAGGTCGTTGGTGCCGAATGAGCACTCAAGCAAATTTTAGTGTTTTTTTGCATGCTATCCTATTTTATATTTTTGAGTATGTTATAATTACATATTTATTGCTATTTTTACAACTCCTCATGCTAAGGTTTCTCAAGATGTTGATCAAGGGTTCCAAAGATTTTGACATCTTTTTTTTTTAAGGGTTCCTCCAAGGGTAAACTTGAGAGAGTCTGCCTTAGCAAATAGAGTATAAAAACTGGACCCGCTTAGTATACTTTGGCCTAAAGCTGAATTTTTGCAAAATAAAAGTCATTTTCGCTTCACCCAGTCAAATGCTTTGGTTACATCCAGGGTTACTAAAATTCTTATGCCCATGGGTGAGTAAAGTGTGCATATTCATTTTATGTTTAGTTCAATGTTTTATCAGATAAAGCCAGTCTGACCTTGATTATTTATTGAAGTATTATAATGTCCATGGGCCAGAGGTTTTGATGGCAAATGTAGTGATAAAAGCTGTATCTTAACCTTACAGAGCAGAAAATTCATAGACCCTGAGCTGGTACCTTCAGGTGATTGGACACAACCCCTGGGTGTCCCCCTATAACTTTACCCTTCTCCTTGAGTGTTTTGCTAGTATCCTAAGGTGATGTATCTCTCCCTCTAAGAGAATCACTCTTAGTTTAACTAGTTTATTTTCTTCAAAAATAATGCTGGAACATTTCCTAAAGGTGAAGATGTGGGTTTAAAGGTAAATTCGGATAATGTCTGAATATACACCTTACTGATTTTATTTCTTTTTTGCAGTTTTCCATTCTTTACATTCTGGCGTTTGTCGTGTGTATAGTGGGATTTATCATGTACTGCAGTACGTCATCCTTCAGCGCTGATCCGCCACCAGAGAGGACTAATGAAGGGGTTGAGAATGATGGTATGAAACAGGAGGAGGTGTCGCCTGAATCTGTCACTACTCTACATAACTTAACAGAGGTTAACTCTATAGACCACCGGGACTAAGTGGTCGCTTTTTGAAGAGTTTTGTATTCAGTTGGCCTTTTTGTAATTTTAAGGAGGATGAACAAACTTTTTTTTTTTCCTTTTGTGATTTCAACTTTCTCAACAGGTGAACCAGAGCTAGTTTCTGTGTCCTTTCACCCAAAGGAAGAGTGTTGCTGAATCTTTACAATATGGCTGTTTTGTTCTCTCCCTTCAAATACAGTCTGGATACAACTGGAGCTCTAAAGTGATTTTTGTTGAAGTATTAAATATTCACAAGGGTGCCTATTGGTTTTGAAAACCATGATTATGAGAAGATTGTGGACATCTTGGTCATCACTGGTGAAAATGTCTGAAATGAAAACTTTTTAATCTGCCTCACAGACACCACACACATTAAAAGCTGCACTATGGAATGAAAGTGTGATTCTGATTGGTGCCTACGAAGATCTATTGGTCACTGTGGCTCAGCCTGATGACAGATGTCTGAAAAGACCGATACCTCAGATTTTGAATGTTTGATTGAAACTCCAGTTTTTTTTTTTAAAATGTGGAACTATGGTCAAACTATAAAATCACATATGTGTTGTATGCTGCCCATGTAAATACCTGTGGATTCTGCCGGTAGAGCCATTTGATAGGCCCTTCTATTGATTGGGGTAACAACCCTGTTTCTTCAGCAGTGAAATGACTGCAGCATTGTCCCTTTCTTGCTGCTGTAGCTGCTTAGGTGCTGGCACTGTTGGTAGCCCTATCAGCGAATAGCTCTGCCCACAACCCTTTAAGCCGGCCATAGAACATTCCAATCTCAGCTTCTCGGTTCAGCAGGGACTGGCTGAGATTTGAACCAAGTATGAGCAGGCTTATTGTACCCTAGTCAATCCATTGATTTACTTGGGTATTACCAGCATGTCCTATTTTTCATGTGATTATTTCCACTAGTAATAATCACTGTGTTGTCCTGGCAGGGACGGCTTCCCTTGCTGGGAGAACACAATAGTTTTGTGGGAGGGATTCCTCCATCAACACTGACTGTCGATGGAGGAATCGAGCGATTTTCTTTGCTGCAACCTGTGGTTGCACAAAAGAAAATTACCCCATCTATGGCCAGCTTTAGATTGACAGTACATTGATTAGTCTCTCCTACCCACTGTCTAGCACAGTGCAGGAGCAATCCATTTCTCATTTGCATTTACCATTAAAAAGAGTTTAAAGAAATATATTTGCGATATTTAACATAATGCAAAGTTGCACTGAAAATGCCTGTTTATCGCTCCAAGTTGAAGAAAGGCTTTAGATGGGTTTATATAGATACTTTAAATGAATATAAACAGAATCAAATTATGTTGTACACTCCGTTTCTACAGTCTTTTCCAGAAAGAAGCACAGATGCATGGACTGCTAAGCTGTTAAGAGAACCTCACTGGAGGAGGTGTTTGTTATAGCAAATACAGGTGGTGCCGTCATTTGCTTACCTGAGAAAATGCTTCACAACTTTGAGTCACAGAGTTGAAACAAGTATGTGGTCAGGAAAGTCAGAGAAAAGAAAGAAGCCCTTAGTATACATGTTCTGCGTCAGTATCTCAGAGGTTTAACATGACAGCCAGGCAATTGGGCTGGTCTACATTGTGTTTTTCTAATGACAGATTTGCTTAAAAATGATTGCATTATACCATTTCATCTTCCAAAGTCGATCTTTATTAGTTGAGGTTGCCATGCCGAACAGGGTACCAACACTACAGTGACTTCATTGCTGGCCATTTAACATGGTCACCTGGAGGATTAACTGGCAGGATCAGCAAGTATTTATAAATGGAAATAAACTTCACAATGAAGTAGAGTAGCACCGTTTGGAATCCTTGGTTGTGATCTATGCATCTTCTTCTTCTTTTTTTTTTTTTTTTTTTTTTTTTAATTGCTGGAGAATAGTTCTACTTTTTATACACCAGTGGAAGGAAAAAATGCCATGTACTGTAAATGGTCCATGAGGACTCAGTTAAAAAGCATTCTTGTAGCAAATCGACCCCCTACCTCCTTTTTTTTTTTTTTTTTTTTTTTTTTTTTTTTCTCCATACATCTGACTCACTAGTAAGTGCTCAGTGTTACCCTTTACTCATTAGGTGAAGAGTGCTGCTCATGATCCTTTAAAGCACAGTACTTACAAGTGTCTGCCAGTAATTAGCTGATGGTTAACACGATCTTTTGTATGGAATGTGTCCAAGTGTTCCTGTACTGAATTACAAATAAAATGACTTGAGTATATACTTTGTCTAGCTGTTTTCTAGAGGTCCCAGGTCACAATGGGGTTGATTTACTAAAACTTGAGTACAAAATCTGGTGCATCTCGTCAAAAAAATCTGAAAGCTGATTGGTTTCTATGCAAACGATTAATTGAACAAGCTTAGGTTAGCTAATCGGCTACCATGCAACGCTGCACTCGATTTTGCATCCTCCAGTTTCAGTGAATCGACCCCACTGTTATGCAAATACCAACTTCATCTTGGAAGGCGACCTGTTGGCCCTTGGCTTCCAACTTGCTGCACTTTATTGTTGGTTGATGAGGTTGCTCTTTACATTGTGCAAGCAGTAGCAATGTATGTGAGGGATCAAGCCAAAGAACAACCTTCCTAGCTGAAGTCACTATATACATAATATTGGTTCGGTTTCAGGGGTCCTCTGATATCTCAGAAGATAATTCAAAGAATGCAAAGCCACCTCTGGAGTCAGTTTAAAGAAGAATTCCAGGTATGGTAGTACTTCAGTGATCTCCACTAATTTCTGGGACACATGCCAAGCAGCTGACCACCTGCTGCATTGTGAACACAGATGGTCACCCACTCGGCATTGGGCAATATTCAGAGATTTTCTAATATAATGAAGCCAGCTAGTAACGTGTTTACTAGCTTACTCGTATGAATAGGGAGAAATATGTTAGCTTGTTACTGCTGTATACTACCATGTAGCCAATAAGAAATTGATGCAATGGATGTTACCGAATTGCTGACTTCATTATACTGTATTACAGTATTATTGCTACATTCCAAATGCTCTTGTGCCAGAGCACCGGTTCCCAGCCTTCTAGTTAATTTTGTTTTCTCTTTTTGGATGCCATTCAGAGATTTCCTTGCATTTTCCCAATGAATGCACAGCATTTTCTGAATGGAAGAGGTGGAGAGTCGGGCCAGCAATGTCTCATGACCTGGAAGTTAGTGAAGATCACTGTACTAGTAATGTCTACTAGAAATCAAGCTCCTAGAAGGATGCCACAGGTATGGCATATACATAGTTGAATTGGTCCAAGCTGGACCAATCTAATTAAAAATGTACTCTTAGTTCAGTATTTATGTACTGTACATTAGGCAAAGCTTTGTCAGTAATAGGCAAAACATTTTGTCTTTCATTATGTAAAATATAATTTAAAGGTCATTTTATGTTTTTTCACAAATCGTTAATGGCATTACTATGAACTTGCTGACTGCAAATGATGACCCTCTGCCTTTCCACAGCTTGGAACCCTTTTTAGGTGGCATGTGGGAAAACCAAAAATGTGGCGTACAGTTACACATTCATATGCAGAATCTTACATTGAACTAAAATCCCCCCTCCTAATAATTGTAGGTAGATAATGGGATTTATTTAATTGCAGTAGGGGTGGAGTCCCACAACGCACGTCGTATTTAGTGCACATTGACTCGTGCACTTGAGTTGGTGCGCATTGAAGTGCTTTTTAATAAGTTGCTTTTATATGTGATTTATTTTTTTTATTTTTTTTTCAAAAGCAATTAGGCAAAATACTATTTTTATTTCCTTAACACCCTCTGCAGCACGCTGTTACACATTATAGTACATTCTCCATTTTCACACAGCACACACTAACGCAGCCTATTGGAAATCATGGATTTCAGCTTGTCATCCTGTTGGACTTGTGCTGAGCAATGCAGCCCAACAAATATGATGTGAATTGGCCCAAAAAGTATATATATTTTTTTTCAGTCAACCTCCCCCCAGACTTGGGGTAAAAAAGCACAATTGCAAAGCAGAGAATGTATAATGTAAAAATCAGAAGCACGTCGGTGACTGACTTAGAAAACCCTATCACCAGCTTTAAAAATTGCAGGATACAGCACAAAAAATATCAAGTATTTTACATGCAGTCTATTTCCTTTCCATAACTTGTTTTTATTCACTTGCAATTTGCCTTTGAACTTGCTAGAGATGTTGACTACTTCAGGAAGAGGTCTTTTGGAGAGAGGCTTTTATAGATGAATAACATGCATAAGTATGTTAAATACACATCTAATCTTATGGGAAGATTTTTGGTAAAGTAAATGGTCTACCGACAGGGTCTTTTTTTAAAATCTTTTTCGTGGATCTGATCAAACTTCAAAAAGTGATTTGGGAAAATATCACATTATGGCCGGTAGATGGAGCTGATGATCATTGGAAATAAATGACTTATTTACTATGAATGTCAACACCATCTAGTGGACATAATGAAGTATTTTCCTGATTCACTCTTTATAGAGTAACATTTAACCTAGAGAGAAAATAGCCTAATAACATTGGATTTTGCCCCCCATTGGCTCTGTAATATTTTTTTATTTTATAAATACACCTCTTAATCTTGCAGGGTCTACATAATTGTGTTAAGCCTTTTTGACTAAAAAAAAAATCTTCTTTTTGGTTTTGTTCTTTTTAAGTGAAAATGTATGCTCAGAGTAGTGTGAAATGGTAGGTTGCCCTTTTTCCATAGAGATGGGGAGCCACGTGTTCATCCCTGTTTTGCATGCTGCAGTTGCCATTCCCTGCACATAGTGAACAGTGGGTAAAAAAAAAAAAAAACATGTAATCGTAGCAGTGTTCCTGCTTTTCTGAAGGTTTTAAAGAACATTTTTTGTATATTCACTCTATTATGGAGACCATTAGGAATTTATATTTTTTTGTAAATGGTTTTATTTGCAAAACCACCCAACTGGAACTGTTCCAATATCCATTCCTTTAATTCCTAACATGGCTAAAATAGACACATTTTGCATTCAATTAGCCATGATACCGAAGTATGTCCTGTGTCAGTCATTTGTGTACTGTTTTTATAATTTCTTTTTTTATGTTTTTTTTTTTTAATTTTTTTTTTATTATTATTTTAGTGCAGCTATGGTGTGCATTGTAATGAAGGCTAAACATATTTTGTAATGTTTTGTAATTGTATAAAAAATCAAAATACCTTTTAGTATTTCACAAACTTTGGTCAGTCGTTATCACTAGTTTAGCAATATCTAAGCCTTATCTGGGTGATTCATTTTGCACAAAACACCTACACTTCCATGATACTATTCTCCCCTGACTAGCAGTAAACTACTGTGGTTGGCGGAAAGAAATTTGCTCCGCCTATGGCTGGCCTAACTGCACAGGCTACACTACACTCCAACAGAGCTTATATTTAGCCAGGACATTGTTCTAAAATGCGTATTAACCACTTCAGCCCCGGAAGATTTTCCCCCTTAATGACTAGGCCATTTTTTGTGATACGGCACTGTCGATTTTAACTGACAATTGCGTGCAACGCTGCACCCAAACAAAAATTTATGTCCTTTTATTCCCACAAATAGAGCCTTCTTTTGGTGGTATTTGATCACCTCTGTGATTTTTATTTTTTGCGCTATAAACAAAAAAAAAGACCAACAATTTTGGAGAAAAAAACAGTTTTTTACTTTTTGCTATAATATCCCCAAATTTAAAAAAAAAAAAATTTCTTCATCAGTTTAGGCCAATATGTATTCTTCTGCCATAAGTGTATATTGATTGGTTAGCGCAAACGTTATAACGTCTACAAAATAGAAGATAATATTTATGGCATTTTAATTTTTTTATTTTTTTACTGGTAATGGCGGAGACTTTTGACCTCCTTTTTTTTTTTTTTTTTTTTTTTTATGGGACCAGTGACATTTATACAGCGATCAGTGCTATAAAAATGCACTGATTACTGTATAAATTACATTGGCAGGAAAGGGTTTAACACTAGGGTTATGTGTCCCCTAGGGAGGTGTTTCTAACTGGGGGGGTGAGAGATCGAGAGAGAGATCGCTGTCCCTGATGACTAGGAACAGCAAATCTCTTCCTCCTCCCCTGTCAGAACGGGGATATGTTTTATTTACATTGACAGGTCCCTGTTCTGGCTCTCTGTGGAGCGATTGCGGGTGGCCGGCGGTGTTAGAATTTTTGAATGGATTGAGTCTCTGAGAATAATGAAAGAGATTCCTGGTTTGTGTGTACTTTCACAGGGTGACACTGTGGGTACACAGGTAGCAGTGTACCTACGTCCCAGTAATGGGCATATGGAAACTAAAAACGAAAATAGTGGACTTTAAAGGCACACAGGTAAACCATCTAAAGGAAGTAAGTTATTTTAATTTTTGTAGAAAAATTGTTGATGAAGTTATTACATATAAATACATATAAAATTCATAAAGTTGATATTGTGAACCCCCCCACATAAACTCTGACACCACTTAAAAAAAGTAGAAAGGTACAATAATACATCCACAAGAGCGGTGACTGAGATTCCTGTAGTAAAGTCCAAATGGGGATGTAAGTGAGGAGTACTGTGGATCAGGATGTGGATCCTGGAGCCCACAGTACATTACTACTCCTGGAGCCCATTTGGACTCCAGGTATGTCCAGCTCCTGATGGTTTCTTCATAGTGGTATACTCTCCCACCAACCCAACAACTCTTCAATTTGCTTGATTAGCCTGATGCTGATTGGGTGGGTGGAAATCCCCATATATTTATAGAATGTGTTTCTCTGTTATTTTTATGCAGTGACCAAGGCTCTTCAGCTGAAACGCGTCTGCTCTTTTGTTTTCCTATATGTGCCAATAAATATTTCTTACGGATTGTAGTTGCCGGCTTTTTTTCTATTTCATCTCCTGATGAGGCAACAAGTATCAAAATCTGTTTTGTTCTTTTTATCAGTGCCTTTTTTCTTTATATTGTACAGCTTTTTTTCTGCTTGTATTATGTCAAGTATCTCAATACAACTGCAAGTGATTCTAGAGTACACTTTAGGCTGCCCATACAGGTGGAAATTTGGTTTGAGTAATAGAATTTTTTAAATTTTATTTTTTTTAAGACATCACAAAGCTATCAGTTTATTGCCCACAATAGCTTCACAATTAACTTGTCTATATTCCCCTCACACACGTTCCTGGATCACAGGCTCATCTGTAGCGGGTGCTGTAGCGATTACCAGCTGGATACATTAAAGATCAATACACATATTCACCAGCACACCTTGGATCTTCAGTTGTAGTCCAAAACTTTTCACATCACAAAGGAATAGGTGCAACATTTCGGAGCCACACAGGGCCTCTTCGTGATGACACATGCCTGACGAAGGGGTCCTGCGTGGCTCCGAAACGTTGCACCTATTCCTTTGTGATGTGATCTCTCTACAATAAAAGTTTGGACTATAACTGAAGATCCAAGGTGTGCTGGCGAATACCCTGTTTCCCCAAAAATAGACCTAGCGTGATTGACGGTGATGGCTGCAATATAAACCCTACCCCCCAAATAAGCCCTACCCTGTTTCCCCAAAAATAAGCCCTACCCTGAAAAGAAGACCTACAAGGACTTTAACTATGGTTTATTTGGGGGGTAGGGCTTATATTGCAGCCACCACCCACAATCACGCTAGGTCTTATTTTCGGGGAAACAGGGTATGTGTATTGAGCTTCAGAATTGACCGAATTCTGGTGGTCAGTGAATCTCTTGGATGGCACATTTGAGTTTCAAATTCTAAAAGAGTTCATATCACCACAGAGTGGCACTGTGGATAAGCTATATAAGTAGTAAATGCAACGTCCCGATATATTAGAGATCATTAAAAGATGGTTGGAATGATGGACTTTTTAGGCATAACACAAAAATAAAGAATAAAAATATATTGATTACAAAAATTGTTGAGAAAAGTACATTGACTACAGTGTACATGTACAGTGAATTTATGCAAGTCAATGTACATTTCTCAACAATTTTTGTAATAAATATATTTTTATTCTTTTTTTATTTTTGTGTTATGCCTAAAAAGTCCATCATTCCAACCATCCTTAATGATCTCTAACATTTGACTTTCAGCAACTTATTTTTAATTAAGCTTGCTGTTCCTGGTGGTTTGAAAGTAGTTATTGACTGGGCTTTGGAGTAGCTAAAGGTTGCTGATTGGGATTTATGCAGGGAATGGGTCATGTAAGGCTTGTCATGCCCTAGAATTTTTTTTTTTTTGTATTTTCAGACATTTTTCTAGCAGCTTTCAGTCAAATAATCAGTTATGACAACCTAAAACCAACAGTTTTTTTTTTTTTGTTAATTGAAACTGAAGTGCTTCCTGACACTTCATTGTTTTGTGATCAAAAGCTGATTGAAACTGGTGAAAAATGTCTCAAAGTTTCCTAGTGAATCGTCAGCCTAAGGCCGGCCATAGACAGTGCAAATTTATTTCCTGCAGTCACGGTTTGCAGGAAAGAAATTTGCATGATTCCCCCATCAACACGGACAGTGCTGACAGGAATCCCTCCCGCCAAGCCATTGTCTGCTACCAGCGAGGGCAAAGCTGTCCCTGCTGAGAGAAGACCGTGATTATCGCTAGCGGCTATAGCAGCCGCTTGCGATAATGGAAGTGAATCTGGCAGTTGGTACATTCTGCCTGCCCATTAATGGTTGAAATCTCGGCACGTTCCTGGTGAACCAGCCGAGAATCGAACTGTGTATGGCCAGCCTTAAGGGCACTAGTGAGGGATTCAAACAGTTGAGAGCTCATTAGCGCATTCAGAGATTTTCTGACCTACAAGGTGGTTGATAATTCCTTGAGCCTTGGACTATCTCATTGAGAAGAAGAGTTCTTAATACGTCTTTCGATAAATTTCCTGAATTGTAAGTTACAGTGCAGGGGGTTCTGTGGTGCTCAAAGACAGGCAGATGCATCACTCTTGTTGGTTGTTGGTAAGATGCGTCTGCTGGTTTGTGGCCACCCTTAAGACCTAAACTATTGGTTTGACATCAATCTTTAGCATTCAATCTTATGAAAAAAAAACTAAAAACTGCGTGGGTATGATTAACCTCACGCAACTGTGAGATTCTAAAGTTTGTAAATCAATATGGTGATGAATATTGATTGCCAAATGATCCTCCATGTGTTTTTTGATTTAAAAAAAATTTCTGAATACTGAGTGCTTTCAGTTCTTATATATTTTTTTTTATTTTTTTTTTGCATGGCGATGAACACTAGAACTTCCAAATTTTTGTTACCTCATTTGTATCTATGAAATGATGTTCCTGCTGGCAACATGGTTTTCTTTTATGTATGTTAAGTAGTTTTGTTTTTCAGTATGTTTTATATTTATTTTGGAGAAAATTTTAGTAAAAACTTCAACTTTTTTTTAAAGAAATGTTTAATGTTTTGTATAATTTTTAATAAATCATTTTGTCTGTTACTTGTGTGATCGTGTGTAATTAGGCTATGTTGTTTTTTCTGTTGATTAGAAAGGTTTGTCTACTCCTAAATTAAATATCACCTTCAGGGTGCAACACTGGTTAGCCCAGTCTTCCATTAAGTTCTCTCTCCTACAGATTTCAGCAGGAAGGTTTTCCCTGTGACTCAGTTCTCTAATGTAAAATGACTGTGCCTGCAGAATATATAAAATGCCAGTGAATGCTTCAGTGTTTAAGGCTTCATGCACACTAGTGTGTTTTTTTTTTTTTTAAGCTTAAAAAACATAGGATAAAAAACACTGGTAAGAGCCCTTGCACACTGGGGCGGCGTCGGCGGTAAAACGGCGCTATTATTAGCGGCGTTTTACCGTCAGTATTCGGCCGCTAGCGGGGCGGTTTTACCCCCGCTAGCGGCCGAGAAGGGGTTAAATACCACCGCAAAGCGCCTCTGCAGAGGCGCATTGCCGGCGGTATAGCCGCGCCGTCCCATTGATTTCAATGGGCAGGAGCGGTAAAGGAGCGGTATACACACTAGGTAGCATTTAGAAATGTTTCTGCTGGAAAAACACTCCAGGAAACTTTTTTTTTTTTCTCTGCTCCTAGACGCTGAAGATAAAAAAACAAAGGTCTCTCTTCTCATTAATCCGAAGAACGCAGTGCCCATGGATGCAAAAAAGAATGTCAGATTTCGACTTGTCTGCCCATAGAATAGTTTTCCACTTTGCAACAGACCATTTTAAATGAACTTTGGCACAGAGAAGACAGTGGCATTTCTGAATCATGTTTAAATATGGCTTCTTTGCATGATAGAGCTTTACGTTTTTGGATGGCATGGAGAACTGTCAAATGTCACGGGGCAGACCCCTAAATCAGCCAGTAAGAAACAGTGAGGAAGAAGAAAATAGAAGGGAGGCATCCTCTTTTCCTCTCCTAAAAAAAACAAAAAAAAAGCCCTAAGGCCCAATGATATGGTCCCGATGGGAGGGAGATTGGGGCAGTGCCTCCCACAGTGGGGAAAAAATTACCCCCAATGGATTCATTCGGAGGATAATCGGGGAGGGGTACCAAATTCATTTCAAGGGCACTCTGCCCACAAGAACGTTTGTAACCTCCCCTCCCAGGGATCCTTAGAAGGCATCAGCACTTCTATCTCAAATTGGCGACCTGATAGACCAGCGTGTGCTCATTCCAGTACCACAGCAAGAGACAAATCTGGGTTTCTATTCGCACGTTTTCGTGGTACAGAAACCATTGGGCAAATTCTGCCTAATTCTAAATTTAAAGTCTCTAAACAAGGGGGTAGTCTACAAAAAGTTTCAAATGGAGACAATTTTTACGGCAAAGGCATTTCTCCCCCCAAATTTCTTTATGGCTTTGCTCGACCTGAGGGACGCATATTTGCATATGCCAATCCACGAAGACTAGCAGAAGTTTTTGAGGGTGGCGATCAAGTGGGGGAAGAGCCTCCTCCATCTCCAGTTCAGGGCTCTGCCGTTTTTGGCCTGTCTTCATCCCCCAGTATTCTCACGAAGGTCCTGGCAGAGGCACAAGGACCCCTGAGACTAAAGGGGATCTCAATCATCCCGTATTTAGACGACCTTTTATTTTTTGCCCCCACCTTGCCTCAATTACAGAGGAATCTGCGGGTGGCCATTCCTTTTCTGGAGGACTTGGGGTGGTTGATAAACCAAGAAAACTCAAACCTGACCCCTGCACAGGACCTACGTTGCCTAGGCTACAGGGTGAACTCGGTAGCACAGTCTATCTCATGGAGAAGAATGTGGAAAAAGTAAAGCTTACAGCAGCTTGTTTTCAAACAATTGGGCTGTGTCCATCAGTATAGCCATGTCGGGCCTGGGTCTCTTGGTAGCAATGATCCCAGCGGTTCGGTGGGCCCATTTCAGGTGTCTCCAGGCCAATATCCTAAGATACTGGGACGGGAGACCACAATCACTGGACGAGACCTATCGCCAAAGGTCAAGAGGTCCTTGTGAAGAGACTAGGAAAACCTCTTGCGGGTTCTCCAGTGGTCCTTTCCGGTGTCCACTCGTATCACCACGGATGCCAGTGCTTGGGGATGGGGGACCCACTGAGGGTCAAAAGGGGCCCGGTCCAGAATGGAGTCCCAAAGGTCAGCCAATTGGAGACAGTTGCAAGCAATTTGGGAAGCTCTGAGGGCATTCGCCAAGGAATTGAGAGATCGCATGTACAGGTCCTTTCAGACAGCATAGTAGCGGTCTAGTATATCAACAAGCCGAGAGGAACACGGTGTCCTTCCTTGATCCGGTTGGCAAAGGCCATTTTTGCCTGGGCCGAGATCAACCTGAGATCAATCTCCGCAGTTCACCTAAAGGGTGTGGACAACGGTCTGGCAGACTTTTTAAGTCGTCACCAGGTCTGCGAAGCAGAATGGTCTCTCTGAACTGGGAAATTTTCAGCTAATTGCAGAAAAATGGGGCCATCCAGAGGTGAATTTGTTCACCAACAAGTCGAATGCCAAAGTCCCAATATACTTTTTGTTAGAGAGGGACAAAGGGGCCAAGGGGATAGATGCCCTGGCTCAGAAGTGGGCATTTCGCCTATGGTATGCCTTTCCCCGTTCAAAATGATTCCCCTGGTACTGAGAAAATTCGCTCAAGAACACACAATGATTATAGTGGTTCCGTATTGGCCGAAGAGGGCCTGGTTTTCCACGCTGCTGCGCCTGGCAGTGGAGCCTCTCCTCATGTTGCCCGAGAGGGAAAATCTACTGTCTCAGGGCCCGGTCTGGGTGCCAAAGTTACAGAGTCTAAAGTCGGCATGGTGTCTGAAGAAGGCCTCCTGAAGGCTAAGGGGCTTTCAGACAAGGTGGTAAATACAATCCTTTCCAGCAGAAAAAAAGGTGACCCAAGCAATTTATTTAAAATTTTGGAATGTTTTTTTGTTCGTGGTTGGAAACCAGGAAGGTGTCTACAAGTGTTCCGGACGTCATGAAATTTTTACAAGACTGAGCGGACCAAGGGCTGGCCATCAGTATCTTTTTAGAGGTTCAAGTGGCAGCCTTTTCAGTGTTTTTGGAACAACCCCTGGCTTTAGACGCGCTAGTTGGCAGGTTCTTCAAGGGGTTATCCAGAATTAGGCCGATTCCATTCAGGATCCTGCCCAAGTGGGATTTGACAATTGTGTTGCAAGGGTGGACAAAACATCCGCCAGAGAAAGATCTGTCCTTTAAAGTGGGCTACTCTCAAGACGGCCTTTCTGGTTGCAATTTCGACAGCCAGATGCATTAGTGAACTGCAAGCACTTTCTTTTAAGAGCCATTCTTGCAAATCTTTGAAGACAGGCTGGAAATGCATACAGATCCGAAGGTGGCGTCTACATTTCATAGGGACCAGGAGATTGTGGTGCCCTCCTTCTGTGCGTCTCCAATCCTAAAGAAGAGGAATTTCACCAGCTAGATGTGAGGGCCTGTGTCTTGCATTATTTGGAATTATTTGAAGGCATCAGAAAATCTAATGCCCTATTTTTATTGTGCATTCTGGTAAAAATGTGGGGTGTCAAGCTTCGAAGTGCACGATCGCCCGCTGGA
This sequence comes from Lithobates septentrionalis, assembly GCA_037952835.1. Lineage (NCBI taxonomy): Eukaryota > Metazoa > Chordata > Amphibia > Anura > Ranidae > Lithobates > Lithobates septentrionalis. Next base: position 1,761,421 of record JBBDGP010001218.1, read on the forward strand.
TCAAACAGGCAATTATGGAAGCTTACAAAACTCTGAAAAGAGTGCCCTTTTTCCTCAATGGTCCACTTTACACGGGTGCTGTCTGCTTCTTGAGCAGGGCGAGCTGGGGTGACACCAGAACACATCAGAGCAGCAACGTGGTCAAGCTACTCGATGTTCAATTAAACATTATAGGCTGGACACTCTCTCAGCGCAAGATCAAGCGTTTGGGAGGAAGGTCCTCCAAGCAGCGGTAGTCCCCCCCCCCCCCCCCCCCCAATCTGGTAAGTTCTCTTTGATCCTCTCCTGTGCTGTCCTAAACAGGCGCCTGGAGAAAACCAGAGTTAGACTTACCGGTAACTGTTTCTAGGAGTCTACCAGGACAGCAGGGATTCCCTCCCAATATGCTGTTATAACCTTGGATGAGTGTTTTTCTGTTTCCAGAAGCCGTTCCGGGGAAGTTCTTGATTGAAAGGCTGAGGAAGGGGGATGGCGTCCGCCCTTTAAAGACTTTAAACACTTAAAAAAACTGTTTCCTGCCTCCAGAGGTGGAGCCTGTTTCTCTTATGCTGTCCTGGATGACTCCTAGAAGCAGAGTTACCGGTAAGTCTAACTCTAATGCCCCGTACACACGGTCGGATTTTCCGATGGAAAATGTCCGATCGGAGCGTGTTGGAAATTCCGACAGTGTGTGGGCTCCATCGGACATTTTCCATCGGATTTTCCGACACACAAAGTTGGGGAGCAGGAGATAAAATTTTCCGACAACAAAATCCGTTGTCGGAAATTCCGATCGTGTGTACACAAATCCGACGGACAAAGTGCCACGCATGCTCAGAATAAATAAAGAGATGAAAGCTATTGGCCACTGCCCCGTTTATAGTCCCGGCGTACGTGTTTTACGTCACCGCGTTCAGAATGATCGGATTTTCCGACAACTTTGTGCGACCGTGTGTAGACAAAACAAGTTTGAGCCAACATTCGTCGGAAAAAATCCTAGGATTTTGTTGTCGGAATGTCCGAACAAAGTCCGATCGTGTGTACGGGGCATAACTCCTTTTTTTGCGATACGTTGCTTTAACTGAGAATTGTGTGGCCGTGCAACGCTGTACCCAAACAAAATTGTTGTCTTTTTTTTTTCCCACAAATAGAGCTTTCTTTTCGTGGTATTTTATCACCTCCGCAGTTTTTATTTTTTGCGCTATAAACAAAAAAGAGTGACAATTTTTGGGAAAAAAAAACAAAACATTTTTTACGTCCTGCTATAAAACATTTCCAATAAAAAAAAATGTAAACACATTTATTCCTCCAGTTTTGGGTATATATTCTACTACATATTTTTGGTAAAAAAAACTCGCAATAAGCTATATTGATTGGTTTGTACAAAAGTCATCGCGTCTACAAAGTGGAGGATAGATTTATGGCATTTATGTTTTATTTTTTTTACTAGTAATGGCGGCGATCAGTGATTTTTAGCGGGACTGCGATATTGCGTTGGACAGATCGGACTTCTAACTGACACTTTTGACACTTTTTTTTTTTTTCTTTGGGAACCAGTGACTTTATTGCAGTAATCGGTGTTAAAAATATGCACTGTTGTACTTGACACTGGCAGGGAAGGGGGTAACCTCAGGGGCTAGCAAGGGGTTAATTGTTTACCTGCAGGTGTTTTCTAACTGTATGGGGGATGGGCTGCCTGGGGAAACACACAGATCCGTCTTCCTGCTTAGCAGGAACACAGGATCTGTGTGATCTCCCCTGTCAGAATGGAGATCTGCCTTGTTTACACTAGCAGATCCCTATTCTGTCACTGTGGGGAACGATCGCGGGTGGCCGGTGGACACGGAGTCCGCCAGAGCTGCCGATTGGCTCCCCCGCTGGCCAATGGGAGCGCGCTCCCCACAAAAGCGAGTTCCCAAGCGGACGTACACCCACGGTGATTTGTGGGAATGCGCCAACCTGCCGCAGTATGACAGCGGCTGGTTGGCAAGTGGTTAATATTATGTACTGTAGATGATAAATTTAAAGTCTTTGCAATTTTACATTGAGGAACGTTATTCTGAAATTGTTCAACATTTTTTATACCTAACTTTTCACAAATTTGAGAACCTCATCCCATCTTTTACATCTGAGACCCTCTAACTCTCAAAAATGCTCTTTATTTTTTTCAAAATGATTTTTATTTATGTAAAAGCGTAACAGTAAAAATTTGAGAAAAGTTTTCTGATGTATAAAATTTCAAAAGTGTACCACATCCCATGAAGCATAAAAAGAAAGTCCATGGGGGTGGGATTTTAAAGGCACTACCAAAGACAATGAAAGTAATAAAATATGATTTTAATATATTATAGAAAAATACATGAAATTTTGAACATGGTCATGAATACTGAGGAATCAAGATAAGCAAAATGAAGATACAGACTCCTATACCCAATGCGTTTCAGAGATGAGTGTTGTCTCCTTCATCGGGGGTTAACGGGAAATATATAATCTATAAAATACAAATGGTCAACAATAAGTTAGTACATCCCGTCCAATAATGAATATGAAGAGGCCATAAGTACTGGTAACTTGCACCCAATTGCATATACATGAGAACATCCACATTCATTTTAAAAGGACACTGTCACATGGAGTCTTCTGATCATCCTGCCCACATTATAGCTGCTTACAGTAAACCTCTATAATAGAGGTATCTCCAGCCCAAAGCATAGAATGATCATAAAGAGATATACGGACTATGCCCCAGATCGATAGAAAAGGGGTTTTTGTCCCTGATTGTAGTGAAGCCACATGTACTGGGGCCTACAAGACGGGAATCCTGGGGAAAAAGCACATAATGTAATAAAAAGATGTATGAATAAAAAAAAATAAAAAAAAAGTATGAACATGCATCCATGATCACCAAAAGGTTATACTCTGGTCAGACGTACCTAGAATGTGAGGTCACCTCAAAAACCGGCAGCCAGGCTCAGGAGGACAGAAAAATAAGGAGATGCTGTAGAGTTATCCAATGTGAAAAATCACTGTTGTAATTTGAATTATATAAATCCCCAAATTTGAAAAAAGAGAATACTGAACGTCACTAGCCGCCCCTAGGAGTTGGGGTATTTGAACTGCAATGACACTAGAACGGAGATCAGCAAGATCCCCATGTTACTCACTGTGAATGTATTTAATCTCTAGTCAGCATCTCCGGATACGTCTCCCTAGTCGCCATGCTTGTCTGTCTGTGATTCTTGGTTCACACTGGAACCGGCTGCGGATCGCACAGGAGCGCTGTGCATCCCTGTTCCCCGTTTCAGGGACGAATCTGGGCCGATTCTATGCCTGAATTTCGGCCCTGGAACGGAGCCAAAGACGCACAGCATTTCTGTGCAGTGCGCTCCATAGGGATAAGTATCGTGGCTGGTTAAAAAGGCAGCTGCTGTCCTCAGAGCTGGCTCTGTAGTAGGCAAGAGAAGGTAGAAAAAGGAAGCGCCACCTAAGTGCTGTATTGGAGGATACTTTAATGACACAATAAAAGGTCACACTTACAGGAAACAAAGGGTTAAAAGGGCTCATCTGCATTAAGAAGGTGGTCCATGGTGTGGTTCTCAGTTCAAGGTCCGGTGGTACTCTGTTCGGTGGGGCTGCAGAGATGTTTCTTGGCCCTGGAAACATCCTGTGGCCGTCAGGAAGAGACACATAAGTGCTGATGCCGTCGCGTCACTCCGCAGTGCATGCATATGACGTCACGCATGTGTTATAGGGATGTGCGGCGCGATCGTGACTCAGGGGGCCTTTATGGAGCCCTGAGTGATTTCTGGCTGCACACAGCTGACACCTATTCGGTGGGTGGTGCAGCCGACTCCAATACACGTATTTAAACTCAGGCTTCACAGACAGACAAGCATGGCGACCAGGGAGACGTATCCGGAGATGCTGACGAGATTGAATACATTCACAGTGAGTAACATGGGGATCTTGCTGATCTCCGTTCTAGTGTTATTGCCGTTCAAATACCCCAACTCCTAGGGGCGGCTAGTGACGTTCAGTATTCTCTCTTTTCAAATTTGGGGCTTTATATAGTCCAAAGTACAACAGTGATTTTTCTCATGGGTCACTGGGTCACTCTACAGCATCTCCTGATTTTTCTGTCCTGAGCCTGGCTGCCGGTTTTTGATGTGACCAGAGTATAGCCTTTTGGTGAGCATGTTCATACTTTTTTACTTATTTTTTTAATTTTTATTCATACATCTTTTTATTACATTATGTGCTTTTTCCCTAGGATTCCCGTCTTTTAGGCCCCAGCACATGTGGCTTTGCTACAATCAGGGACAAAAACCTCTTTTCTACCGATCAGGGGCATAGTGCGTATATCTCTTTATGATCATTCTATGCTTTGGGCTGGAGATACCTCTATTATAGAGGTTTACTGCAAGCAGCTATAATGTGGGCAGGGGGATCGGAAGGACTCCATGTGATAGTGTCCTTCTTTTAAAATGAATGTGGGTGTTCTCATGTATATGCAATTGAACAAGATGTAAGTTACAAGTACTTATGGGCTCTTCATGGCTATTCATTATTGGATGGGATGTACTAACTTATTGTTGACCATTTGTATTTTATAGATTATATATTTCCTTTCTTGTAAAAAAAAAAAAAAAATAGATTATATATTTCCTGTTAACCCACGATGGAGACAACACTCATCTCTGAAACGCGTTGGGTATAGGAGTCTGTATCTTCATTTTGCATATCTTGATTCCTTAGTATTCATGACCATGTTCGATATTTCATGTATTTTTCTATAATGAATTAAAATCATATTTTTTTACTTTCATTGTCTTTGGTAGTGCCTTTAAAATCCCACCCCCAGGGGCTTTCTTTCTTTAAAGTGGGGTTCCACACAAAAAAACAAAAATACCTAAAAAAATTCTAAAAAAACAAACAAAAAAACATTTGGATATTTTTTTTTTCACTTACCTCTAAATGCCTGTTGCTAGGTGGTCCCTCGTAGTCTGCCTCTTCCTTTGCCTGGGCTGATGACATCACTTCCCCCTCGGCACAGGAAGGGCTCAGGTCTGCTCCCTCCCTCCTGTCAATCATCTGGGACCCATTACAGGTCCCAGGTGATTGAGTGGCCAATCACGGCGGGCGGCGCCGCTCGCGCATGCGCAGTGGGTGCCAGGCTGTGAAGCCACAGCGCGGTGCCCACAGTTGAAATGCGCTGACGAGCGGGGCTTCGATCCCCCGAATCGCTGGACCCAGGGACAGGCAAGTGTCCAATTAAAAGTCAGCAGCTGCAGTATTTGTAGCTGCTGACTTTTAATTTTTTTTTTTTTTTTTTTTAATGGACCCCCTGGGTGGAACTCCTCTTTTAAGTAAAAATTGGAGAGACAAAATTAAAATTACAATTGAAATTCAGTTACTTCCTCATAAACCTTAACAAAGTGGGTCTAGTCCCAAAACATGTATCAGGATATGTAGTGTTCCATTGTAGAATGGTTCATGAGCTAAACAACAAAGTTTAGTTCTGGATATCTCTATAGTTTGTTAGTTTAGGGTTAGGTTAGATTAATGTTTTTTGTAAGATGAGTGGTCTTGGTAGAGTCCAATAGGGGAAGGAACAGGACCAGTAGTTGGGAAAGATTTGCAATGTGTTGGGTATGTGTGAGGCGCCGTGAGAGGTCCTGATATGGCATATGCAAAGTGGTTTTGGAGAGTGCTCTTTATATATCCAACATGTTATTGACTTGTTGCCAATTAACCTAATTAGTTGTAAAATGTTCTTCCATCTCTTCCCTGTTAAGTACCATTTACTTTGCTAGCTTTTTGTTGCTCTATCCCAACTTTTTTGAGACATGTTGTTACCATCAATTTCAAAATGACCTTATTTTTTTCCTAAAATGGTACATTTTCGCAGTTAAAACATTTGATATGTTTTCTATTGTGAATAAAATATGGGTTTATCATATTTGTAAATCATTGCATTGCCTTATGTAGATTTTACACCGTGCCCCAACTTTTTTGGACTTGAGGTCGTACTTTTCTATCTACTAATGCTAGCAGCGTAAGGATAAAAAATAGTCAATGTTGATTGAGAGAGTGACGTTCCGCTTTAAGCTGTGTTCACTATGAATACCCAGTCATGTCCAAGGGAAATAAAAAAAATCAGGATTTTGGCTTGCCCATGATTGAAGCAACCGATAAAAGCTTTAACACGTTCACTGAGCCAAACTAACATTCACTTTGCAAAGTATACATGCTTTATTCCTATAGTAAATCCTCCCCAGAACAATAACAAACGTGCAGAAGAAAGAAATGAGATGTTAGTCACATCAAAATCTATGGAAGTTCATCATTCTCTTTTTTACAACCAGCGGGATGTGGATGGGGGAATCCTTCCTGCTAAGCCTTTGTATTCTGACAGAGGGGAGCCTTCCCCGCCATCACAATACAGTGATTAGTTTGCCAGCTATAGCCTGCGATACTGATCAATCGGGAAAAAACTGACAGGCTGGTTGTTAACAAGTCAATTGATTGTCCTTGTGTACAACCTGATTGCCCATACATGAATGGAAATTCAACTGGTCCCTGCTAAACCAGTTGAATTTCGATCCATGTATGGCCAGCTTAAGGCGAGCCATGCAATATTGGCTAAAAATCTGGGACACTGATCACCACAATGGTCCAGACCTATTTAGAAAGCTTTAAAGAGTAGTTTTCTGATAGATATGGACCCTGTGTCTGGATGATCAGTGCATGCAGTAAACTGTAGAAATGCATAGCTATTACATGCAATCATTTAAATAAAGTTTATTGATGCAACTTGTTATAAATATACCACTTAAGGGGGCCCTACTGCCAGATTATTAATTCTCAACAAAAATCTTCCCATAAGATTATTTGTGCATTTAACCTATTTTATGCATGCTTTTTACCTGTAAAACGCTCCTTTTTAGGCCCCTTTCACACCAGAGGACCAATCTGGTCCACCTGTCCGTTTTTCAGGCAAACCCCGATCGGACCACCCATTGTCCTCTATGGGGCGGTGGATCTGACAAAATCCGCTGAAAACGGACCGTGGCAATACGTTCTCCGTCCATTGATCGGATTGGATGACAGTCAGATGGAAACGAATATGCAGTCCATTTCCATCCGACCGCCCCATAGAGGAGAGTGGGCTGTGTCCGTGTCCGCTCTGCATAGCGGAGCGCACACAGATCTGTCATATGCTGTACCTGCTCAGCGGGGATCAGCTGAGAGATCCTCCGTGGAGCAGGCAGATTTCGCTTGGACGGTTCCGCCCCATGTAAAAGGGGCCTTTTGTAGTCATTTGAAAATCTTGAGGCTACTGCGGGCTTTTGCCATCTTGGATGTGATGTCAGCAGCCCTGCCAGACTCAGAGCTGTCACTCAGGTCTAGTATTCCCCTTCACTCCTCCCCCAACAGCTACATTAAAGATTATGCAAGAAGATAAAGGGAGGGGCGGAGGAGCTGTAACAGCAGAGAGAATTATTGGACGTGTCTAGAAGAGGAGAGGGCTGTGATGTACACAGAGGGAGGTGGTGGTGGTTGGGGGTTGGGAATTCCTGGAGTAGTCAAATTTTCTAGTAAGTTCAAAGGTGCATTGAAAGTAAATAAAAAATCATTTATACAGTAGAATGGAAAAACACTGCAAGTAAACATTTTAAAATGTTTGATTTCTCTGTGCTTTTCTGTTTCATTTTTTAGGTTGGTGGCAGGGTTTCATTTATAAAAAGGTACACAGGCTATAGACTCTACGTTTCCAAAAATTATTTTAAAATTGCATTTCTTTCTGTATTTTAAAGCGGACCTAAACCCATTAATTTAACAGTTTCAAAAAAGTTTCAAAAAAAAATTAGATCTATTTGAACCCAGTATATGTATTTTATGCATGTTCCCTGATATCGTTTTATACATTGTGGTGGTCTGCTAGTACCAATTCTTTGCGCCACTCTCTGCATGCCAGGAATGTAACTGTCATGTTTGCTTGTGCTCTCAAATGGCTTCAGTCATAACTGATCACATGTGCAGCACTATGGCAGTTGCAGGTTAAACAGAGGCTAAGATGGCAGCTTCCTTGGCTGAAAAGGATCAGAGGGTTTAGTTCCGCTTTATCTGTGATCCATATCAAAATAATTAATTTTTTTTCTCTTTCCAATGGCTAATTTGTAGTACCAGACAGGAAACTGGTTCTTCCACCAGAAGAACGTATTCGGCGTGAGAGGTAGGGCCACATTGCAATAGAGCGACGAGTGAACATCAAGTTCTGCTACAAATTGGGGAAACCGGCACCGGAGATGCACAAAATGTTGGTGCAAGTGTACAGATGGAAGCTGTGAGCAAAAAATGTGGCTACGACTGGTTCAAACTCTTTTGCGTTGGGAAGGAAATGACTGAAGATGAGCCACATTCAGGACGGCGGTCGACGAACAGAACCCCAGAGATGATCGAGCGAGTGTGACAAATGCTGGCACGTGATCGGTGACTGACTCTAAGATTGATGGCGGAGGAATTGGGCATTAGCAAGGGCACGGTGCAAGGACACCATCATCTGCGAAGATTTGGGTAAGTGGAAGATCTGTTCCCAGTTTGTGCCGCACAAGCTGACAGACCAACAGAAAGCAAAATGGATGGAAACCTCTACAGATTTACCGTATTTATCGGCATATAACACGCACTTTTTTCCCCTGAAAGCAGGGGGCAAATCACGGGTGTGTGTTATACGCCGATGGTGTACCTCGGAGGGGGACGAGCGCCACCGGAATTCACCAAACCGTCATCTCCTGTTTACTCGGCTCTCACTCAGCTCTCGCGTCATACGCACAGTCCCGCCACCGGCATTGGACCAGTGTTCGGTCTATCACAGGAGCTGGACCAATGCCGATGGCAGAGGCGGGACTGTGTATGTGACTGCCGACTGAGAGCCGAGTAAACAGGAGATGACGGCTCGGTGATTTCCTGCACTGCATTGATGAGAGATGGTGTGGCTGCAGATGGGCATTGATGGAAGATGGGCTGCAGATTGGCACAGATCAGGCTGCATTGAAGCTGCAGATGGGCACAGATCAGCCTGCGTTGAGGCTGCAGATGGGCACTAATCAGGCTGCATTGAGGCTGCAGATGTTTCAAAGTGGTTTATTTAAAAAAAAAAAATTCCTGCAACTTCCCTCTTAAAGCGGTTGTATACCCGCAAATTTTTTTATTTTTTTTAACCCTGTAAAGCAAAAGGCATAATGAGCTAGTATGCACCGCATACTAGCTCATTATGAAATACTTACCTTAGAACGAGGCATCAGTATCTTACCTGGTCCACGCCGAGGGAGCTGTCATGTTGCCTCGGCGTGTCTTCCGGGTATCGCGGTTCCAGCGCTGTGAGTGGCTGGAGCCGCGATGTCATCACTGCGCGCGGAAGATTTCTTACTCGGCAAGGTCCGGCAGCTGCCGGGCTTCAGCCGAGAATCCCCTGTGCGCATACGCCGCTGCAGTCAGCGGCGCATAGCAAGGGGAATATCTCCTAAACCGTAAAGGTTTAGGAGATATTTTTTTTACCTACAGGTAAGCCTTATTATAGGCTTACCTGTAGGTAAAAGTAAAAAAAAACACTATACAACCGCTTTAAATTGAAGGTTCATGTTATATGCTGATAAATACGGTAATTACCATGTGTGACCAGGATCCATCCTTTCTGCAAACCATCGTCACAGGGGGATGAGAAATAGAAGAGAGTGGGGCAAAGAATTGGTACTAGCAGACCACCACAATGTATAAAACGATATCAGGGAACATGCATAAAATACATATACTGGGTTCAAATAGATCAATTAAGTATGGTGAACCAAACATGGATAAAAAAGTTCAATTAAACTTTTGTAGCAACACTTGTGGCAGCTCCCTTAAGAGTGAAGCAGTCCTCTGGAAGACAAATGGGGGAAGATCAAGGAGCGCCAGACTAAGTGCAGCATAAGTAAAACCAGGGTTTATTAAAAGTATCAGCCATATGGCTACTCGCAAGATGTAAATAATAAAAAACATATAATGCAAGGAGGGTCCATGGTTATTTTGGGGGGTCCAGGGGTATCACGCAGCGATAGATGGTTGCGCCGCCTGAATCCTGCCTCGTGGTAGAAGATCCAACGTGGAATGCACCAAGAGCCGTGCGTGACGTTGGGATGTGTCAGATGACTCGTTTCAAAGCTTCTGCTTTTTTATCAGATTCTTCTGGTGCGTTCCACGCTGGTTCTTCCACCGCAAGGCAGGAGTCAGGCTGGCGCTTCCATCTATCCTGCCGCCAACATCGCTGAGCCCGCTGCGTGATACCCCTGGACCCCCCAGAATGACCACTGACCCTCCTTGCATTATATGCCTTTTATTATCTACATCTTGCGAGTAGCCATTTGGCTGATACTTTTAATAAACCCTGGTTTTAGTCATGCTGCACTTTATCTGGTGCACCTTGTTTTTCTCGCTCAGGGAATACCAGTACCAGTTTGATCCGGAATGCAAGTGGCAATCAATGGAATGGCATTCACTGTCTTCCCCATGACCCAAAAACAGTCACCTGCAAAAGTCCAAGGTCAAGATAATGTTGATCGCCTGAAGAGCCTCATGAAACGCGCATGTTTTGTGGACATGGCGGCACTCCATGAAGAATGTGTGACAGTGGTTCTGCGATCGAATCCTAAAGAGGCCTTTGCTGAAAGTTTCCAGAAGCTTTATGAATGTTGCCAAAAGTGTGTTGTGAAGCATGGGGATTTAATTTGAAGGGGAACGGGATGGGGGTGGGGTTGTTTTGTTCCTGTTTTTATTTTTGGAGGGTGGTTTTGGTAGAGTTATGGTTGCACAAGCTAAAGAGCTTTCAAGTTGTATAAATGTGAATGTTTTATGTATATTCTCTCTGTGTATTTACTTTCTTCTTTTTTGAACATCCAAGGTTGTTTTTATCGTGAATATTGTTGTTGAATAATTGAAAAGCCTCGTCCATTTTCCTGATGAAGCCTTCCGGGCGAAACATGTTGAAATTTTGTGGACGTGGTTATGTTACGAACCCTTTGTGACCACAGTTTTTTCATTGTCAATATTAGGTTGAGGATGTATACCTTTGACTGTGAATGTAAAACTGTTCTCACATTTTACCGTATCTTTTGTAAAACTGCATTAATAAATACTTGTTATATTTTTAGTTGATAGTGTTCTTTCCTATATCAGGGGTACCTTTAAAATCCCATTTCTTACACAAGTTTTGGTTGAAGGCCAATAAAGGTAACTTGTTTGTATCTTCTGATTTTGTTTTTTTTCCGATACCATTCACCAAACGTTTTAGACACACCTCGTATTTCACGGATTGGAACAAGATATGCCTCAATGGTTTATAGAGATTACAAAATGAAATTCCCATCAGTATCTGCCCATACACGGGAGTGAATTTCACTGTCTTTGTTAATGGGGGAATGAAGCAAATTTCTTTCCTGCAATCTGTGGTTGCAGGAAAGAAATTTGCTTGATTTCCCCATCAACACAAACAGTGTTGATGCTGGAATCTATCCTGCAGGGCCATTGTCTTCCCCCAGCAGGGGAGGGTGGGGGAAGCTGTCCCCACCTGGAGAAGGCAGTGAGTATCGCCAGCGGCTATAGCAGCCACTTGCGATAAACGTAAGCAAATCTGGCAGACTGGTTGTACTCAACTTGATTGATCAACTTGGTACATTCAGCCTGCCCACTAATGCTTTGAACTGTGTATGGCTGGCCTAAGGCAGCTTGAAATCTAAGCTCTCCCCCACAGTTATATGGAGACCCTTAATGGGCACGAATTGGGTGTATTTTTGGGATTGTAAGACCCCCCACAAGCAGGTAAGACATATATATTCTATACATATGTTTTTTTTCGGTGGGGACGCATCTTGGGACCCCAAATCTCTACTGTATTGTAGCTAACCACTTACCCAGCTTGCACTAATTGTGCCTAGCTTTCTGTAGATTAGCCATGCATTAACCAACAACCATTAGTCTCCTGTGCATGAGTGTGACATATGTGTAATCTTGTAGAACCTTGCTGCCCTTAAGGACTGGAGGTGTCCTATGGCCACTGAAAAATAGAAAAAAAACAAAAGAGGGCGCACAGGCCTAGTGCGTTATCCCACAAATTTTAATAAATAATGATTGAAAAGAACTCACATGAGTGGTTGTAAACCCTTAACTACGACTTTTGCTCTTTGTAATCTATATAGCACAGGCAGCTAATCGCTGTCTGTGAAAGTTCACTCGCTGTTTTTGTTGCAATAGAAAATCGTCCTTCAATGTGCAGTGACGTCAGCCGCGCTTGCGCATTGCGTATATCGTTTAACGGCACACAATGCCCCTTGTGACTGTATAAGACATCACACAGGGGAGTGAATCAGAGCAGCATAGAGAGGAGGAAGCAGCTGTTCTAATACCTGGAGACATTGACTCCTATTTGAAATAATATAGCAAATGTAAGTAAACTGTTTTATTTTTTAACAAGTATGATGTTTAACCTATCTTATTAATAATATTATCTTTAATATTTTTAAATATGAGAAAATGTAGAATTCAATTTTTCACAAAACGTATCAACTAAAAAAATGAGTGTGATATAATAAACTGATTGATTTATATATTATTAATTTGTGAAGAATAAAGAATGAAATTTTTAAAAATGTAATCTCTTACTTTTTTATTGAATAAAATTATATATGTTTATTAATTATAAAAATTAATATTGATCATAAATATATCAAAGAAAACCTTAAAAACATAATTATTAAACACCAAAATAATACATTTAGTTTACAAAAAAGTAATTGAAAATTAATTTGCTTGAGCTTGATGCAGGAAGAAGACACCAGAGGCTATGTAAGCGAGAGGCCTTCTGGATCTTCACCCTTGGCATTCTCTCCCCCGGAAGCCTAAACGAAGACCCCGAAATACATAAAATAGTTTAACAATATTTTAGAGCCAATTTAGTAAGTTAGTTCCATGTCCATTCACCATTTTTAGCTAGACTGTGGTTTATTATTCATTTATTATTGTTATCACTACTGTATTTTCCCTTATTTTAATTTTTATATACGTAGCATTTAAATCATCAAAATAAGATTTTAGGCAAACTATGAGATCTAGGCTCCTAAACACCGTATTAGTATAATGCCCTCTATACAAGACAGCCCATAAAAATTATAAAAGAATATGCAAAATATGGATTCACTGTATGACTAGATCGAAGCATATACGGGTTTACACATATGTGTATGTATTCAGTGGCTTTATTTTATTTTATACCTTTCTCGCTAAGAAAGTATACTAGAACCAGCATTTTTATTGTACTCTTACTGTATTTTTATCCTATCCTATAGCTCTTTCCCTGGAGTACACATGTGTATCTATGTGTATGTACTAGCCTTTGCGTGTACACCCAAAGGTACTCCAGCTATAGCATCATCTGAAATAATGTGCATAATAATAGATGTGGTTTTTATTAACCTTATGTGATGTATCGGTAGTGCACACAAGGATTTGCCCTGATACTATACAGGAGTCTAAGTGTGCACACCTTTGCACACACACATATATACGGACATTTTCACTATTAAGTTTTTATTATCATATATATATATATATATATATATATATATATATATATATATATATATATATATATATATATATATATATATATATATATATGTGTGTATTTTTTACTACTATGTTTTAATATTTAATTATAGTGTACCTCTTGCTCATTCTTTTATAAATGGGTATACAAGTCCTTCTAGCTATAGGTATATTCCTATCGCTAGTTACAATCGATAAAAGATTATAATTATTTTTAAAAATACTCAATTTGACTGGATTCAATTGATTTGTTATGTGTTTCTACTCACTGTCATGTGTGTGCACACTTTGTGTGCATCTATGCCTTGTGCCATATAATCACAGGATATAGCTTCGGTAATACTGCATGGTTTAACCAATTGCTATAAATCGCATCCCACAATGACATATAGTTGTGCATGCATATGTATGCATGCATTTGCTGTGTACAATTAACATTTGCATATTGGCTTGTTCATGCTTTTCTTCCCCCTTTTTATATTAGTGTGTATGTTTAGTATTTAGTGCTATGTAGTTGTTTTCTTCCCCTTAGAGGCTCCACTGCAGGCTAAGTGTTCTTTATAGTATCTCCTAAACACTGTTATGCTCCTTTTTATAGTATTCCCTAAATACACAGTTCTGACGTTTTTTCTGGCTTTGCCTTCTACTTTCTTCTCTGACAATATGGCGGCTATTGTTTACTATTTACGCCAATGGGCACACGGGAAGTGACGTCAGGACCGCACTTCCGCCCAGTGAGTCGCAACCAGGAAGTGTCAGCGCAGGGTGCGTTCCACTCGCTGAGATAGGACATCAGAACACGAGATTAGATGTGAACCGTCGGTTATGGATGCCGGAGCAGCTGTGGCTCTCACGGAGGGGCTTCTAGGGGAAGGTGAAAGCTAAGACTACTTACTTAACGATACCTAATAATAATAATAATATATATATATATATATATATATATATATATATATATATATATATATATATATATATATATATATATATATATATATATAATATTTAATATTCCTTATCTGCAATCTAGAATACCCAGAATACTTGATGTACGCCACTTGGTGCTATATCCAGGTTAGTCTACTGGCGATTGCATGCGCTCCCAGTGTGCACACACATGTGAAGTGGAACTAAATAAATAAATCAAGTGAAATAAAACAAAATAGAAATAGCACAATTAATTGTCACTATGCAACTATGTGGCTAAGGTCTGCCCTCTGTAAGACCTCCCACTAATTAGGGGAGGGGCCCCAGTACTGATCAGAGATGTCATTCCCAGATAGACACATGTATAAATAGCTGCAAGAGATCAGCACAGATAAGGCTCTGATGAAGAAGGGATACCTTTGAAACGCGTTAGCCAGCAGCAGTTCGTACGTCCTCTTCCTAGGACCTGGAAACTGCTACCGACTGCAATCGACTTGTGATTGTTTATAGTGCGATTTTTCCTCCTACCTTTGTGAGTAGATTTTAATCTTGGTTTTAATAAACTTACCTTTAGGATAATGCACTAGGCTGGTGCGCTCTCTTTTTTTCTTATCATATTGCAAATGACACTGGACTGGGCTGCAGATGGACACTGATAAGACTGCATTGATGGGCATTTAAATGTAAGTTTTTTCCTTAAACTTCCCTCCTAAAAGTTTTTTTCCTTAAAATACCCTCCTAAACTTAGGGTGCATGTTATACGCTGGCGCGTGTTATACGCGGATAAATACAATAAATACAAGTAAAAAAGTAAATTTTTACTTGCTGTGTAAACACGGGTGCCATATACCTTACCATGGTTTTTTGATAGTTCGTTATACAAGTTCAATTAGATTTGGGATTGAAGATCTATGAGCCTTAAAAAATAAATAGTATTCACAATTTAAATATATTACTTTTAAATTTTAAATAAAGAGATTATTCCAATTTAAAATATTGCTTAAAACTAAAAAGTAATTATATTTATATATGTTAATCTATGTAAAAGTTTTAAAATTATATTTAACATAAAAACAGTAAAAATACACGACCTCAAGGACATAAAAAGACCTCCCATATAAAATATAGTCTCTAAAATATTGCTAACAACGTAATTAATATTTTAACGTTTTTCTTGTTAAAGAAATATCTTATTAACAAAAAATACATAGAATAATGATAATAATAAAAAAAAAAGTATAAATCAGGGACATGTGAGTAAGTAACCAAAAAGAAATACAACAAGATGTATTTTTGATTAAGACTTATTGAAAAAAAACAATAAATTATTAAAGATAATATTAATTCTTACCAATAAAAGGAGGGTAATACCGTGGTTTATTATTTTTCAAACACTTCATCCAAAATCTTCAGAAATATTGAAGGGTAATGCGTTTCTATTTCCACTTTCCAAGGGACATTCATCCAACACATTCTTCCTCAAGAAATGTCCTAGGCATGTCCCACTTTCAGTGACATGATATAATTGTCAAGTAATCATATTGGCTACTTACTGTATTTATTGGCGTATAACACTCACTTTTTCACCATGAAACAGGTGCAAATACCATGTGCATGTTATACGCCAATACTTCAATTTTAGCTGCCTCGGAGGGGACAGGGAGGGGAGCAGGATGAGCGCCATCACATTACATACAGTGAGAATCTCCTTTTTACTTGGCAGCCTCTGTAATAGGAAGTCCCGTCTCCTGGGCCGCCATTGGACCACTGTTCTGTTTATGAGATTCTCACTGTATGTAATCTGTCGATGCTCGTCCCTCCCTGTTCACTCTAGGCTGCAGATGGGCATCAGTCAGGCTGCACTGATGGCAATGGTGAGGCTGCTACGTTGATGGCATTGGTAAAGGCTGCTGTATTGATGGCAATGGTGAGGCTGCTGCATTGATGTGGACTGTTGAGGCTGCATTGATGGCACTTGTGAGGCTGCAGATGGGCACTGACCCTTTTTTTGCTTCAAAGTTCCTTATTTAAAATGTAAGTTTTTTTTTTCCTGAAACTTCCCTCTTAAAATGAATGTGCGTGTTATACGCCGATAAATACGGGTATATTAGAGCTAACTATGATTGACTAAGAAAAAAAAATAATTTATATATATCAAAGACTACTCAATTGTTGGAGTCGATTTGTCTAAGAGCCCTTGCACACTGGGGCGGGGGGCGGCGTCGGCGGTAAAACGCCGCTATTATTAGCGGCGTTTTACCGTCGGTATGCGGCCGCTAGCAGGGCGGTTTTATCCCCCGCTAGCGGCCGAGAAAGGGTTAAATACCACCGCAAAGCTCCTCTGCAGAGGCGCTTTGCCGGCGGTATAGCCGCGCCCTCCCATTGATTTCAATGGGCAGGAGCGGTAAAGGAGCGGTATACACACCGCTCCTTCACCGCTCCGAAGATGCTGCTGGCAGGACTTTTTTTACCGTCCTGCCAGCGCAATGAAAGCAGCGGCACTTTCGGGGCGGTTTGCAGGCGCTATTATTAACGCAATAGCGCCTGCAAACCGCCCCAGTGTGCAAGGGCTCTACTAGACACCTATGTTTTTGCAATCTTTTAAAAGTGTATAAGGTGTATGTCCACTCTACTCCACCCTAAAAGCTGTAAAAATAGTGGTTTTGATCATTTAGCAAAGTACTAAAAAAGTGAACATAATGTTCTCAAAGTTTTATTAATTAAAAAAAAAATAAGATAACATACAATATGAAATACATTGTTTAATAAATAATATAAAATACATAACAATTAATACAAATTGTTCATGTTTATAAAAAATCAATATTTATATGTATAAGGTTGTCAATTGTAACCTGAAATTTTTTTATTATTTATCAATGTATATTTGTTTTTTTGAAAGATTAGAAAGATAATTTAAAATCGATAATACAAAACCATATATTTGTAGATAATTTATTTTATAGAGAAAGTCATACGAGTCATATTTATAGCAAATACAGTAATAAATGATAGTTTTTGATATTATAATTTTTAATGTCATGTTATTTAACAAATTACCGTATATACTCGAGTATAAGTCGTCCCGAGTATGAGTCGAGACCCCCAATTTACCACAAAAAAACTGGGAAAAACTTATTGACCCGAGTATAAGTCGAGGGTGAGAAATGCAGAGGGTCAATAATGTCCATCTGCAGCTGCCTGCCTCCCTGTGTCCTGTGCAGCCTACCTGTACCCTGTACATGTGTGTCCTGTACATGTGTGTGTGTCCTGTACATGTGTGTGTGTCTGTACATGTGTGTGTGTCTGTACATGTGTGTGTGTGTCCTGTACATGTGTGTGTGTGTCCTGTACATGTGTGTCCTGTACATGTGTGTCCTGTACATGTGTGTATGTGTGCCTGTGTGTATGTGTGTCCTGTGTGTATGTGTGTCCTGTGTGCATGTGTGTCCTGTGTGTATGTGTGTCATGTGTGTCATGTGTGTCCTGTGTGTATGTGTGTCCTGTGTGCATGTGTGTCCTGTGTGCATGTGTGTCCTGTGTGTATGTGTGTCCTGTGTGTATGTGTGTCCTGTACATGTGTGTGTGTCCTGTTACATGTGTGTCCTGTACATGTGTGTCCTGTGTGCATGGGTGCATGTGTGTCCTGTGTGCATGTGCAGCCTACCTGTGTCCTGTGTAGCCTTCCTGTGGCGATCTCCATCCTCAGACAGCGGCCGTGTGATGATACTGTTCGGTGGCCAATTCCACAGTTCAAAAGCCGCGCCTCCTTCTCGTCTGTGATAGGCTGACCGCTGACTGCCTATCACGGAAATTCTCTCATTCTCATACCACGGACGAGGATGAGAGAATGTCCGTGATAGGCTGTACACTGACAGCTGTTCAGCCTATCACAGAAGAGCAGGAGGCGCGGCTTTTGAAAGCTGGAATAGCCTCCGTGCATTATCAGCACACGCCGGCCGCCGTCTGCCTGCATGACACGCTGATCATGCAGACAGACAGCGCGGACTCGAGTATAAGTCGAAGGGAAACTTTCAGCCCAAAAAAAGGGCTGAAAAATTTGACTTATACTCGAGTATATACGGTATATATTATAACCTGTGCTGTAATACACGCTACAGAAATAAAAAAAAACTATATTTAAATATTTTTTAACATTGGATTTCTATCTATCTCTCTCTATATATATCTCTATCTATAGAAATATATAGATAGATCGAGATTATATATATCTATATATATCTATATATCTATATATATATATATATATATATATATATATATATATATATATATATATGGAGAGAGAGAGAGACCGTATTTATCGGCGTATAACACGCACCCCCAATTTAGGAGGGAATTTTAAGGAAAAAAAAACTTTTAGGAGGGAAGTTGAAGGGAAAAACTTACATTTAAATGCCCATCATTGCAGCCTTCTCAGTGCAGCCATGTCAGTGCAGCCATGTTAGTGCAGCCATGTCAGTGCAGCCTTCTCAGTGCAGCCTTCCCCAGTGCAGCCTTGTCAGTGCAGCCTTCCCCAGTGCAGCCTTGCCCCAATGCAGCCTTCCCCCAGTGCAGCCTTCCCCAGTGCAGCCTTCCCCCAGTGCAGCCTTCCCCCAGTGCAGCCTTCCCCCAGTGCAGCCTTGTTCCCAGTGCAGCTTGTCAGTGCAGCCTTCCCCAGTGCAGGCCTTCCCCCAGTGCAGCCTTGCCCCAGTGCACTTCGATCTCCCTGTCCCTGCTTGCTGGGCTTTCAAAATCGGCAACCGCGATTTGAAAATGGCGCCGCCGGCGCGAAATACACAGAGCCGGTCCTCGGCTCTTTCCGGCGGCTCTCGTTCACTTTCGGCTTCACTCGTAGTCCCGAGCGGAGCTATCCGAGTAGGTTCGGATAGCTCCGCTCGGGACTATGAGTGAAACCGAAAGTAAACGAGAGCCGCCGGAAAGAGCCGAGGACCGGCTCTGTGTATTTCGGCGCCGGCGGCGCCATTTTCAAATCGCGGTCGGCGATTTTGATATTTTGACAGCTCATGATCGCAGGGTATCGGCGTATAACACGCACCTGCGACTTTCCCCTGATTTTAAGGGGAAAAAAGTGCGTGTTATACGCCGATAAATACGGTATATATCTATCTATCTATCTATCTATCTATCTATATATATATATATATATATATATATATATATATATATATATATATATATATATATATATATATATATATATATATATATACAGAGAGAGAGAGAGAGAGAGAGAGAGAGATATATATATAAAATATATATATTTACAGGGCTTTTTTTCAGCAGGAACGCGGGGGAACGCAGTTCCAGCACCTTCAGCCCTGAATGTATGTAATGGCAAGGGGGTCTATTGATGCTAGTTGCTGGGAGGATCTATTGTTGTCTATTTTTGCTAAGGAGGTCTATTGTTGCTGGTGTGGAATCTACTGTTGCTGGGGGTGGGTCTTATGTTGCTGGGGATCAGTTGTTGCTGGGAGGGATCTAGTGATGCTGGCTGCAGGGAAATCTGTTGTTGCTGCTGGGGGTCTGTTTTTGGGGGAGGGGGTAGTTTGTTGTGAGTGATTCATTGTTACTGGGGGGGTCTATTGTTGTTGGCTGCTGCAGAGTCTATTCATGCTGGCTGCAACGAGATCTGTTATTGCTGCTGGGGATCTTTTGTTGCTGCAGGAGGGGTATTTTGTTGCGGGTGGTCTATTGTTGCTTGCTGCATGGGATCTATTCTCCTGCTTTTCTTGTTATCATTAACAAATTTCATACAAATTACTTAGTACCACAATTAAAACTTGGTTCTGTATTCTCTAAAAAAGGGCAGTACTGGAAGGTGGGTAGTGGTGAAACCAAGGGACGTTGCTCAGAGGTGGGTAGGAAGCAGAGACAAGGGGTGACTCAGAAAGGGGGGAGTTCCTGCACCTATTGTTTGAGGAAAAAAAAGATATATATATATATATATATATATATATATATATATATATATATATATATGTATATATATATATATATATATATATATATATATATATAATATATATATATATATATATACCGTATATACTCGAGTATAAGTCGTTCCGAGTATAAGTCGAGGCCCTAATTTACCACAAAAAAATGGGAAAAACGTATTGACCCGAGTATAAGACGAGGGTGAGAAATGCACAGCTACTGTAAGTGGAAAAGAGGGTCAACAATGCCCATTTGCAGCCTCACTGTGCCCATTTGCATGCCTCCCTGTGCCCAATTGCAGCCATAGGTCCCCTGAACTTCAAACTTGGTAGTTAAGGGTTCCTAGATGGCCCCTAACTCCAGCCAAAATTTGGGGTCTCTGAACCCAAAGGGTCCCGAAATGACATTGCTGCAGATGGACACAGTTAACAACTTTGGGGCCCCGTATCTCGGGGCCACTTAATGCTAGGAACCCCAAATTTGGTGTGCAAACCCAGTGGAACCATAAAATATCCAAAGCTGGAGTTTCTAGCACCAAGTGGCCCCAAAAATCAGTTCAGAAAATGTCAAGCACTTTTCTGCAACAGAGAATGCTACTGGGTTTGCACACCAAATTTGGGGTTTCTAGCACCAAGTGGCCCTGAGATACGGGGCCCCAAAGTCGGTTCAGAAATGTCAAGCACTTTTCTGCAGTAGAGTGACATTTTCCGAACCTAACTTTGGGGCCCCGTATCTCGGGGCCACTTGGGGCTAGGAACTCCAGCTTTGGATATGTTGTGGTACCAGTTCTACTGGGCTTGCACACCAAATGTGGGGTTTCTAGCACCAAGTGGCCCTGAGATACGGGGCCCCAAATTCAGTTCGGAAAATGAAATTTTTTCTGCAGAAAAGTGCTTGACTCGAGTATAAGTCGAGGGGGGCACTTTCAGCACAAAAAATGTGCTGAAAAACTCGACTTATACTCGAGTATATACGGTATGTATGTGTGTGTGTGTGTATGTGTGTGTGTGTATATATATATACACTACCGTTCAAAAGTTTGGGGTCACATTGAAATGTCCTTATTTTTGAAGGAAAAGCACTGTACTTTTAAATGAAACTAACTTTAAACTAGTCCTAACTTTAAACAAATATACTCTATACATTGCTAATATGGTAAATGACTATTCTAACTGCAAATGTCTAGTTTTTGGTGCAATATCTACATAGGTGTATAGAGGCCCATTTCCAGCAACTATCACTCCAGTGTTCTAATGGTACCATGTGTTTGCTCATTGGCTCAGAAGGCTAATTGATGATTAGCAAACCCTTGTGCAATCATGTTCACACATCTAAAAACAGTCTAGCTCCTTCCAGAAGCTACAAAACTGACCTTCCTGTGAGCAGATTGAGTTTCTGGAGCATCACATTTGTGGGGTCAATTAAATGCTCAAATG